>VYZM01000592.1:33961-246883 GCA_013398915.1 Dromas ardeola
GGGGGGGGTTGGTAAGGAAAGCGAGAGAGGGCGAGGGCAGCAGCAGAGCGTGCTTGCTGGCAAGGCACAGCAAAGGCACTTGAACTGGCTCTAACACACGCAGAGCAGCAGGAGGTCTGTGAGATGGAGCCGGACTGTTTCTGTGCTGACAAAAGAAGCCGGCATCGGCATAAATGTGTTTTTATTGAGCCTGTTCAAAGCGTTCTGCGAAGCAGCAGGCACAGAAAATGCTGCATGCATGTGCTGGAAAATACATGGGACCAGCACTATGCAGGTTGCAATGGAAAAGTACCCACAAGCTGAGAAGAGCCAAAGCGGAGGGGGCCTGTACCGATGAAACTCAGCCCCTGTTGCCTGCGTACCCTGAATGATGTGCTCAAATGTGGGCTTGCTCACTGCCCTGGTACTGCTGACAGGGCTGGCTGGCCCCCGCCTCCCCCCCATTCAATCCTAGGAAGATGGACACTGGTCTCGTTGCCGGAGGCGTGTGGGGTGGGAGGCAGGAGAGTAGTGAGAAGCAGCTGCTGCTTTTGGTGGGATGTCAGCATGGGTGTATTTGTGCCTGATCCTAATGTCAGTGAAGGTTTTAACTGGAAAAGCTACTTTTTTGCTGTCTATCCTTGAAACCAGCCAAGACGATGTCCCTTGCGCTCCTTCCCCCTAACCGGAGCCGTGCCCCAGCTGCGGGGGCACATGGAAAGTGGCTGCTGGCTGCTGTGTGAGCCCATGTGGGAGAAGTCATCAGCTGAGGTGCTGCACTCTTTGCCTGCTTTCTTTCTCCTAAGATGCCTGTGGTAGCCTGACATAATTATTAGTGTTCCTTATTTTTCACTCACTCTTGGAAAAACTGCTCTAAGGAGCTGTTGACTATCTGTAATTGATTGCTCACGCTCTGACGGAGGATGGGTTGCAGCATGAATGTCAGCAGTAGCTTGGAGGCAGTCTGGGGAGATGCCACCTTATTATTGCAAGGAATGCTCTCCCAAAGACAACAGGCACACGAAAGTGAAGCAGGAATAAAACAGCTCTGATAAAATCAGAAACAACAGCCGTGCATCTGCCCAACCCTAACCTGAGAGCAAAACAAACTTGTATTGAACCCTTTCTGAGGCGTGAAAGAAGGTAATTTTTGTTGCTCTCATGATTGTGTTTCTCAGAAGGAAAGGCTAATGTAGCTAAGTAAACATGTGAAAATTGGCCTGGGAGATTTCTGACCCAACAGTGGAGACAAAGGGGTGTGAAAGTCCCTGAGTCATGTGTGCTTGTCCAAACTGTACTGGTTGTCCTGTGCTCCAGTGGTGCGAGGACTAGCTTGTGCTTAATGAAGAGTGTTACCCTGCCCAACACCAAAGCGGTAGCTATCCCCACCTGAAATAGCATCCCTTGCCGATAGAAATTTCAGCTTCAGTTCCTTCCTGGAGCACCTCCAGCAACTCCAGTGGTGTTACAGTAAAGGTCAGCCCCCTGTTCTTCCTGTAACATAGGCTGGATATTCACCTTACCTGCTCCTCTTACTTCTCCATAAAAACTGCTTCAGGTTCAACAACCCCAAGTTTGCTTATTCATTTGCACTTCATTTTCAGTGGAGCACAAGCAAAAGGGTATTGAAAGTGTTGAGAAGGGACTTCTTCATCTGGAAACTCTCAGTGTCCTCAAGACCTCAAAATGGTAACTGGACCCTTGAAACCATCTCTTGAATGGTGATTCACCAGGTTTCAGACGTACGTGGCTCTTCCCTGCACACAAAAACTGCCCTTAAAATCCCGGTGGTGGAAATAAGTATGGAGTCAAACCTTTGAGAGATGTTTACTTCAGAAGAGTCCTTTTGGAATCAGTGGCTGTTTGTTTACTAGGGAGATTTAAATTTCCTGGTATGGATTACTCCCAAATATTTCTGGAGACTTGCATTTAAGAAAGAGAGTGTAGCACCAGTTGATTCAAGGCAGCAGCAAGCAACGGCAAAGGCTTTTTCCTAATATGACTTCAGAACTCCCCAAAGTTGTGTCCCTCCTTGCTGAAGCTCCGCTGACAGGGTTGGCCGCAAAGCCTAAACAATTTGCAATTCAAACACACACAACCAGAGCTTCTCCGGTCTAACAGAAAATACGCGGCCTGTGTTGTGAATAACACACCTTCTCTCTAGGGTTTTGTTTTTTTTCCCCTTCTCTTATTATATAAGCTGGGACCAACCTCCAGGGTAAGGAGCAAGGAAAACACTGGGTGGTGTATTAAGGTGCTACACGATCTTGGCAGTCTTTTTATGAACTCATATTCCTTCAGGTGTAGGAAGGCTGGAAGAGCATGTTTAGACTGGTAGCTCTCAAGTGCAGGAAAAGTCTAGCAGAAACATGAGGGAGAACCTCACTGTTTTCTTTTTTTAACTTTTTTTTTTTATTATTAATTATTATTATTACTTATTTTACCTCAAAAAGAATGACAGGCAGGAATTTCTGTGAAGAGCTGTACTGCTTATCCTGCCTTGCTGGCATGTTTGTATATGTTTGTGTCTGCATTTGTGTGAGCCTCGTGCAGTCTAAATTGTCTGACTCTTCTCCATATATATCAAGATCCTGTTTATGAGGAGGGTACCGGTATTTGAGCCTTTTCATCTCAAGGAAGCAGTTTGCTGTCTGGTACTAAAATAACCGCTGCAGGAATCAGTCTGTATTTTTAGGTTACAGGATGAATCAAGGACTGGCCCTACGCATTCCTATGGCTTCCAAGCTTCCTATTGCACCACAAAGCCTTGCTAAGGTGCTGGGACAAAACACATTTAAAGCTTAACACCACAAAAAGTGCTGCAAGGAGGCTGAGTGTCTGCTCCATACGAACAGCCTTCTGTTTCCTTGTAGAGCAGTAGCCGTCACCAAGAATTAACACAGTATTTGGCAGAGCTCACCGGCTGGCTGTGCACACGCTATAGCAATCCAGCAAGTCTTTGCTAGGAATACCTTTGCTCCTGGGCCAGGTAGAGGAGCCCATCCTGGTCAGCTCTTAGTCACAGGAATACTCTTCCATGTCCTGCTGACATCAGCTTGCTGATGTAAAAGCCCTGCAGCCTGCCCTGGGTGAAGGAGAAGAAGGAAAAAGATGCACAAATGCCATGATATCCAAGCTCAGGTAAACTGGTTCTCAGGGTGGCATTCAGAAACAGTGTCAAGTGCAGCCCAGATGCTTTTTGGTACTGCCAGGACCTCCTGAATGGGACCAGGCTGGCTGTGGGGCTGAATTGTTCCCCATGCTGGCTGGACGGGGTCAAGCAAGACCTGCTGGTCTTGTGGTCCTTGGTCTCTTCCACTTCCAGAGCTGGCTGCAGTGAGAAAAGCAGAAGGACATGAGAGTGAAAGCAGATGGAAAGGAAACCTGGCAAAAGAGCATGCCATCTGCAGTTTCTAGAGGCCTGTTTCTTCTTCCAAATAAGGGCTATATGCTCAAGCTTAGATATGTGTTCAAGCATCTGAGAAGCTCTCACTGGCCAAAAGCAGGTACAGAACAGCCTCTGGCTTGACTAACAGCACATGCCTACTCAGAAAAGCATTGCAGCACTGGTTTAGTGCCTCAATTGTTGTTGAAATCCAGAGAGGTTAAGCACACGTTGCTTTGCTGAACTGAGCCTAGAGGTAGGAAGGAAGAAAAACAAACTAATAAGAAATAGTAGGAGCAGAACCCAGGTCTCTAACCCGCACCAGTAACTTGCTCCACCAGGAGCTCCTCAGGGCAACTGCCTGTTCTAGATTAGAAAAGTGCATATTGTGGTGGGGCCCTGGACTCTATACTGCTTTCCAATGTGGGTCATACATTGAAATAAGTAGATGAAGCTACTGTCATGGCTGTCTGTTCCTGGACCATCACTTCTTGACACAATTTTTTTGCAGAAGGGTTCAGAAGCCTGCTTAGCCTGTCAATCCACCGCTGTGTCAACAAGAGAGTGAAGCAATTTCTCTTCTGAGTGATTCAGCATTCATTTCCCAGCAAGAAAGGCTGAAATTCCGATATGTTAATGATGTGAAGTATTGGGTTGGATGGCAGATTTCTCATGTTCAGCTGTTTATAAGGTATCAAGGACTGTTCTTTAGCAGTTGAGTTGGACATCTAGTTCCAACCCCTCTGCTATGGGCAGGGACACCTTCCACTAGACCAGGTTGCTTAAAGCCCCATCCAGCCTGGTCTTGAACACTTCCAGGGGTGGAGAATCCACAGCTTCTCTGGGCAACTTGTCCCAGTGCCTCATCACCCTCATAGTGAAAAATTTCTTCCTAATATCTAATCTAAATCTACCCTCTTCCAGTTTGAAGCCATTACCCCTCATCCTATCACTACATGCCTTTGTAAAAAGTCCCTCTCCAGCTTTCTTGTAGTCCCCCTTTAGGTACTGGAAAGCTGCTATAAGGTCTCTCCAGAGCCTTCTCTTCTCCAGGCTGAACAACCCCAACTCTCAGCCTGTCTTCATAGGAGAGGTGCTCCATCCCTCTGATCATCTTCGTGGCCCTCCTCTGGACTCACTCCAACAGGTCCATGTCCTTCTTATGTTGGGGGCCCCAGAGCTGGACGCAGTACTCCAGGTGGGGTCTCACCAGAGCAGAATAGAGGGGTAGAATCACCTCCCTTGACTTGCTGGCCATGCTTCTTTTGATGCAGCCCAGAATGAGGTTGGCTTTCTCGGCTGCAAGCGCACATTGCTGGCTCATGTTGAGCTTCTCATCAGCCAGTACCCCCAAGTCCTTCTCCTCAGGGCTGCTCTCAAGGCATTCTCTGCCCAGCCTGTATTTGTGCTTGGGATTGCCCCGACCCATGTCTGGGACTTTGCACTTGGCCTGGTTGAACTTCATGAGGTTTGCGTGGGCCCACCTCTCAAGCCTGTCCAGGTGTCTCTGGGTGGCATCCCTTCTTTCCAGAGTGTTGATAGCACAACACAGCTCGGTGTTGCTGGCAAACTTGCTGAAGGTGCACTCAATCCCACTGTCCATGTCTGTGACAAAGATGTTAAACAGTGCTGGTCCCAATACCAGCCCCTGAGGAATGGCACTTGTCACTGGTTGCCACTTGGACATCGAGCCGTTGACTGCAACTCTTTGAGTGTGACCATCCAGCCAATTCCTTATCCAACAGGTGGTCCATCCATCAAATCCGTGTCTCTCCAATTTAGAGACAAGGATGTACTGCAGGACAGTGTCAAATGCTTTGCCCAAGTCCAGGTAGATGATGTCAGTTGCACTTCCCTTATCTACCAGCATTGTAACCTCGTCGTAGAAGACCACCAAATTTGTCAGACACGATTTCCCCTTAGTGTTACAAGCCACCTCCTTATTTTCCATGTGCCTTAGAATAGTTACCAGGAGGATCTGCTCCATGATCTTGCTGGATGCAGAGGTGAGACTGACTGGCTGATAGTTCCCCAGGTCTTCCTTTTTTCCCTTTTTAAAGGTGGGGTTATATTTCCCCTTTTCCAGTCAGTGAGAACATCACGAGACTGACATGACTTCTGAAATATGACGGATAGTGGCTTAGCAACTTCATCTGCCAGTTCCCTCAGGACCTGTGGATGCACCTCATCAGGTCCCATGGATTTGTGCACCTTCAGATTCCTCAGCTGGTCTGGAACCTGAGATCTTCTCCTACAATGGGCGGTTCTTCATTCTCACAGTCCCTGCTTTTGCATTCTGCAACTTGAGCAGTGCGATTAGAACCCTTGCCAGTGAAGACTGAGGCAAAAAAGTCATTGAGTACCTCAGCCTTCTCCATATCCTGGGTAACTAGGTCTCCCATTTCCTTCTGGAGAGGGTCCACATTTTCCCTAGTCTTCCTTTTATCACTAATGTACCCGTAGAAGCTTTTCTTGTTGCCTTTGACATCCCTGGCCAGATTTAATTCTGTCTGGGCTTTAGCTTTCCTCACCTGAGTAACGTGTGTAAGTCACACATCAAAGACAGATACTTCTGCCGTACACATGTGGTACTGCTAATTTCTCTCTAGTGCTGGGAAATTTTTGGAAAAACCTACTTAGTAATTAGATGAGGACACAATTACCTCCCCCTGCTTTCCATGTACTATTTCTTGCAAACTTTTTCTAGGAAAACATGAAAGGAAGAACATACCTTTCTAGAGCACCATTTAATAAGGCTTTTAACTGAACATAATCCAGACAACAGTGAAGCACAGGAGTTCAGTCAACCCATTTTATTTGTAAAGTGTTCACATGTGGTAGCATCAAATGTCCTAGTTATTTAGTCACAGCAAATTTTAAATGTGGTGCCATGGGGTTTCAGGGACTGTATGGGACTGTGTGGACTTGTAAGAACACCACTTTGTCCTGGTTACATCCCTTTAGTAAAATACAAATAAATAAAACGACTTTGACCAGGTATTCTTCACGACTGAGCACTCTCGAGCATGAAGCCTTTTTCAAAACACTACAGCACTTTGAAAAGCAGCTTTGCCAAGGCAGCATTGCAGGCTCCTGCCTTGATTCTCTGTTAATAATTTCCATATAAAGCATGTGCAGTTTACAAGAAAAGAACCCAAGCAGCCTGTTTTTTTTCTATCTGCCAGCCTTGCAAAAGTAACCCCAACTTTCTCCTTTCCTGGTACTGTCACCAGCAATAAAGGCTCTGCACGCCACATGGCTACTCGATATTAATAAATCAAGCAATGCCGGGGAATGATGCCAGGCCCTGGCACTCGCATGTCTCCGCTGTTAATTGTTTGAATGGTCCCTGGCATGGCTGAGCCCGGTGCCAGCTAATGCTCTCCTAAACAATTCCTGGCACGGCACTGAAGCCAGCGCCGGTTCCCAGGAGGTGGGTTGGATGTGGCCCTGCTGTTCTGGAGACGAGTTCAATAGCATGGAGGTAGGCTTTTCTGTGCCAGTTGGCCTTGGGACCACCGCACAGTCCTGGATACATTTAGCTTATTAGTACAGATGTAGCCATTATGTCTTCAGGAACACCCCTGCAATTCTGAGGCTCATTTAAAAAAAAAAAAAAAAAAAAAACCAAAAACCACACACACAACAAAAGCCCACATGTGATTTAACGTCAATAGTATTTTACCCTTGTTAAAACTGACTGAAGTCAGAAAAGCCATGCAAACATGGCAACTCTATACAACACATCTCCCCGTGGGTCTTCTGAGTTACATCTCTTTGCTTTGTTCATTAAAATGAATGTTTATTGCACTTTGGTTCTCTTAACAATGCATAGACATTACATCATATCCTAAGTCACTATGAAAGGATTCCACTGTTTAAAGACTTAAAGGGGTACATACAGGCTCAGTTATACTTGTCGGCATAAAAAAGAAGGGATATTAATTATAGAAACACTTTACACTTGCATAGGAGGTTTCACCGAAGAATCTTGAAGCACTTCTCAAAGGAAGATAAATATTAGCTATCTTCATAGAGAAGCTGGGAATGGACATGCAAAATGACTGAGTGACTTGGCTAAGGAATCAGTAGCATACCAGAAGTCAACAGCAAGGCTCAAGGCTTCCCCTGGCCTCTCTGCCGATGGCCTCACAGAGATGTGACAGCTCTTACAGAAGCAGCTAAGAATGGATGAACCTGTTGGAATAAACCAAGAACAAATCTTTTGCCTCAGGCTTGAGCAGAACAGAAACTTTTTTCAAGACTTAAAAATCATTATTAAACTTTTTTTTTTTCTTTTTATAAAATTTTCTCACGCTTCTGCACTTCCTGATTTAGGGTTGGACAGGAACCAGAAAATAAATACTGAAATACCATGAGAAAGGTTATTCTTGTGGTATTTTCACCCAGACTGAAAGTGTGGCGCGCTCATGAGAAAGCATGTCCTAGCAAAATTTCCACAGCAGAGGTTCACATCAATTCAAGCAAGTACCAGACAGTCTGTGAACTTCTGACTCCCTGTAGGTTCCTACATGCTTTTATATTTAAAAGAAAAAGAGACAGAGATCTCAATACCGTCAGCGCTGGATCTGGGCTAATCTCCTGGGAGGGGGCAATGCCTCTGGGCAGGTGCAATGCATGAGTAGCGCTCTCGGTTGCATGGTACAGCTGAAACCCCACCGACCTCCCCTGCCTGCTCTCCGTCCCTCCCTGTGGGGCAGAGCGTGGGTGTTTGGGGGTGTTTTTAGCCCATCGTTCCTCATGGCGCCTGGAAAGAGTGATGCTGAAAGCATCACCAAAAGAGCCAGCCGCAGGGGGAGGAGGCTTTGGGAGGACAAAGAGCCCTGGGAATCTGGCATCATTTTTAATATACTTGGTACCAGTCCCTGTAAAATGTTTATATAGCAGAATAATACAGGTGCAATGGCTATATTTTCCTCTAACTATTACTGTCCTCTCATGCTGTGTTTATTGTTTGGAGTTTTTCAGAATCTTGTAACATTGATTTGACTCTGGTTGCACTGAAGTTGCTACCTTGAATTTGTCTAGTGCTGATTCCACTAAAAATGGCACTTCAGATGTTTAAAGATCCCCCAGCACCCCAAAATTAAAAAACCTCCGACTCTATAGAGAGACTGGCTGATCTTCTGTGAACATGTTTATCCTTTTTCTTCCAAAAATACCTGGAGGGGGAATTGAAGTGACCGTGCACACACCCAGGTGTGTCAGTGCAGAAGACTGGAGGGTGTGAGCGGAGGGTGGCTCACTGTGGTGCTGCACACTTGTGCCAGCCTTCCTGCTCCCCGTGAGCCAGACCTTCCCCTTAGCATTCCCACGTGTCCCAGGACAGGTGGGTTTCATGCTGCCGAAGGTAACCATGTTGCAAAATATTACCACCAGGCACCAAAGCTCGCCATCTCCATGCCTGGATTCCTGCTCCCTTTGCTGTTAAAAGAGGCTGTTACCATGCGTAGGAGCATGACAGACACCTAAACCCCAGGAAGCTTGACCTCCAGAGCGGAGTTGTGTCCCTGAGATATCAACTAGGGGAAATCAGTGTTTGAGTGTATTCTTTAAATTCACTCCACCAGTCCATGTCCAGAAATGGGCACTCCTGGATGGATGTGTGCACATGATCGAGAGTATTGATTTTGGATGGGTGAATCTTTTTTTGGGCAAGAGTTGTCTCTACAGAAGTGATGTAAGGAGACTACCTAGTAGGCTCAGGTTTGATTTCTGTGTCTTACATAGCTAAAATGTGACCTGAGACGGACATTTGTGTCCCTCAGTTGAGCTTGAGGGGGAACATGATGGGAAGCAGGGATAAAACTCAGCCTGCTGATTTCATGTCCATCCCCTAAGCCAGAAAAATGGATCCGTGGAGGAATCTGAACCCTGTGGTAAAGCCAGCAGCAGCTAAGGACGAAGAGAGAAGTTCATGGGGAAGTGAGACAGTAACAAAGAAGTAAGCTTGCTTGGCGGAGCAGGCATTATTCAGGCTGGGAACTTCAAAGGTCAGAGGTTTTTTCGATGTCGGATTAATAAATGCAACCACTAGTGTCCCTCAGTGACTGGGGTCCTCTTCTCTGTCTCTCTTGCCCTGATGCTAGTGTTTATTTAATCCAATTAGGCTGTCCCATGACAAATTCCTTGCCAGCCTGGCAGAGGTGTTTGGGAGGCCAGGAGCCGACACTCCCTACTTCTGGAGGGCAGCGCCTTGATCTCCATGCCCTCCGAGCGCAGGAAATGGAGCTGCTCCTGACATAAGCTACTGCTCAGCAGGGAAACACGGCCTCTTAACATTAATTATCGTGTACCAGACTGTTCCTAAATAAAACATCCGCTGGCAGGAGCAGCCCTTTTATATCAACAGAAAGGGTTTCTGAAGGCAAGATTTGCGGCTCAGCCTGAATATCCAAGCAAAGGAGAAATGTGGGACAAGAGTCCTCCTTGCTCTTCTGTTTGATCTTCAGTTCAGCCACGTGAGCAAAACTGGCCTTTCTTCCTGGGCAAAGCAGTCCAGGGAATGGGCAATGAAGATTGTAACACCGGCAGAGCTTAGCTGTAGGACAGGCAGGAATACCTTCACCTCTGGCTGGAATTGCTCAGCTATGCCAGGTGGATATTAGTCAGCAAGATAGTCTGTGTAAAGTAAGTGTCCATCTTGGGGGAAGAGTCTCAGAAGAGGCAGTAGAAGTCAGCAACATGTTAAAATGGCTCCAGGGATGGTGTGGATTGGAGAACTAATGTACCTGCACCTCACAGATTGCAAAAGTTAACCTCTGCAGCCTGACTACAGTACATAGACCTCAGAGATTCATTCCTGACATTTACCCTCTTCTCCTCTGTCCCTCTCTGGGTCGCAACCTCCCATCACAGCTATAGCTCCATGGAGAGGGCCAGGCCAGTGACCAGCTTGAACTGGTGTTGATTGATCTGACACACTGGTTTGGACCCTGGTCAATGCACGCATAGTGTGTGCGGGCAGGCACACAGCTCCAAGGTGCCACCGTTCTGCCGCCTGTCTCCTTTGTCCCTGGAAAAATAAAAATAAATCACAGCTCTGCTTTTCTCAAATAAATAACAGCTCTGCTTTTCTCCCTTGTTTCATGGCCAGATCTCATCAGCGGCTCTCTGGGGGCAATGAGAGAGTCGGCAGAAGAGACGCTTCGATTTCCTGAAAGGTCAGATAACTGGGGACACCCTTCTAATCTAATGGACTGCAAGCCATGCTGTAGGAGCAGCAGGCTTTAAACTCTCCTTAACTTTGCAGCTCAAGGGATTAGAAATTATGGCTATTTACTTTTATGAAAAGCAGCTCCTTTAAAAGAACAACTGAGGTCCTGGGAACCTGGGAAGGAGTTTCCAGGCACGTGGTAACAGTCCCTGCAGAGCCCAGAAAGGCCAGCACAGCCCAGGGCTGCATGGGATTGATGAAATGGGACAGGGGAGAGCTTGCAAGGGAAGAGGGAGGAGGGGATGAGAAAACTGGCATTTTAGATCACTGAGACCTGGCCTGTTATTAAAACTGTTCTTGTCCTGCATTGACAATTTCCATGACTGGTTTGTCCCAGAGCTCAAAGGAAACCTCACGCTGCTCTCCTTTGCTGATGGAAAACAGGAATGAATATTTAACTGGCAATGATGACAAATGACGATTTCACATTAGAGAGGGGTCCCTGGGAGAATCCCATCCCATCCCAGTCCCATGGAAGTGACTCGCCTCCACGTCCTGCTGTGTTACTTTCTCGGTGCATCACCACCAGAGGAGGGGATACAATGAAGTCTGAGCAACCTTACGTTCCTGAAAAGGCAGGGTTTCTTCATTCTTCAGGAAGCACATGAACGCAATGGCAACTAATTGTTTGCATGCCTGAGTGTAGGATAGCTGACCAGCAAGGAGCTTCATCTCCTCTTCACTACGCTGTAAATTCTGGCGCCACCATGGTAGGCAGGGAGGGGTGTATGGGAAAAGGTTGGGCTGGCAGAGGGAAAATTAGGGAGTGGGAGCAGGGTTGTCTCTGCTTTCACTTTAGATATCTTAATTGAGGAAATACCAAACTCAATTCACTGACACGTCCTCAAGAGGGAGGGCATCAGTGAGTGGAAAGTATTTGAGAAAACGCAGTTTGACTTCCTCAAGGATTAAAAAGAAAGCAAGTTTGATCGTTCAATCAGTAGATCGAATTATCTGTCTATCTATCCGTCTGTCTATCTCTCCTGAAATAACAACTTACAACTTATTGTTTTGAAATACAAAATGATACCAAAGAAGTTGTGGCATTTGCACAAAGGAGTTTATTTTTTGCAATAGATGCATACCACTTCTGCTTTCAATTATGTTTATACAGAAGTAGCAATTTTAATAGCTGTATTTTAGTAAACTGAAGCAGAGCTGGACTTGTTTCTCCACACCTCGCACACATATCCAGACAACCCATAGGTATACAAACGCTACACATTATATACATGAAAACGATATTGATAAAATAAATTGCATGTACAATGCACCTTTGACCACCTCATCTGCTCTCTGCCTGCTAATCCATTCCTAATGGGACTGCTTCTAGTAATCAAAAAGTCTGATCATTTTCAAACAGCCACCATTATTTTTTGCAAATCAACCTATCAGCACAGATGCGTCTGTCCTTCTTTCCGTGTATAGAACTTCTTCATTCTGAATTGTAGGATGCATGAAAATCATTCCTGGATTAGCCATAGGGTTAAGGTTTGAAACCACTCAAACCTTTAAGCAATAGGACCATTCCTATTTCAATGTTTTAGGTCAAAGGAATTTTTAAACTACATTTTCAGGTGTTCTGCATATGCTACAAAATTAACAGAAATTTAATCATGTGAGGATGCCTTGGAAAGTTTGCTTTTATTTGAAATCAACATATTGCAGTCATTTTTTATTTCCTCCTGTTTATGAAGCTAGACAACTTAAATGCCACAAACGCAATTTTCTAGAGATCGGGAAGAGCCATTAAAACCTTTTAAAATGATATAAAATTAACTTTGTGAATAAAATACGGTTTGAAAAGTTGTTTTCTCAAAACTGTCTCATGCCTCTTTGTATACAGCTATCATCAAGGCCTTGCAAATGAACTAAATTCTCTTTTTGTCTGTGTTCATCATTAGAAAATCACCGCAGCTAAGCAACTGCTTTTTTTATCCTTCCCATATGTGGTCATTTCATTCTGTCTCCGAGTACTTGAGAAATGAAAACTTGTGGCCTTCATTAAAATTTAAGGAATGTCCTCCATAGATTTAGAGGAAACTGGTTTGGAAAAAGTTCAAACATGGTTGTTTGGAGTGCAGATTTTAGTGCAGGTCAGAGGTGAGTTTTGATTAGCCACCATAGCACTAAACTGTGGCTGGCTCCATCATTTTCCTTGGTGTCATGTCCTGGGAGCCTGCTTTAAGACAGCAGCCGCTTTTTGGATTGTCCTCACTGTTGGCTGGTGTTGGCTTGTTTGCCAAGAGAAACTACCAGAGAGCTTAAGGTTCAAAAATCATAGAATCATAGAATGGTTTGGGTTGGAAGGGACCTTAAAGATCCCCTAGTTCCACCCCCCCTGCCATGGGCAGGGACACCTCCCACTAGACCAGGCTGCTCAAAGCGCCATCCAGCCTGGCCTTGAACACTTCCAGGGATGGGGCATCCACAGCCTCCCTGGGCAACCTGTTCCAGTGCCTCACCGCCCTCACAGTAAAGAATTTCTTCCTAAAATCCAATTTAAATCTACCCTCCTTCAGTTTGAGACCGTTACCCCTTGTCCTATCATTACATTCCCTGATAAAGAGTCCCTCCCCATCCTTCAATTTGCAGTGAGCTGCAAGAGCATCGTATCCAAAACGTATTTCCTGTACTTTCAGCTGAGCATCTTGCACACAAATTAGAAGGTGGATTAATTTATCAGCAGTTGTGATTAATGATGCCAGTGATATGAGCCCTAAGTATTCATAAAAATCATAATGTGCAATAACAAAACATTAAAGCATTGGGATTCCTCTTACTTGCTTCTGGTTCTTGAGCCTTACAGGCTGTGCTTGATTCGCTGATATAGCTATTTCACCGAGGTCCATGAAGAGTTTGAGCTCTGTCCTCCACCACAAAGGCTAAATGCCTCCTTCTTCCCTGCCTGAATTCAGCTAATATACCTTAATCCCATCGATCCAGGTGCTCTGGATTCCAGAAAAGCATGAAATATTGCTGGCATTGGCATTGCAGGGGGGAAAAAAAAAAAAAAGAAGAAAAGAAAAATGGACAACTCTGCAGCCCCCAAATTAAGAGAAAGCAAGAGAAGAAACTGAATACAGTAGGAAAAAACCAGGAGGAAATAAGCAGAAAAATGTTGCATTGAATAGCATTTTCCCTTTTAGTTTAAATGGGATTTTCTTTTTAGCCTCTTCTAAGGACCTCTTCTGAGTATATTTTTCTCCAATAGCCCTACTAGTGATGTTGTGTTTTTACCATAATTTGTTAGTCAAGCATGAACCAGGATCTCTGTGGGTTCCCATTCCCAGCCTTTTTGAAGGCTAAATAGTTCCATTCTCTGCCCTCATCTGCTGCCACAGGAGAAGAAAAGAAAAAATGTAGGAAATTTGGATCCGTCTAAGCCTGGCTTGGAAATCTTGCCTTGGGTGATGAAGCCGGACTGTGTCATTCCAGCTGACATTTGCATTTAGCATAGTTAGAGTTAAATGCCAATATCTGGCATTTGTACACTGCAATTAGGAGTATCATTTGTTCTCATCTGAGCAGTCTGAGAGGTTTTTTTGTTTTGTTTTTGTGAATGACTTGTTGGGATGCATTTCTACTGCAAATTCTACAGAAAAAAAAAATCTATTTTTATAATGAAAATGCTTCTTTCGGTTGTTTTTCTTCTGATAGCTATAAGCCATAGTGCATAGAAGACAGATGCTTCTATCAATGCTGTGAAGTTCCCTAAGGGCAACTCTGCTCGCCTATCTCTTCAAAATGTTTGCAGTGTATTTAGTAACTTCAGGTCTCTCTTATGCACTTGTAAACAAGAGCCGAAGTCCTGGTCTTGCTCTGAGTACAGTGTGGGAAGCCTTGGGAAGTCAGGGCAGATCTGGGTAGATGCTGCCTGGAGCTCACTGCAGGATCCAGTCCAAATTTGTCTTGGAGTCACCAGCCTCAATCTTGCTTATGTCATTCAGCCACTCAGAGCTAGAACTAGGGCAGAAATAATGTTGCTCTGACCCCACTTCGAAGGCTCTGCTGTTGAGCCCCACGCAAAAGCCAAGTGCTGAAAAATCATCAAACTGATGGCAGAAAATGATTCCTGAGGTTCTTTCAGCTCAGCGAGCTGGGGCGGTTTCAGAAAGTCTGCTCTGAAGAGTTTTTCTGCTCTTTGCATTTTGGGGCCTTGTGCATTGTATCTGTCTTGAGAGCTTTGTATTTGTGAAACGTCTCGTGTCCTCCGGAGGGTGGTTGAAGGTTAAGGTGCAGTGGGTATTTTTGGAGGTGCAGGACATACCCTGGTGGCTTGTAGACAGAGCTGCCTCTGAAGACACTGGGAGCATTTGCACACGAAGAACGACAGCAGTCAGGATCAACATGAAATAGCCATGGGAGGACTTTGAAAAAACTTTAAGCGGGAGACATGGAGGGCTGTTAACACTCAGGGCCAGATCCTGACCCTCCCACTGGGCGGGTGTGCAGCCCAGCCGGAGCTGTGTCGCCTGGCGGGGCTCCATACCAAGGAACAATAATCGCGTCCAAGGGTGGCTGGCCTGCCTGGGTGGCAGCGCGGGCATCCCGGGCTCTGCAGACAGCGCACAGCAGAGAGGTCAGTGAGATTTTGAGGCTGTCAGCCACGAGGTGGGCACCGGCTGATGCACAGCCAAGGTGACATGGGAGTGCCTGGTGGGGCACATGGAAGCAGAAGGGTCCTGCCTGCCCTGGATGTGGCTCAGGTGGTTTTGGGACAGAAGCTCTGAAAACGGGGCAGCCCGGTGCTGAGCTGGCCTGGGGCCATGTCGGGAGCGGGGTCCATCCCTGGTACATCCTGACAGCCCTGGCGGTAGGGACTGGTCGTCCATGCATCCCCCTGATGACCTCCAAGAGGAGGAGGGCAGGCTTAGCCCATCCTAGGGGATCCGAACCCCCTGGACCCTGCCCGTACACCCCGCAGCCCCCCGTGAGCATGCCCAATGGGACAGACCCCCAGGAGGACGTTACATCCCAGACTACTGTGTTCACCGCTGGCTGCATCTCTAATCACCCAGTCCTTGCTGAAACACACAGCCCCTTCCCCTCGCCCCCTTCTCCCCTCTGTCACGCACCTGGGCCAGGGGACCCGTGGACGGGACCCCCCGATGTACCTCCCCAACAAGCGTTTCTCTTCCTCCCCTCCACTCATGCCCACCCCAGCTTCTCGCACACACACTCCCTTGCGTAAGAAACACAAACCTAAAATGCAATACATGAATTAAGTTAATTATCCAATTAATTGTAGCTACAACACATCTGCTATTGTTTCATGGGCTCTTCTCAAAATGTAAAACACATTTAAGGAAAAAAAAGGCAAAACAAAACACAAAAAAAGATCTCTCTGCCAGGGCAAATCCTCAGCATGCTATGAACAAATAAGACATCTGTTTAAAGTAAATTGGGGCTGGGGAGGATGGACTGAAGACAATAACAAGAGCAAGAAAGAATAATGACAAGGCGAAATCCCAAAGAATTACACTCCCACTTTGAGCCAGGGGCAGCTCTCTTGTAGCTGTGCAGGGCTCTTTAATAGAAGCTGTGAGCAAGTTAGCTGATCTCCTGAAAGTTAAATTATAGTAAAAACATCAGAAAAACCATCAAGCCCTGTCTCTTCGTGGTGTTTGTGATCAGAGGTGGTCGGGATGTAGGGGGGTGGAGTGAGAGGAATTAAATCTATGACTAAACATTTTTCACGGCAACAAAAGGACGGCGATTAAGAGATAAATTAATGCTCTGGCAACGCTTCCTGTTTTGAAGGATGCAGCAGTGGGTAATGAATGGCTGTGTTTGGAGCGAGCCTGAAGAGCCTCTTGCAGAGCTCTCCGCTCAGGCCAAACTGCAATAAACTGGCCCTTCTCGTCTCCAGCTCCTGCAGGAAACGGACTTAAAAAATCTTTGGCAACCTCTGCGCCCCCTTTTTCCCCAGGGTTGTCGTCGATCGTTTGATCTCTCCCACTCTCCCTCTCTCCCTGGCTCCTAACCTTTTCCCATTCCCCCTCCCTTGGAGTCTGAAGTCTATTTTCAGTGCTCTGCAGTTGAAAGGCTTTGAAAGTTTTGTTTTCAGCAAAATATTTCCTTGAGAGCTCCCGCCCTGTTCCCTGCTCCACGCCGCGGGCTTGTAGGTTACGTTTAACCCCCCTGGAGCGAGTCATGGGGCTCCTCCGCAGCCCAGTCCAGATCGCAAGTGACAATAAATGCCCCGGCTTATTTCCAGGAGAACTCTGAGAGGTGGCTGCGCCTTCAGTCTTGCATGGGGTGGCAGTGACGTCGCTGGGTCAGTACCAGGAGCGTGGCCAAGCCACCTCCGTGCAGGGGCAAGGACAGGGTGGTGGGGGAAGAAGGGATGGGAGCGGGCACATCAGACCGGGGCAGAGGAGTGGTTTGTACAAAGGGTAGAGCTGGCTTCCCTCTGGGTAGGTCCCCCTTTTTCCTCCTGGCTGCGGTGTGTGCAGCAGTGCCACTGGGAGTTGCTTGGAGAGGATAAGGTCTGGCCAGGACACTGCTTTGGTTATCCCTTGTGCTGAAACTCCTTCATGCTTGCCACTGTGGAGCCGGAGGAGGCTGCTTGTCCCCGGGTCCCGGGCGGACATTGCCCACCGCAGCGTGAGCATCCAGGCATGAGAGCGCGGGACCCACATGGCCGTGGCTGTGTTGGCGCACTGCTGCAGCAGCGGGAAAGGGCCGGCCGGTACTGCCGCCCCCGCCCCCCGACAGCTCAGGAACACAAAACAATTTCCTTGGGATCAGTGCCCGTTTCCTCCCCGAATGAGCTGTGAACAAGGGCTTCCTTGCTGCCATGGCGTCCCACCCATATCCTCCCGAGCCCACCCTTCCAACCTTACTCACAGCACAAGCTCCTGGGGGAGACGCTGGACCAGAAGTTCATCTGGGGAAGCTCAGCCGGGCTTGCCTGGCCCTGGCCGGAGCAGAGGGGGAATGGTAACCTCTGCAAAACAAAGCAGAGCTTCAGATAGGCAGGAAGACAGAGCTCACTTTGACATCACTGTTTCTCGAATGCCAAAGTTTACCATGCTCCTGGGGAGGGTCCCAAGTGCCTGGTGTGCATGGATCAAGGGCGTCCTTAGCTTTGTAGAAGTGCTTAAGCATTAGTTCTGTCTGATGGAGCTTGGCTTCCCAGTGCAATGATCTCTGTGTTTTTCTGCACTAAAACTAGCTAGTAATCGAGGGCCCTTTTTTGTTTGAAGTCTGCAGAGGAAGCGGGTGTTGCTCTTGCACATTAATGGGTTGTGTCGCACAACAGAGTTTGCTGTCGCTCGCCATTGCTGGTGCAGCTGAGAGCTTCTCTAGGGTTTCATCAGACACAGGTGAGGGCTGAGCCCCGAGTCCTGCTCTGTGGTGTCAGCTCTGCTTGTCAGTAGGGTGTAGCTGATCAAGCAAACCGATTTAACCTGCTGCTCGAGGATTTGTCCAGGCACAGAAGAGGCATCCCTGGGTAGCAGATTCCCCAGTGAAACAGGTATTGCCCATTCTTCACTGCTGGAAGCAGCCTAGATGCGTACTGATGCTGCTCTGCTCTGTGCCTTAGGAGAGGGATCAAAAGCAAGGCGCTGTCACCCCCGCAGCCCCACACAGGGCTGCCTGCACTCACACCCGCATCCACGCAGCCTCTGGAGCCGTGCTGCACTCTGCTGTCTCGCAGGGACCCACCTACTCCAGTGGCAACGAAGGAATGCGCAGATGTCCCTGATTCTGGGCTGTGGAGAAGAGGGAAGAAGAGACAGGGGAATTTGCGAAAAAACAGGCTGCAGAGCTTGGAGGCAGGGCTGCCAGCTGCCAGCCTGCCAGCTCCTTTCTGAAGCCACCTGGATGCCTGGCTCAGCTTAGGTATCTCCTACCAAAGCCGTTTTCATGAGCAAGGACTCCAGAAACGGGGCCGAACCCAGAGCCCTGAATTGCCCTAGTGAACTGAGTCCCAGCGGGGGGGAGCTAAATTACTCCTTCCCTCCCGCCCTCCGATGGGGCACCCTTTGGTTGCGGCTGGCAAGTGCAGTGAAAACGAGGAACTCGGAGGAAATGGCTGATTTTTTTCACCCTCCTTTCTTTGTTTTTTCAGCTGTGGTAAGCTGGGCACCCCTTTCCTCTCCTGAAAGGTGTCGCAGAAGCTATATTAAACCTTCAAAACCGTCCGCCACGAGCACCACCTTCCTGACGACAGGGTGTGGTGGGGGCTTGTTTGCATAGCCCCGCAGGAAGGGGTGCGGGGGGTACCCCACCAATGCCCCTGCGCCAGGATGCCAACCAGGAACGGGCCAGCTCCCGCGGGGTCAGGCTGTGCCCGGGACGACTTGTTCGGCATTAAGAGAGAAGAAATGCTGCCCCCCCTGCCCCACCACCTGGCTGCAGAATTGGGACACAAGGCAAAAAATACGCTCACCCCTTCATAGACCTGAAACATTTCAAGAGCTTTGTGTTTTCAGTTCAAAGCGCAGATAAAGGGAGGTGGATATTTTAGGAAGCAAATGGTAATGATTAGAGTTTTAAGTCTTAAGTAGTCATTTTGCCATAAAAGACTGAATTTGTATGCTTCAGAAAAATAGTCTTTTCCTCTCAGTTGATGATAGGTTTCCTTCAATTGCCATAATTGTTCATCTTTTTATTAATGCATAACAGACAATGACATGTGATTAAATCTCCGCCCAGGGCTTCCTTTCTGAAGATCATAGAGATACATAGAAATCACTCGCTGGTCTCTCAAAGGTTGTTAATTCCTGTCCAAGGCTACTGTATATACACATCATTCAGCACATGCATGTATGCAGAATTCCGTGACCTATAGGTGGTTATATACATGGCTATGAAAGTAATAAATTTTGGTTCAGTCCCACTGATGCTGCAGCCTGTTATCTCAGAGAATATCATGTGCTATGCCACAAGTTACAGTCAAAGACTAACAGCTTTGGCGAAACTTTGTGATTGTCAAAAAAAATAAACTCAGTCTTCTTATAAAGGAGCTGGTAAGAACTAATTTAATCATTTAGCTTGAAAATTATGGTTAAAAATTTGTGTAAAGTTGTTTGGTTTTCCTTGAAAGGTAACAAAGTGAGAAATGTAGTGGGGGTAGGGGGATTTAATTCGAGAAATATTGTCTTGTGATGATATAAAGGACACCTTTTATATCCTCTCAGCCCAATGTCCCTCTCATTAATGGATTAAAGTTCCTGTGAACTGTTACTGCAACTTATTTTTTTAACTGTTACTGTAATGCTATTGCAGCTGACAGTGTTGCAGTGGTGAATCATTTTGTTGTCTCAAAAGAAGCAAAGAGTGAACGGAGAGAGACATCTCAGCAGAATGCTAAAATAAAAGAAAATTAAAAATTTATTTCAAATTCATGAAGCTGTACTGCACTTGGCATGGAGCTTTGTGTTATACACAGCAGCTCTGTTCTTCCCCTTTGATGGACACCCGGAGCTCTTCCCGCTAATGGCAGATTAATAGATGGATAAGGGAGGCAGGGAGGGAAAAAATATCCCACTTAATTGCTTTCCCCACCTCTAAGTCACAGTATTACATATAGAATCCCACATCCATGTAGGTTATGCTCTTCACCATGACAGTTTTGCCAGTGTTTTCCTGGGAATTTTGTACTTGTTTTATTTAGCAAATGCGGTGTGCAGTATCTAATGATACTTGTCTCCATGTTTTCTCTCTGGGGAGAAACCTGGAGCTCCCCTGCAATGAGGCAGACTTTCAGCTGGTGTCAAACATAATAGGTTGCTTGACTCCATGGCGTGGTGGGAAGTTACACCAGATGAGTGCTAGCTCTTTAGCCCTCAGCCAGGTTCAAGCTAAAAGCTTTCTGGTTTGACATTAAAAAATAAAAGTGAAGGTAATCTCAGGGCTCAAGTCTGGTTTTTTTCCCCTCCTGTACTCATCACATTCTTTTAACACGCATGTAAGAGAAAATCTATTATTAATTATTTTCTGGTTTTTGTAATAGTACAGGAATAAATTCTATTCCTCACTCAGCATGGCACCGGAGAGTGGAACGTGCTGCAAGGAAGAATGTTATGGGTCACTTTTAACTACTTTTTCTTTCCAAAGAGGTTTCTGCCTTAGCCCAAGCTTGGGATGAATCTGCCACCTGCAGTTGCTCTGACCTGTGTGAGCTGGACACGCTCCTCACTGGGCTGGAAACTGGTTAGAGCCATATCTTGAATTCAGCCACATCTTGTCACACATTTTTGTAGGTGAGGAAAGCTAGTACAGAATCCATGAGACCAGCATAGCATAAAATGCTGGAGGAAATTTTAACTGGAAACTTGTTAACTTGTAACTGGAAACTTGTAACTGGAAACTGCAGTCCATGCATGCTGCAGAAGCGAGCAGACGTGGCTTTCCTAAGCTGCACAGTGGGGCAACAGGGCACTTCAGCAGCAGTGCTTGGCTGGGGATAATGTGCAGCTGGGTCACACTGCAGGCTGCTGGAAGTGTTCATCATTTTTGTTATGTTATAATAAAGATGCACACTGAGGTACAAATACTCGCGTCTCCTGGTTCTGCAGGTCTCCTGGTTCTGCAGCTGTCATGAAGAGGTTTCCCTCAGTCAGCCCTGAGGTAGAAAGTGAATGAGAGGGTGTCAGAGCAAAAGGGAATCCACCACTTGTCCCACTTCAGTCCACTTGTGTCTCGTAGGTCCCTGCCAGTCTGTGTTTTTATTGCATCTTCAAGGAGCTGGGACGCGTTTGTGGTCATCTAAGGAGATGCTGCTGAACCAGTGGCAGTTTGTGAAGACCTTTGGCACGGTCAAATGACAGCGGGCACTGCTCCACCACACTGCTGGCAGCTTTTGGGAGGCCAGAAAGCAGCCCAGGCCTAGAAGCGCCAGTGGTGGGTCCATAATTCTGCCCCTCCCCAAGCGTAACAATGCCACGTTGTCAATATGTGATCATTCAACATCAACAGGCTCCCTTCTCTCTGCCCTTCATCTTCCCCAGTACTGTAGAGCAAATGCCAGAATGTACAAGTCCAATTTCAGATTAAATGCCACCCTCACTGCAGATGAGAAAGATCAAATTTTTCATTGGAAATACCCAGAGAAAAGCAGGCTTGCTTACTTTCTGTGCTTGCAAAATATTTTAGCAACTAATCCTTGTTTCTGCTTTTTATTCATTATGAATTGTCCAACAAAAGTATAAAGGTTAGTGTCTGTCCTCCATCCTATTCATATATTCAGATCTTTAGACCTGAAAAGACCAGAAAGATTCAAGTTTGCCCTGTGCATATGAGAGGGTTGCTAATGAGCTCTGCTGAAAGACAAGGTCATGTTAGCTTGGCATAAGTGACTTATCTGAGATGTACCACCTGTGATCAGCTCAGAATGTGGATAGGAAAAGACCCTTTCTTGAGGGTGTCTTGTTTATGCCTGTTCTATGGGAGAGCTAAACAGGGCTCACCATCTTATAAAATGCAAAGAATACTTCAGCCCCACACAGTTGTTTTTCATACCGCAGCCAGGTAATTAGGTCTCTTCTTTAGATGAAAGAACTAAATTCAATGCACTTGTGACTATTGAAGGGTTCAAAGTCACCAGTACAATCTGGTGGAAGTCAGTGGATTTTTATGTAATTGAGGGAACGTGTCAGCTTGAGTTTCTGAGTGAATGTAGCCATGAACTACTTGAGATCAATGTTTTGGGATGAATTTAATGCTATTTGAGAAAACTACTTGTCCTGAGAACCATTTATCCCCTGCCCTAGCTGAGATTCGCAAGCAAGTTGGTGGTGGTCTACCTGCATTCTCTCTCCCAGCTGGGCTTGGACAGAAAAAAGTCCAGAGACCATTCAGAAAGGGTGGCTTTGTTGTGTGTGAACAGAAAACTGTGCTGTGAGGACTGTGCACAAGGAAATGTCATGCCAAACCAGGGAGTCCCTGAAGAGCTGGGTGTCAGATTAAGAGGATGGTTGTGAAGCCTAGCTTTGGAGGTCAGCATCTTAAGTCTGCTTGAGGCTTGTCTTAGGTACCAATATCTTCCATGTGATCTATCCTTGGAGCCTGAATATGTTTGGACATTTGGCCCTTAGAGCTCCTCAGTAACAACAGCATGGTATTTTTGGCCTGTGACTGGCCAGCCAATCCATATGGCAACATTTCTGCCTCCTGAATGGATGCCAAAGCTTGGTACATATAGAAAGGATGACTAAACCAGGACAGTCTCTCTGGGGCATGGCATAAGTCAAACAGCCCAGGGCCAAAACAGGAGCAAACTGGTAAGGCAGGATAGAGATATGATGAGGGATTGACAGAAAATGTGAGGTAATTGTCAGAAAACTAAAGCATGGGAGTGAGAAGGGGAATTAGAAGAAAAAAAGCTTGTTCCTAAATCTTTGCTTACTTACAGAACTGAATGTCACAAAGAAGTTTTTAAAGCTCTGAAAACGTGGGTGTGAGTAGTTGTTTTTCTTTGTTCCTGTTTTTTGCCAAGAGGAAACTCAGTGGAGTCTAATCTACTCCTCCTTGGCATGCCCTTGTGTCATTACTCAAGAAAAACCCTAATGAAATAATTGTGATCATACTAGTGAAAAATCGATTTGAGATAAGACTCAGACTCTTTGCCTTTTAATAGCCTGAGCAAACACACTGGCCTTTGTGAGCTCAGAAGGGCTGGGGAGCCCGTCCTTGTGATATTTCCAGGTCAGTTCTGTGGAGACATCTGCACCTTTCCAGGATGCTTATTTGTATCAGATGGACCTCCACCAAATCCTTAGTATGGAACCATGTGTGTTTGACTTTAAAGTCAATCAACTGAAGTACTGGTGTCAGTCTGTGTCTAGAAGCACGCACAGTTGTGGATGCCAACATTTGACAGCTAGTGATGGAGACAGTTGGAGAGATCATCAGGTCTCTGTATTGTAGCTCCATGAAAGTCCATATGCAAGGAGGGAGAACTCTGGAGGGACAGACTGGAACAATTGTAAATATTTTGCTTTTAAAAAATGAAGATTTTTCTTTTCCAAATGGAGACAGCTGGTGGGTACATGAGAGTTGTGCAGTGACAGCAGCATTTTCTTGGAGCATTCTCAGTTGAATTACACAAGTCCCTCTGTTCACTCCAGGAGCATCACTACTGCAACTGTGTCCCAGAGCTTGCTGGGACCCACAGAGAAAGGCTCTTTGAAATCCTTGCAGTTTCATCTCATGATAACTATAATGAGCCGCTGGGCGCTGCTGGGTAATCTGCACATCAGTATGCAAAATCCCCAAAGGTTTCTGAACAGAGCACTCACCGGTGGCATGTCAGAATTGCTTTGTTAGCAAGATGTGACTTCATTGCACAATTTGCAGAGTTTTCAAATATTTCACTGTTTAATTAACTAGATGCTCACTTAATTAAGTAGATGTAAAAATATCTGTGATCAATTACCTATCCATCTGTCCGACCTGCTATCAGAACTCTTCTACAAGATAAATATCCATCGCAAATGTC
This sequence comes from Dromas ardeola, assembly GCA_013398915.1. Classification (NCBI taxonomy): domain Eukaryota; kingdom Metazoa; phylum Chordata; class Aves; order Charadriiformes; family Dromadidae; genus Dromas; species Dromas ardeola. Next base: position 58,016 of record VYZM01000592.1, read on the forward strand.
ACTCGGCTAAATATTTATGCAGAGATCAGGAGAGGGAGAGTCCAAATGATTTCCTGTGGGGCTCCTCTCTTACCTTCCCTTGTCTTTCCTGCTCTCATAGAACTCAATTATATGCATCTCATTTAAAAAGGTAAATTATGATTTTAAATGTTTTTTTAATGTTTCCGATAACATTTTTTGTTGTTGTTGTTTGAAGAATGGGAAGGGAGGGGGAAAGCTGGAACAGGAGCATGGAGGGAAGGGCTGGAGCTCTGCATGATTTATAACAAGGAAGCTGCTTTGCCGAGGGAGGACAAGGAAGAGGAGCTGAAGGACAGCCAAGGAGAGCTTTGGAGGACATCTGTGTTACTGTGAGCCTGCAGTTCACTCAGTGTCTTTCAACGTAAGTTCTTTGCACTCCACAACAGCAAACTAGTGAAGCTAGTGTGGATGCATATAGCTTTATTTGCAAAAGTTTAGTCCGCATATGCTTGCTCAGCTAAGCTGAGATTCTGGACCCTGAAGAATAAATCCTATAGTTTGCATTTGTAAATGGGAACATGGCAGCTAAAGGATGCACTCAACAGCAGTGATTAAGATAGCGGCAAAGTGACGTAAGACCATGAACCTTCTGTCTATCAGAGACAGATAGTTTTCTCTAGCCCATGTTATCTCTCGTAATGCAAGCAGGCTGGATTAATTAGGTCTATGTTTTCTCTATTGTGACTTCAGTGATGTTATAAGAAGGATGAATTTGTCCCTGAGGACAAGCCCAATTCATAAACGTAATGTCCTTGCCTGTTTTATTGAGTCACGAGTCTAGAGCTGGCTCAAGGTTTCTCAGCAGTACAGGCAAAACTGAATTCTGATGCTTCAAAATGAGAGCAAACTGGCCCGAAAATTATGCATTTAGTTTGTGACTACAGCAAAGGGTATTCCCAAGGAAGTGAGAGGGAGGAGAGCTAGGATACAACAGGGATGATTTTTGGCTATTTGGGGATGCTTTGGAGCCTTGATTTGGGAAAAGCAAAGAGATGGGGAAATGAAAGGGTTGGGAGGAGCCATGGGACGCTTCCACAGCTGGGGGAGGAGGAGGGCTGAGAGGGGTCAGTGAAAGACTGGGAGGAGGTGGTCAGGGGAGGCATTCAGCAGCTGTTAGAGGAAGGCTTTTCCCCTTCCCCTAGCCTGGCACCCTACTGATTCCTCCCTCCTCCTCAGTTCTACCTCTGCCTGTGTGTAAGGAGGGCTGCAAATGCCCTGGCTGGAGGTCATGGACATGTCATCCTGCGAGCAGCAGAGCTAACGAAGCTGATGGTTTCCTGGGGCATTACCAACGACTTGCATTGGATTCTCTGGTGTCTAATAAGATGTAAGTGCTGATCTGTTTTTCCCTCTGTGGACATTCATAACACCTCTTTCCCAGGAGGACATCCACTGCCTAATAAGGGTCACGTTCCCGTTGCAGCCTTCACCTCCATGGGGACACTAATTGGGTCTTTCTCCTCTGACCAGCTGCCAATTTTCATAAAACATGTTGGAATTTAATACCTTGGAGACCTCTTATGGTCTGTCAAATTTTTTTTAAATTGGTCAACAGGTTCAAAAGTTACTGGTGAGGGAGAAGGACAGCTGAGTGCAGATACACAGTTATCACACATAGAGTGATACTGCACATACCACCTCCTTGGAAAACCAAACTAAAACAAATGGATAGGCTCTCTGGACAATGCTGATGTTCTCCGCTGTGTGACAATTGTAACCATAATACACCAAAACAGCAGCAGTATCAGTCTACATCCTTTTGCCATTCTGAGAAGTGTGATCATTTCCTTGCCCCCCCCGAAAATAGCATTGTCCTGCCTGTCTGACTTGATGCTCTTTCTTACTAAGTGCTCAGTTTCACATTTTGTGGGTGCCATCTTTCTCTGTGCAAAATTACTGATAGTGGTATACAATGACATATCCTGAGCAAACGGATGGTCTTCAGGGTCCAACCAATCCAATTCATGCCTTGCAAGGTTAGGATGTGAGACTTTACACCCACACACATTCCCCAGTCCATCTTGGCACCTGATGGTCTGTAGTCCCAGCACAGGTCACTCCTCCTGGGTCTCCTCATGAGTATGATGTACCTCACAAACTGGGAAGAGGTGGGACCACATACCAGCCACTCTTCCTCAGCAGCAGGATTTGTGTGGCTGTGGGAGTAAATACACAATTACTCAGCGGGGGATGTAATAGCAGGCATGCTCCTGCAAGCTGAGGTGTTTATGGAGATTTCTCAGTATCACACTGGTGACACCAAAGCTTAGGGCAGGGCAAGTAATTGGACTTTCTGTTTGTCTTCCCACATGTGCTCTCTGCAACAAGGATGCCCCATCTGATAGAGAATAGCTGGAGGTGACTTTCCCACATGGAGCAGTCCTACTCTGCACAGCACATCCAAACGCTCCCCAGCAATGGGACAACGAAGAAAGACTTCCAGCTCAGAAGTGATGACATGTACCCAGTGATGAATATTTACATCCCAGTCTTGAACAGGTATTCAGAGCAAGCAAGCAGAGTCAGCTGGAGGCTGAGAACACCTTTCCCCTTGAACCTGCTACAGCCTGGCAGTGCATGCACATTCCTAGCTGGAAAAAGATGTGGATGTGGAGTCTTTCAGACACTGATGTTACCCACATTTGATTGAGTACTCAAACCTCACCGAGGCAAAAGTCACAATGCCTACCTCTCCTGTTTTTTTTTCTTTTCCTGAGTCTTCTCTGCCCTGTCTTCCTCTTCTTCCTCTTCAGTTTTGCTCAATTCACTGTGGAGCAACAACAGCAACAACAAAGTTTCTCCCTTAAAGCACTGACTTTTGAGCTGGGGCAGGCTAGTCCCATAATTTGATCGGAGCTGTGCTTATATTCCAGTGGGTTATTTGGCTGTTCCTAATCTTGTTCCAAGAGCCAGCTGCTTCCGTATGGGCCTGACTTCAAGCATGTGCCAGTCAACAGGATTTCAGGCTGGGTTTGCAATGAAACATGCTCTTCAGTGGGTGCAGCTCTGACATCCTCAAGCAGCATTTTTCAGGGATTCCTTTCACAGAGATTTCTGGGCTGCAGCCTGGTGTTATAATTATGACACAATCCTTATACATTTTTATCCCAGCTAGTGGCACTGGGGATATTTTAATGAATCATATAAATGTTTAATCCTTGTTAGAATCCTGCTAAGCTCTTTGCCTTAATAATTATCTTGTGGGTTAGCTCAGTCAGTACAAAACTATAAGACAAGAAAAACATCCCTGAGTGTATGCTGGAGTCAAATAACTCAGCAGTGCATTTGAATGCAATGGGAAGTGGAAGTTTAGGATCATCCAGTTCAGATTAGCAGGCCAATGAACCCTCCCCAGTGGCCAGCGGACTATGCAATTTGTGATGCTGCTCCACTCACGCTTTTGGCAGAGATTATGAATCAGAAGCATTTTTGAGAGCACAGCCCAGCACAGTTTCTGCGCGCACAGCCCAGACAGCAAAAGCGAAGAAGGTGGCAGCACAAAAATGAGTTTGTTTTCTAAAGCCCTCCAGCTTCACTCGGAGCTTCTGAGTCACTCTTGAAATCTCACTGGAGAGAAATGAGACGCACACAAAACTTAGCTGCAGGGTGACTGGGAATGTTGATCTTAAAAATGTATCCTGTGTTTATCAGACAGGAACCTAAGGACTTGGCTCCTTGAGGGTAATGTTCATACCTTATCCAGAGTGAGACCAGCGTGCTGCTGTTGCTGATTTTGGTGTGAGATGTGCAGACATCTCTTATGAGAGGCCTTTGTATTCAAAGGACCAACTGAACTGCAAGATGGGCTGTTGAATGATTCAGAGGGGGTTGAGTACACTGGGAGATGAACTGCCCTTCCCAGCCTGCCCTCAGCAGTCTGAGCTTCCTTTCAGGGGTCCAAGTCTCTTGTTTGGTGAGGACTATTGTCCATAGTTGCACAGAGGTGAGCTGTTGCTCTCACTGCAGTGGAAAATGTAAGTATTTCCAAAGTCATGAGAGGTTTTCAGTGCACAAGTGAATGGTACTGGGATTTTGCTTCTCCTGTAGGTTGAACCCAGCAGGAGCGCTTGCTTGGCCCAACTGCTGCTCCTGTTTATGGTCTGTGGGATGACTTCAGATGGTAATGGGGTAGGGGAGGGGATCTGACCCTTAGGGTCTGATCTTGCTTCGCTGCAGGCAGGGTGAGCTGAGGTGGCACAGGATTTAGGCTGAATTTCGTAGCACAGACCCATGTTTGGTACCTGTTGAGTATCTGAAGCCCTGCGGCATCACAGCCTTATGGATACTGCAGGCTGGTAGTTGGAGGGCTGGACTGATGTCTCGGCTTCATTTATTCAGAAATTTCTCTCCTGTTTTCTGTGTATCAGTGGTCCCTGGTGCCAGGGAGAGACTGTGATATTTCCATCATATGAAACATGCAGGAAAACCGCACTTGTGAACAGGTAGATCTAAGCCAATTTTATTCAATCCCTAGGCTGGGACTCTGGTGAGCAGTAAACAGCTCTGTCAATATCACATCCTGTGCAAGGCTGTTCTCACTGCTCTGTGCAGTTTATCTGCCTATAAACTGGTGACGCCGCTGATCTCCTATATGAAACCATTTTGAGAGCTACCAGTGAAAGGGGCAATACAAAAGGTGCCAATAATTGCCCCCAGACCACTGGAGAAAGCACAGTGCTGCTGTTGGCATGGATTTCATATGATTAACAGCTAGTTTGCAAAAAACTGTGCAACGAGTATCCCCCATGTGAGTGAACTTATGAGGTTTTGCTTTCTGGGGGTACCTTGGCAAAGTAGGGCCTGCAGGGAGCACCAAGAGATGCACTACCATGTCTGCTAAATTTAAAAATACCAAGGTCAGGGAGCTTAGTACTATTCTTCAGCCAGGCTTCCATTTCACAATGGTGGGCAGATGAGTCAGTCCATAGAAACTGTATGTCAGAGCATTATTTATGTTCTACGGGACACAAAGTAAGGGATAAACATTCCTCACTGGGGTTAGGGGCAGGAATGAGACTCTGTAGTGATCGACATAGCTATAAAACTGGTGTTATATGAAGGGTCTCCATGGTTAGAAAACTACAACAAATGCAACTTGCAACTTGGAGCTGCACATCTGGACTAGAGACTGGTTACAATTTAAAGATCTGCTTCTGAAACATCTCAGCATATTACAAGGTGTTACATTCAATATCAGTGTATTATGGTCTGTGAGGTTAAGCAAATCCACTTGCAAAAGAAAATAGGATCCAGTCCAAAAGCTGATTTATGCAGGCTTGAACTTCATGCTATGCATTTTGCACTTGGGAAACTCATATGTTGGTCAGGGTGTTTCTGCACTGAAGAGACCTGCAAGATTGAACACTTACACCACCAAGATATGCCAAAACCATGAATCTAAGAGGATGGAGTTTGTGCTCTATCCCGTGACTCTTCAGATTTTTAATTTTCTCACTTCTTTGTGGGAAGGGCTTAGCATCAAAGACCACATTAAATGTAGTTTTACCAGTAATAATTCAGGCTGTTGCTGTAAGGTGGACACCTTAAAAAACTTATCTCTAAACATAACAAGGGGAACCCCATGGTCAAGGGATTTCACAAAACATCCTGCAGGTCTAGACTTCCAAGGGAAGTGGCTTCCAGAGGAACAAACCCTCCAGTGAGGGTGTCCCGCCTCTGGACAGGCAACACCAAATTTTTTGCTAATGAGCTGTGCTCATTTATACCAGCTGCAAACCTAGCACGCCAGTGCAAATTTCCTGTTTTGGTGAAAATATTGCTTGTGAGCCTTTTTGCATTTACAGTGCCCATATTCCTTCATCTAGAGCCTGATTTTGATTAGGCCTTCGGGACTTTGGATTTCCCTCCAGCCTCCTGAGCAACTCCATTGAATTTGAGTACTTCCACCGAAAACTTCACTTCATTGCAATATAAAACCAGCCGGAGAGTAAAGTCACATCCCAGAGAATAATGAGAATATGGGGCCTGACATAGCTGCATTTTTCCAGCAATTTGTGGCTCAGCAGCAGTAGGCTGAATCCTCTCTTGATGTACATCCGTGTGGCTTCACAGAAGGACATGTTTTTCTCCAGCCATTTTTGATATGAGCTGACGGGCGGCAGAGGGGTGTCTGACACCAGCACGTACGGTGCGATGTGGAAGACCCTGCAGCCGAGCGGTTGCGAGAAGGAGCCTCCTGTTATCTATTGTGCGTGGAGCCTACCCTGTAGGTCCGTGTTGGCAGACACATATGGAGGGACCCCTTTTCATCTGCTCCTCGCTGACTGCCGAGGGCTGCTCCCGCGCGGCCGCGGAGAGCCGGGGGGCCCAGGCTGTACAGTTGTGGTTGCGAATTCCTGGGTGGGGAGGGGAGCTGCGGGGCTGCTCGGGGGAGGCTCGGCTGGGGCCGGGGCGGGATCTTTTCAATGGCAGCACAGAAGAGCTGGGGATCGGTTAATTAAAACGCTCGCAGATGGTTTAGGTTATGGGACACATGTGTGCGCCTGGCCGCATGACGTTCATCCAAGCAATTAGCGGCCCGGGAGAGGGAAGCCGACCTCGCGCGGGAGCAGGGTGATGGCCGGGCTGCTCGCAGGAGGCAGCAAGGTGAGGAGGGTCCCGGGGCTGCAGCGTGGGCACTGGCGTCACCTGGGACCCTGCAAGGTGGGCACCAGCCGGGGTTCTGTCTGCCGTCCCTGCTGCAGGAAGGGGGACAACCTGTGGTTGCAGACTGAGCCTCGAGCGCTGCTGAAGAGCAGTGCCCACAGCGTCGAGCCCCGCTGGGGAAAGGCTGGCTGGGACCCGGGGTGGGCAGCAAGCACATTACCTGCATGCCCTCTCCCCTGGGTTGGCTCACTTGGCCGTGTGCCCAAGGGCCACAGGGAGCCATCCGAGCGCTGCTGGGTGCCCAGTGCCCCAGGCACTTTGCCTGCACCTCGTTGTGAGGAGCGGTGCACGGCCATGGGTTTCATATGTGCTCTGCTCTCATTTTGCTTTGGGAAACTGGGGAGAAGCACTGACTTTCGGTGATACGAGCACAGTCCAGAAATGAGTTTCTTAAAATAGCTTTTTTTTTTATAAACTACAAAGAGGTATTTTAAGAAAGTTAGAACAATACAGTATGCAATTTATCCTGTCATTGAGCTCTGTGAAAACCACACAAATATGTTTGAAATATTAATAATTCAGTGAAATTATGTCATTGGCTCTAAGATTAACTGAGAAACAGAAGTATGACAGTAACAACTATTTAAAAACCAAGTGACTAAAGACAGGAAAAAGAAAATCTGACCGGCTCCACCCTGTCAGATTAACAAATCGATAGTAAACCTTGATTATTGGCTAACGTTTGCTGGGACATGAATTTGCAGATGCGCAGGAGCCTGAGCAGGTTAACAGTCAGGGAGCGGTGGCACTCGGGTACTTCGGTGCTGGTCCATGGCGTTACATGGCTCTGGGTTGGAGGCGGCCCAGCTCTCTCCCACCACGCTGAGGGGTGTGTGTGGCTCATTGCAGAACCTGGCTCAGGTCCCCAAGCACTGCTGTGTGTCCTTGCAACTTGCAATTTGCTTGAGCTAATTACCCCTTTCGTTTCAAAGATATTGCCTGTATTGCTAGACGTTTGGAAATTTCCTCTGGATGCACAACGCTGTTTGGATTTGATTTGCAAAGCCAAATGCCTTAAATGCTCTAAAAGGACCTTACCCACAATCATGCTGAAGGTCTGTGTCAGAGTAGGGAACAGAAATAAACTCTCCTCCCAAATCCAGGGCGCCGGTGTAAATTCTGGGTCAAATATGATCATTTCTCAGCCACCGCTTGTCTAGCAAATGGTAGTTAGAATTACCTGAGCCTTTACAACTTGAAAGGTGCCTTCTTTCCTCCGGGTGATAAAATTAAATTTTCTGCTGAAATTTGGTTTTGGACTCTTTTAATCCGTGGGAATGACACTATTTCAGAATCAGAAATATCTGATTTTAAAAAACTGCCTGGAGAGACAAAGACAAGCAATCAACATCAGTGAAGGGGGAAAAACTCTTTAAAACAAAAATAGAAACCAAAACTGGAAAATAGTAATTGGAAAACAAGGCTGAAATAGGATGATGAAAGAGAAGATTCTGTCAAAAATTAGAAGCTTGCTAAAATGAAAATGTTTTTGTGAAAAATTAACCTTCTTGCTAAGAAGCTAAATGTTGTTAATAGAAGCTCATATAACACAGAGGAAGTGATAGAGGTATGCATTAATTATTTAAATTAACTCTGAAGGACACAGTGCAAACTAATCAATGTCTCTTTACCTTGGTCTGCAGAGTGAGAACTAAGGGATGGCAAATTTGGTGTAACTCACCTCAAAGGAGGTAACTGAAGTGTTGATAGACATTGTGTGCAGTTTGCAAACTCTGAGTGACTTTGGCGCCTTGGTCAGGGCTTTGCAGTGTTGCAGACGTTGGGGGTGGCTCCACAGGTGCTGGGACCTGTGTGACAAGGCTGAGTAGCTGGGGTACAGCACACTGTCCCAGTGTTTCTCCTGTGCTGCTTGAGGATGGCTGTGCTGCCCTGCTTTGCACGGAGCAGCCATGCCCCAAGAGTCTCCACCTTGCAGTGATGTACGGGGTCTGCTGGGCACATCTCTGTGGCATTTTGCAGGCTGGTGCCTACGGCCTCAGTTGTCGGGGTGCGAAACGGCCCTCATCAAACTGGTGCGACTGTGTTAAGGAGCTACAGAGCCTGCCTTAGACATCTGGGCTGGCTAACCTGGTTTAAGCCCAAGCTAATACAGGCATGCAGTTTTTGATCATCTTGGCACACCCTGGGGCAAGCTATATGTGCCTACAAAAAGCCATGCTGATGATCCTGAAATGCCATTGGAAAACAGGATCCCAGCTCCTAAGGCATCGAGGCACTTGAAGAAGTGTCCCTGTTGCTGCTGTCAGCAGCAGTGGCAGTGACACTGAGTGTGTGGAACTGCCATTTCACCGGGTGCTGGTGCCTCTTCCAGCAGTGGGAGAGGAAGGGCCAGAGGAGGGAACTGCAATTACTAATCTGGTACTGACCCAGAGGAAATCTCCTCACTTCTGTTAGCGGCTCTTGTTTCTTCTCCCTTTTTAATTCTAAAAATGTCTGAAGTGAGATCAGTAAAGGGTATTGATCTGAGGAGCCAACAAAACAACACAACAAGAACTAAGCCAAAAAAACTCCCCACAAAGTCAGCTCACGAGGAAATCATGTGGGTCTGTGAGTTCATTTTGGCTGGAATTCCCAGTTGTGCAGATTTTGCACTGTCACAGGATACTTCTGTTCGGAAGGTACTTCTGTAATTCAGCTATTTTTCTCACCATCTTAGGTTAGGAGTGGGACAGAGAGAGGAGAAGTACATGTGTTATTCTGCTCTGCTAAGCCAAACAGATGTACTGTGGCCAAGACTATTTAGCTGAATTGACTGTTTGCCATAGCTGCTTTCAGAAAAGACATGAAAACTTTGGCCTCCATCACATGAAACAATTTGCCAGAGGGGAGCCCTCTGTCTCGCCAGAGTCAGTCAGGGTACAGTAGTGCGGCTCCTTGCAGGGCTAGACATTGAAGTGATGGCTACATCAGGGGGCAAGCTTATTTAATTGAGTAGGCATTTGCATTGGTTTTCAAATGTATGCAGGATAGTCTCCTGGTCCTACTGAAACACAGAGTGATCAAGCACCACAATACCTGTCCACCCATGGTGATCTTGAGAGAACATGGGCTTTTGAGAATCTGGACATTTTATTTTCATGTAGAGAGCTGACAAGCTTGCTCACAGGACTGACTGAGCTGACCATGGTCAGGAGATGATATTTGGGATTGATATTGAAAGGCCCAGCTCCAGCAGAAAAGGATACAGTGAAAATCCCAACTCGAGCCGAGAAAAAAGAAAGTTTGCACATACAGCTCCACATCCAGCTCTGCCAGTCTCAGTCAAGGAGGCACATAAAAAAATTTTCAGAAGTCGTATTTGTAAAAAATATATGAAAGAAATAATCAAACTTGTGATTTTGGGGGCAACTGCCTCCAGATTTTAGAGTGTTTGGGCTCAGCATCCTAGAGCTGGAGCCTGGACCCAATTGCCTTCCCTCCCAGCCAGTGCTTGCACACAGGCACCCTCTCAGCTCAGCCAGGCATTGTGGGGGAACTTGGGATGGCAGAACAGGTCTGCTGTCCTCCTATGGCTCCACAGCTTGAGTTTCATCGTTGACCATGACCACGACCACTACCAAAGACTGCTGTCATCTGCCACTGCCCTGTCATGAGGCGGACCCACGTGTATATCAGGAGTGGGGCACTTGGGTTGAGGAGGTAGAGCCTCTGGATATGGTGCTACGATACAACTTTCATCCCTTCATGTGTCATTAAGGGTCATGTGCTGAACGCTGGTATGCCTTTGACCTAACAGCGATGTAGCAAAATAAAACAGTCACTTTTTATTGACATCAGCTGGTTTCTTAAAGGTTGGACAGGTCTCGTAGGAGAAGTCTTCTCAGTCCAAATAAGGATGACAGTCTTTGCATACTCTCTGCCTTTCCACCCTTAAACGAGGAAAACATACTAGGTTGCCACAGGGGCAAGTTAGGGTTCCTCTCTGAAAAGTCACTTTTTAGATCAAAAAATCTGAAGAAAACGACCAGACAATGAGAAACTTAGCTTCTGCTAGAGAGGAATTAAGGGGAGTTTGTTACAATTCACCTCATCAAAGTAGTGTCATGATGAAATTGTTGGGTACCAGAGAGCTTATTATTACCATAGCCTCTGAAGTAAATGTTCCTGAAGCGCCTCACCACCCTGTTGTGGGGATGTCTAGGTGCTTTCTGGAGTCGGCAGTCTGGGAGGAAGCATCAAAACATGCAAATTTAAGCTTTCAGACAAAAATAAAGGAAGGAAGGGACTTTTGTTGGTTCTTTTCGTTTTCCAGTGACCCTTGTTTTAATGCAGTCTGGCTCGCTTTGCCAAGATGAACATGATGTGTTGGCTCTGCTACTGACCATGGTGTTGGCTGAGGATCAGGGAGTTTGCAGGACGCTTGCAGGAAGAAAAGTACCCATCATGACACAGATGGGTAGATCTCAGACACTGAAGACCTGGGTCAGGAATAGATTCCACAATGAGACATTTTTACATGCACCAATTAACTAAAAGCATCCCAGGTAAAAAAAAAATAAAATCCCTTTTTATGATGACGCAGGAGGGGTAAAATCCTTTCCATGTTGAATTTAAAAGCAAAGTACACAGAAATCAGCAAAGCTAGAATTTCACCCTTTATCTTTCTGTTGGATTTTGGAAAAGACTCCGGGTATTTTTAGGGACTTTTTTTTTTTTTAAAATCTCCCTTTATTTTTCCTGTATTATCATCCTGAAATATCATCCGACATTACTGAAAAAAGAGGGGTGTGAGGCAGTGAATTGTTTCCTGGGTGTGTGGGTGTGTGGGAGGTGGGTCCCTCTGGCCTGATGAGCTGCATCCCCTGGCACTCATGTTCCCTGGGGCAGGTCTCCTCCCACTCCACCAGCAGCAGTCGTGGCCCTGTGGTGGGGGCTCAGAAATTGGACTGTCACAAAGGAGAGGGAGAAAAAGAGGCTCCCCAGGCTGACAACACAGCCTAAAGGTCTTTCTGTGTCTCCACAAGAGTCCCTGCGTTTTGCCTTTGGTTTACCCCTGCTGTGCCTGGGCTCAGCCCAAGTGCCGATGGCACATGGGGTTGCAGTGGAGAAGAGCCCTTGTGAGCTGGAAGCCACGGCAGCCTTGCTGACAGAGGGCTGGGGCAGCAAGAAGGCTGGTGGTCCCCTCTGCCCGTGGAGCCAGGAGAGGGGCCCAGGGCCAGGGCTGCCCTGGGAGGGAAGGCTGCAGCATCCAAGCTGCCCTGCTGGGGCTGGGCATTGGCACCAGCTTGCTTGGAAGCACATGGTCCTTTGCAAACCTTGGAGCTCTTTCCTCTCATTTGGTCTGAGATGCCTTTGAACCCAGGATTTAATTTGGGCTTTTTTTGAACGGACTACAGAAGTGGGGGCGTTGTACTTGCACCTTCCCCTGCCATTTATTTTTGCAGCGTGCACACTTTCCGCCATTGCCCAGAACAAATTCAGGAATTATCTGCAGAAAACTGCAAATCAGGTGAAGCCATTTGTTTATAGTTCAGAGTGAGGCATTAAAAACAATGGGTCGACTAAAGCATGAAAGTAGATCAATCCCAACCCCATTTTAACTTCCTTTCCTTCAAGATCACTTTGAACCTACAGTAATTATGATTCTTTCTGCTAGCTTAAATCACCCTTGCCCTCATTAGAGCTGTGCAGAGTGACCATTTTCCATTTCATGAGTTGCCACGTGTAAAAGCTGCTGTGTTTGCAAGTATTCAGGCATACCTGGCTGCACTACACAAGTCATAAGTGATAACAGTCATAATTAATATCCATTATACACCTTCCGTGTACACTGACATCACTGATAACATCAAGTGCAATTTATGTGGTGCTATGAACAGCAAGCTTCGGTCTCTTCTGAGGCGTCCTAGACATGGGCTCGTTGGTCCTGCGGGGAAAGAGGTCCACTTTAGGCATTCACCCCAAATAGTTTGAGGTGAGTGCCCGAGGCCGTATCAAAAATAGCATTTCCGTGGGATTAAGGTGCATAAAAAAAAGGGAGTGGGTTCTTAACCAGCCAAGACTTTTTAGATGGTTTTAGACTTTAATGATCTTTTTTAAATTAAATGCTAGATTCTTGGGACACACTTATTGCTCCAACCTGTTTCTCTGGAAGCTATGATCCTGTTCGCAGCTGTCAGTCCCTTTTCACACACTGAGAAGCCCCTTTTCACATATTAAGAAGGCACTCTTTTTCTACAGTGATATTTTGAAAAAAAGAAAGCCACCTAGACGTATTTGCATTAATATGTCCTTTTTCAGGGCGTGATCTCAAAAGTCTGCTGGTGACCTCTGTCAGGAAAGTGGATCCTATGTCTTTCTCCTGCCTTTAAAACAGAGGTCTTTGGAGACCTCTAAATGTTATAGCTGATGATAAGGCAACAGTCTGCCTTCACAGCAGAGAAAAAGAAAGATGCGGTATTCTTTAAATATCTTAATTGCCTCTCCTGATATCAGCGGTGTTACATCAGGGGTAATTTGGCCTCTTAATTACCTCAGAAAGAGTCCGAGCATCGCCGGGAAGATGATAGTAAAAAACCCAGGAGTGCGAATAGCATCCCCGAAAGGTCTAAATGGCTGCCGGGCAGTGTAAACTTTTGTACCCCTTTCATGCCGGTGGAGGTTAATCTCCCCATCCCCGTCTCCCCCCTCCTTCATCCCCCTCCTTTCATATGCATGAAGAAGAGGAGATTTAGGGGCCGGGGGCGCGCGGCGGCGCGCGGCCGGGGGCAGCTGCGGGGCTGCCGGCGGGGAAGGGGCCGGCAGGGCGTCCAGGGACGGGCCCACTGAGCGGAAAGAACAAACTCTCCGGACCCGTCTGACACGGCGGGTCAGGGGGTCACCCCGCGCCGGTGGAGGCGGCGCAGCAGATTGGAGGCTCGCGATGCCCCTCCGACATCGTTTAGACAAACAAGCAGATGGCAGGTGTCAGCGGTGACAAAGAGCCATCTGTGCAGCGGGGACCATCCCCTCCATTCTCTCACAGGCTACTTCATTAAACCCTCACTTCAGAGTGACTGCGCTGTAGCCTTTAACCAACGGGGCCCCCGGTAGCACAGGGTGGTGGGTTGTGGTGGTTTTTTTTTCCTTCTTTTTTTTTATTATTTAAAAGCTGTTCCCATTCTGCTCTCAGCTACCTACTACGGGCAGCTTGTTTGTGCACCTTATTGCCTCCGAAGGGGCAGGAGGGGAGGAAAATAAAAACAGAAACACCCGACAAAACCCTCCGGCCAAGCTGAAGAAAAATGTCTTTATGACGAGATGAACCTGTGATTGTCAACATGGCCGGGGTGTGTGTGTGTGTATTAAAAATACCCCTGGGGACTATCTGGTCTGAGGGGCCACAGGGAAGCTGTTGGGGAGCCCAGGGGGTTTTCACGGGGAGCAGCGGCAGAGAGGGGCTGTGGGGGGCCAGCTGGGCACCATGCGGGGCGATGGCATCTGCAGGCCCGGCCCTCCCATCTCTCCTCTCCTCTGGAAGCTGAGGCAACGCCTCTGCTCCTCCAAAAACCCTACCAAAATGTCCTGTGGGTTGCAACCTCCCTTGCCCCCGAGGATGAACACAGTGCCTCGGTGAGGGGATTGGCATGGCCGGCAATGACAGAGAGGCGCAAAGCTGACTTGCAGCGGGGATGGCGGAGGTGGCAGGGGCAGGGAGGGGGACATCTGCTTGGCCCCCCGCTCTGGAAGCCCCTGGTGGCAGCAGGCCCACGCAGAGGTGACATGGGGGAGGAAGGGGCAGGGGTTGTGCGGGTGTGCCCCATGGTTTATATATTTATTTGGCTGGCTGGGCTGCGGTGGGGGATCTGGGAACTTTCTAGGCCAGTGCACCTCTCCGGCCAGTCGCGCTGCTTTAGCCTCCCCTGCAGATCCCAGAGGAGAACGGCACCGGCATCGCCCCCGCTGAGGCCCCGTTGTCCCCGGGAGTCGCAGGGCAGCTCTGCCAGGGTCGCCTGGGTGACTCCCGGCCCCTTCCTACCAACAGAGAACTGGGAAAGGAGAAACCCCCCACGAGCGGCAGCAGGGTGGGTGGGAAACACGCCGAGACACCTCTTCTCCCCCCCTCCCCGTCCCCCCATCTCGGAGCATGTGCAGGCACCAGAAAGAGATGCTCATAAGTAACTCATTAGAGGATGAGTTTTTCTGTGTGATGGATTTCGGGGTTGGTTCAAACAAAGCAAAAGCTATTGCCAAACTCCTGCCAAGTCCCTGATCAGGCTTGAACTGAACTTTTTAGGAGTGCTGGAACTGTTTATTTTTTTTTGTTTGTTTGCTTGTTTAAATGGGGCTCTGCACTTTCTGATTTCAGTGAGGGAAGCAGAGATGGGAGCACTGAAAAGCTAAATCAAAAGCTGTCCTTGCATTGCCACTGATTTCTGCAGTACCAGAGAGGACTGGAAATATCCTAGGAAAGAGCATTGCACAAGAGCTTTCAGACTGAGGATGTTCAGACATATTTAGAGCGACAACACTTGGCCAGCAGAGCGGGTTGAAGCCAATGCTTTTCCTTCTCCAGGTAATGGCGCTCACCTGGGTAGTTACCCTGTGTCCGATGACAACACAAGTCATGACTACTTCTTATAAGGCCTGCTTCTAATCACGGTTTGTGATTTATGTGGACATGTCCTTACGCCTTCATATGAAACTGTCCCAAATGGCGGTGTAAGGAGGGTGGGCCAGCTCCTTCTCCAAACCTTTCTGGATGTCAAGGCATGAAAAGTGAGACGGGATAGAAAAGCCTTCTTTTTCAGCAGCAGCTACATCTGGCTTTCAGACTGGCAACATCAAATCCTTTATTAGTTTATAAACACTGGAGTCCTCCGGGGAGTTGTCCAGATCCACTTACAGCCTCTGAGTGACGGAGGCGACGCTTGGTGTAAGGCAGCATCCGTGAAGGAAGTTTGGCTTCCCTCTTAATAGAAAAAGGCTCCTGGGACTGCTGCAAAAGGCTGACCAGTTACATGCAGGAAACCCTTTAGTGCCAATAGTCGCTCCCCTCAGTGGAGAGGAAATGGTTGGCTAAGAAGGGAAAGGGGCTAACATTTTCCATCCTATTAGTATGTTTACTTAGGGCAATTCCCAGTCAAATCACCTCGCTTAGGCTAGCTTGAGAATAAAATCCTGGCAATGTACCATCCACCTTACAGGCGTGGCTGGGCTTCAAGTAGCTTCATCACTAAAGGTCCACTCCCCAGTCAGATAATTCTCTGCAAAATAGCTGTACTTGCCAACAGCTTCCTGTTTCTCCTGATACTAAGGTGAAAATTCCTTATTCCTGACAGCTCATGAAACAACACAAAACCAAACCTAATGATAATGAATTCCCGCCCAATAAATGGAAGAGAAGCAGCAGATGACCAGCGGGTGTATTTTCAGCCATCCTCTAGGTGGAATTTGGAGATGGGAGTGCCAGGTGTGTGTGTCAGCCCACACTCGCATGTGAATGAAATACAGTTTAATCTCTTAATTGGTATGTTCCAATGGAAACATTGAGATATTTTTAATACAAACAGGTTTTACCAGTAAGCGGCAATAATTGCCATCTGCTTATCACAAGTCTTGGCTTTTAACTGTTTAATTTCTGCTGGCTGCATTCTTTGAATCATCAAAAGATGTGGGATTCCTACAGAACATTATGGTATGGTAATCTGATTTACATGGCTACAGGGATAATCATGAAGCCTCAACTAAGAAGTCAGTATTTGAATGATGGCATTCTCTTTTGGAGGTGGGATGTTTTCCTCTGATGATTCCCATTCCGTGGGTTTCATCATCTTCACTAAGTGACAATATGTGAAGAAGAAATTTCATTGGGCCAAGGCTCAAGTAACGTGCTGCAGTCCAGCTTCCCTGCCCTGTCCCCTGGAGGAATAAGGTTCAGGAAGAGGCATTTAGAATAGCTCAATACCAACCGGAGTATAACGACCTGAACACGTTGTCGGTACAGCTCTGACATTGCTTTTAAGGAGGGTCTATCTTGTCTGATCGATGCGAAAAGGGTCAGGGTTGCAGCTCAGTATCCTCCTTGTCTTCTTTGAACAAATTAGTATCCATAGACACAATCAGGCCCTCAAATATTCACAGCTGTGGTTCAAATGAAGTCTCCTAATGAAATGCAAATTCAATAAGACAGTTACATGATCAGCATCAGCTCATTAAGGCCTGCCGAGCCTGTGTCTGTTCTTTGTTAGACCGGAATAAAGCTCCCCCCAACTTTGATGGAGTTACCCTGGGCTGAAAGCTGGTGGGCTCCAGGCAAGGTTTTGCCCAGCCAGCCAGCCAGGGGGAGGTGATGTGAAGTGCCGTGCCGTGCGGCCGGATCAGTGGTGCTTGTGCTGATGAATATCAGCTGAGAGTCGGGCTTGCTGGTTCTGAAAAAGGGGAGAGGGACTGGGTTTGCTCTCCTACATCCCGCCATGAAATCAGTAGGAGACCCACCAAAGCTGCAAGGTGGCATTGATACAAACAAACACCCCAAATCCCAACCCAAGGCAAGACCAGAATCAGGCTTGTGCTGGGGATTTTCCCTGGAGAGGCTCTCAACTTGTATTTGCAATGTTCTTGAAGTCACTGCTCTTTCCTCGGTCACGGGAGGCAGTCGAAAGGGTGTCAGGCAGCTGGCTTGCTACCTTCCTGACCCCATTTCACAATGTCTGTGCTTCTGTGAAAGGGTTGCCCCAGACAAAGCACAAGGGATGCACAGCCCTCGCATCCAAGTACAGGGTGTTTTTTCTTTCTTTCTTTTTTTTTTTTCCTACCCCGGGCGAATGTGTCGATGTTTGACAGGTCTGACCTGCTCAGCCGTAATGAGTCGTTGGGAGAAAAGGCACAAATGCAGTTACCTCTCGCCACAAGTCTTGCTGCTGGGAGATGAACTTTGCTACTCTGCTTTGGCTTTAACAAATGCCCCTCAGTGTATCTCAGTGCAAATGTGTTTCCTTTTCATTTTCAAATAGGGACGAATCCAGTATGTTGGATTAGAAATTTCCCATCACGGACAAAAGTGAAGGGGAAAAAAAAGCCATGTAAAGTTCAAGAGGAGGGCAGAGGGAAGAATGAAAACAAAATGAATGAGCAAGAGCCAGTTTCTGCTTTTTTCATAGGTAGAATGTTGCAATAATTTGTATTTTAAGATTTTTTTATTGAGTTTTTTTTTTTTTTCCAGGGGGCAAACACAGCATAAGGGAATTGGGGTTTTGTACTAAAGTTATTTATACATTAGATCTATGCATTCAATTGTCAGCTGTCCACAATAAACAGAGGTGCAAAAATGCGAGCATACTTATTAAAAAGAAAAAAGAGCCCTTTTGAAAGCCAGACTTTAGGGGTGTAGGTTCTGCTATTTGACTTTCAGTGTTTTACATCTAAAAATTAATTTATCACGCATAGGAATAACTGAGCAGTTGTTTAGGGGCACAGCAAATCCTGGAAAACAAAATACATACAATAAACACAATTTTATACATACAATGCATTCAGGGCAGATTTACTGTAGCAGATTGCAGCCGCCCCTCTCTTTCCATTAGCACCTTGTGCTTTGGCTGTTGTGATCTGGGTCACGAGAGGAGGGGACTGGATTTTAAAGAAGAAAATGAGGAAGAGGATGAAATTGTGCTTTGAAAAAATACATATCCAAACTGGAGGAAGTCCCCAGGAGAGCAGCAGGACTGATAAGAGGGTAGACAAATACAATCTGTGAGGACAGGTTGAAGGAATTGGAATTAGTTTGGAAAAGCCAAGCCTGAAGGGAGATAATGATAGCAGCCCTTAGATATGCAAGGTTAATAGAGGAGAGATATTGATTTATTGTGCATTAAGAGAGATGTAGGTTAGGAAAAGCTCGCGTGAGGAGCAGTGGTTCAGGGCAGTGGTGGACCCCCACTCACTGGAGGTTCAAAGCAGAGGGTGGACTGAAGTTTGCTGAGATCGAGCTTGGGCTCTTTACCCGCCCTCAGAGAGGAGAGGAGCCAGTTTGTCTCCTGGGGCTCCCTTGCCAAGCTGCGATGAAGGCTGCTTGGTGAGGACATACAGAGGCAATCGGTGGGGACCTGCAAGATGAGGAGGAACATTTTGTAGTTGGGACTGCAAAAGCACACGAAGCCCCGGAAATCCCAGTGCGAATGTGAGGACAGAAGATTAATTTCAAATCAGACTCTAAGACAATAGCTCAATTTGTCAGGGTCTGCTTGGCTAATTCCTCTTAGCCTCACTGTTTGTTCTTACCCTCCTATCTTTGACCCAAGTGCCACCCTCGGACAGTTGCTAAAATCATCTAGTCTGGGAACAATACAGTGTGGCTGTGGTAACCAACCTCCCCAGCAGCTGCAGCAAACAAACAGTTTGTACATGTTCAGACTATAGTTTCCAGTCACGTATTGACCAGAATGTGCTTGGAGCGGTGACTGAATGACTTTGGTAACAGACACAATCATAAAAGCCAAAGAATCCTCACGAACGATTTGTGAGTAGGAATAGAAGTAAAACGTGTCGACTATATGGCTTGCTAAAAATATCCATCCCGGCTTTAGCTGTCATCACGTCTCTCCTCTAATCCTGCAAGTGGCGTGTGAAGGGTTACCCTAATGCCCCCGCACTGATTCCTCACTCTGAGTGCACAGAGCTGTGCGCCTGAGGAGCCGCAAGCAGATTGCCAAGCAAAGCCGAATTTGCTCCCCGGGCTTTATGCAATCAGCTGCAGCTCCCGCCGTTTTGTCATCAAGTCAGCCGCAGCCTTCCCCATATTACCGAGGAACATGCTGGAGCGACCCAAAGTGTCACGCTTTCAATGGAGGCTTTCACTAGTTACCAGTGGTTGTGTTATACCACATTAGAGGTGCCCCGGGTGCCAAGCAACCACTGAAGAAGAGCTTAGGAAATCATAAAAATACCATCCCCAAAAGGTATTAGGGAGGCAGTAACATTTGTTATGCTTTGCCATGGTGCCAAATTCTTAGCCAGAGCTACGCAGTGTGTGCATGTTAGAAACTAAAATCTCCTATTTGCAGCACCTTGTTGAAGGAAACAACACCAAAAATTTATATATATACATTTTCAAGTGCTTTACTGCAAACAGGACGTTCATCTGAGACACGTTGTTGACTACATCTGTGGAGGCAGCGTGTGACTTTTGGACCAGGTTTTCCTGAAATACCTGTTTTCCCAGCACCGTAGTTCTTTCATTATGAAGTCTTTTCAAAATGAAATATGTCTTCTTAATACTATTTATATCTATTTGGCAAATGGATTCAGGCAACCCTTGTATGAATCTGACAGGCAGATCTGACAGCTTTATTGCAAAGATGGTTGGAAAGGTATTTGTTGTATAGAGAGTCTGTTCTTCCTTCAATGGCATCAGAAGTAAGTCTGAACTAGACCTTCAGTAAGGGTCACTGGAGCTGCACACCTGCAAGATCTTGAAAATTAAAGGAGGTTGGGTGCAGAGAGCATTTTCTGTAGCTGCAGCAGGTTTTCCATCCAAAGAGATAAAAAGTTGGAAGCCACATCTCTGACAGTGGAATGCAGGTAAATGAAAGCATAATTGAAATACAGGTTATTGCAGAAACAGTGCTGCCTCATCCATTGTTCCCCCCATATCTCTCTATCCCTCCCTCCCTTCTTCCCTTCTTCTTTTCCCCATGTCTCTCCTTCCTTCCTTCCTTCCTTCCTTCCTTCCTTCCTGAGTGGACACTGAAGTCCTCTTGTTCCTCTGAAGAAGCCACCTTAGGAACCATAAGAGTTGTGATGCTGCACCCACCTCCGCTCAGGCTCAGGCAGGGGGGAGAGCCCTTCTTGGTTCCCATTGCAAAGGAGTGGTTGATGCGTCTATCCCAAATGATGCTCCTGGTTCATGGAGTACTTCACTGTCAAGTTACTTCACCGCCAAGTTACTTCACCCTAAAATAACAGGCCTGCCAACGTCTGTGTCTCCAGAGCCATTCTGTATCCCAGCGGTGTTTGCTCTTGTGGAAAATGTTTTCCACATATCTGAGACACTGCTAGCATCAACGACCTCCCACCTTTTGAAAAGTGCAACAGACAGCAGAAGAAAAACTGAAGCAAATATTCCCTGAATACTGGAGAGAGAAAACTCTGCCCTGGCATTTCAACAAAATAGCCTGTATTTCATACCACAAAATTGAGTTTTTAAGGCTCCAGTGGGAAATAAATGGGAAATGAATATCCAGATGTTCTAGGCATCTCCAGAAGACTTAGCTGATACCGAGCTCTTGGGAGCAAATGGGGGAGAATCCCATTAAACTTGTTAAAATAAATATTGATTTAATATCTCATGTTAAAAGCATTTCATTT
Organism: Dromas ardeola; assembly: GCA_013398915.1. NCBI lineage: Eukaryota > Metazoa > Chordata > Aves > Charadriiformes > Dromadidae > Dromas > Dromas ardeola. The sequence goes on from VYZM01000592.1 coordinate 79,010, forward strand.
TTGACAGCTTTCCACTGTTTTTTTTTTTTTTTCTACATTGCTGCTGATGCTACTGCTGGTAGTTCAAGGTTATTATAACAAGCTTCACTGCTGACTGGTTGTTTCATTCACGGAAAGACTTTACAGTGGTCCTGTATTTGTCACAGAGGTGCACATCCAGCTCCTGAGAGGAAGACACTGTCAGTGCCAAAATCCTCCTGAACTCGGATTTGTTCTACTCATTGTGACCAGAGAGGCAACTTGAGAGTTGAACTCTTGGACATAGTGCTGGTAGCCCTGTTACAGAGATCTGGCTTCCTTGTGGATTTAGGCAGAGAGAAGCGGAAACACTGCTGAAATTCCCCTATACTGCGGTGGTCCTTTCCCTGAAACCCCCGATGACTTTCTGTACTTCAGTTGTCTGAAGCCATAGCCAGGAAAAATAACTTATTCAAGTCATTGCAGCCTCAGGGGTAGCAATCATAGCAACATCATAAAGTTACAAAACCTATCTAGTGTTTTAAACTGAAACTGGAGGTAGAATCCAACCTTGGGTGGGACAGAAAGGGGACAGAGTGTGGAGAGAGAGGGAAGGGATTTAAACATGAAAGGAAAGGGAGGAAAATGAGATGCTGGGGAACCAAAGGAAAGGAAGCAGAGGAAATGGGAGTTAAAAGGGAGAGGCCTTATATAGAGAAGTTACACAGAAAGAGAGAAGGAAAGGCACTCTCCCTTGCTAATTAATGTACACATTTTAATGGTACCATTTCCCTTCTAATGCTTCTCCTAATACTCTAAGCTCACTGATCTTGGGATTTTAAGGGCCTTATCTCAGCACTGACCTGCCAAGTATCTCCCCCTATCCTGCCGCAGAGCTGGCAGCCCATGTGTGCTGAGCGATGACCTGCAGATTCCCCATGCAAAGCAAGGGCCTGGGACCATCTCCCCCTGCTCAGCACACCGCTCTTTGGATGAAGTCTTTTGTTGCACGCCCCTGTGCCCACCGCTGGAGGGGATGAGGCACTGCTTGGTAGCAATCGAGGGTGTGCATAGGCATGAGGAGGGGAGGGGGAGTGTGGGAGGTGGGTGCCCCAATCACAGGACTGATGTGGGGAGGAGGGGAGGATTTAGGGCTTCTCTGTCCTGGTCTCCAGTGCCTGCTGCCAGCTCACTTTGTAACGGCACAGTGTTTGCAGCTTGCCACCCCACACCCTGCACTGTCCTGTCAGTGCAGCCCCATGCCACCTGGTGAGAGGTACTTGAAGCCTCCTATCAGTGTATATCAACTGCCACCTGAGAAGTGGCTCCAAACCAGTCAGCGCAGGGAGTAATGCTCTTCTCAGGGGCCTGGATTAACCTCTCCACTGTCCAGGGACTGGACTCTGATGCCTGGTGTCCTACTTGAATCGGGCACTGCCTGTGCATGGCAATGCCTCCGTGCAGGGAGGTAGAGGAGCTCGGGTTGAGACATGGGCTTGAGGGCTTAAAAAGAAAACTAAAATGAGTTTAGGATCCAGGGAAATTGGCCCTGTGTGCAAGGGATGTGTCCAGAAGGGCCATGCAGCCAATCTTTGCTGTCATCTGGTTTCCCAGGACACAGAGATGACAAAGGAGGAGCTGACACCACATTTACTTTTCTGAGTTCTGTCCCATGTTCTTGTTTTTATTGCTCTGCCTTTGTGTGCAGCCTCTGCTGGCACTGGGATCCCCCTCACTCCCTGCCCCGGGGGAGAGAGGGGCATGTTTTCTTTAAACTTTCCGTCTCCTCTGTGACAGTTTCCATTAGTGGTTTGACACCCCTGTGCTTCTTCCATGAGGGCCTTGCCTTTACCCTGTCTTTAATCATGTTGTCATATGATAATAGGATCAAAAGGAAGAACACTGAGTCTTGCCCTTCTGGAGTGCTTTACGCTCACCCTAATAAACAGCTTGTGCTTGGGATTGTGTTGCAGCTGGCCTGCCCTCAGCCCCATCCTTTCTATGCTGTGCTTGTGCTGAACTTTAACCACGGGGCTGTCTGGCCTCGTCAGCCGTCCCCAGACCAACAGCCCTCCGCTGTAAAGGGCAGTCTGTGCTACCGTGGTCTAAGTTGAGTAAAATCATTATGGAGCAGACAACACACTGAAAGGCATGATGGATTTTCCTCACATTTCCATCTCTAGAAAAATCCAGGTTCAGCAGAACTTGGTGAAAATGTTCAGCATGTGCATGTGTGCGTATATAACCATGGGGAAAGGGAGCTAGCACTCACTGTCACTTAGCACGGGACCTTCTGAAAGACCCATCAAAGTCTTGAAGCAATGGGAGTTGTTACCTGGCTGCTTTTGTCCTGTGCAAGACATTTGCAGAAAGCTGGCTTCCTCAGAAGTCGCACTCCCAAGCCTGGGCAATGACTGCTGGAACGGCAGGAGTGGGTGTTCCCACCCCTTCTGTGGTGTGAGTGAGTCAATGAATGGAAGGACTCATCAGTGTGTTGCATCCACTTGCATTACAGTAGCCTTGAGAGAGCTCAGTCAAGCCCAGGACCTCACTGAAGTATGATCTGCACATAGTCAGAGGTGGGGCCTGCCTAAAAGACCTTGCAGTCCAGTTGGAAAAACAGCTGGTGCTCACACTATCACATTTAACATGAAGAAGTGAGGCACCGGCGGTGTTTGTGATTCATTCCGATGTGTAAAGTTCAACTGTATCTTCTGACCTGTAGGCTGGTGCCTTGCCCACAGTGGTGGTCTCTCTCTCAGGCCTTGGAAAAAATGTCCAGGTTTGATTAAAAAACATCCAATCTAGAAACTCCACCTCAATTAGCACTGCTTGCAGTTGCACAGGTTCATACTGAAGCCACCGAATCCAAGATTAGGTCTAAGAGCTCATTATTATCACTCTGGCTTTTTCTATTGCGAATATCTGTAACGGCTGCTAAATCACTTTTATCAGTTGTCACCTCCCTTCTGGTAAAATGAATAGTTTAAATAGTTAAATAACTCCTTAGTTCTCCACATTAAAACATGGTTCCCAAATTCCTAACTACTCACAGTTTCTGTGAAGCCTCTTCAGTTTATCTGTCTCTCTGAAATGAGGACATCAGAAGTTGACCCAGTGCTCAATATATAACACCTTCACCCTTCTAAAAGTGTCCTTTGCTGTTGTTTCCCCAGTCCTGCAATGGGAACAGACATTCAGTTGGTTACGGATGTCACTATTCAAGTCTTTTATGGAGTTATTTCTTTTCTGGACTGAGGATACCATCTTTTAAATGTGAGCTTTAAATGTTGTCTTTGTTTCTTCCCAATACCCTCAACTGATAGACTTAGTTTGCTCCCTTAATAATTTTCTGCCATTTCTAGCCTTTAGTTTATATGTAACTAGTTTACACAGACATCTATCTTTATCTGTATCTGCCTTCACTTCCCTTGTAAAACATTGCTTTTTTTGAAGCAGTAGAGCCTTCTCTGTTGACTGCAGCTTCTGGAGCCAATATCCTCAAGCAGTTTCTGCTTATTTTTAACAATTTTCTGTTTCAATTCTTTCTCCAAGCCAGCTGGGCTCATAACCATTGTCAATGTTGAGAAATGTTTGCTTTAAAGTACCAAGTATCTATATTATTGTTTTGGACTTCATGTTGTTTGCATAAAAAAAAGGGTAACTAAATCACTGTTGCTTGTATCTAAACAATCTCTTCCATTCCTAGTTTTCATCTATTTGTCAAGAGGAGCTCCAGAAGAGTATTTCCGGATGTTAAATGTTCTGAGTTAGAAAATTGTCTGTTAAAAATGCAGAGACTGGTTTAGAATCTCTGTCCTGAGAACTTTGCTCTGTTGCATTCAGATTGTCCTATATGTTTGTGCATTACGTATAGGTACTTGCGAAGTTGATTTACCTGTCCCCTGTCCAAACTGATGATCTGTCAGAGTCACCAAATAGCTCCCCTTGTGCTTTATTTGTTCTAATTTAAGATCATTTGCTCATTGGTGTGAAAAACGACATCTTGTTGAATACAGGATGCTTCTTTTCCTATATCCTTTTGTCTATTCTAGCATTTCTAAAGAGATATTAACATTTCAAACATATGAATCTTCCCATAAATTTTCAATTCTACTGACTGGTTTTATGCCTAAAAATGATTGGTTTCAACTTGCCTTCTTACTGCAACTCCTGTCATTAAAGTGTGGACAATCTCTAAAGCACGTGGGTACTCTAAAGCGTGATTTTCTGCAAGGTTTTCATTCTAGTTCTGCTCCCTCAGGAGACACTTGGACAGGGGCCAGCATGTGAGAATTTGCCCACAGGTAACCAGCCAGCCTTTGGAGATTCATCCATCACAGCATTTACCATAAATGATGCAGCAACGATCTCCTGTACCAACATCAGAACCAGAGATCTATATACTCATTTCCACGCTGCTTTCATGTGATGAGCCCTTAGTGGCACACAGGACTTTTGCACAGCCTGCCTTTATGTGTGTAGGCTTTGCTTGGTCCCTTAGATAACATCAAACTGCCTTTCAATGCTGAAGACAGGGTCGTTTAGAATCACCCAGATAATGGAAATAATGTCTGGTGTGAGCCAGAGTGATTAGAGTTGGCAGCAGCTCACTGGTAAAGAAAGTGAAAGAATACTACAGATAGTCTTTGCTGAAATAAAACCAAGGGGATTAGAGTTAACAGAAACCCTTGTTTTGGTTTGAGACTATGTTATCTGCCAGGAGCATTCATTATCAACATGTCCTAAAATAAATAAATGACTCTTCACTAACAAGACATTGGGTAGAGATAAAGCATGTGTGGCACTCTATCAAATCCACAGGCAAATAGTGGAGCTCCCTGGTCCATTTTTTGCTGCTCTTTGTTTGCTCCTTTCACTGCCTGGAAAGCCTGTTTCTCCAGGGACACATCCTGCACTTGCAGTCGCTTCGGCACAGGAGATCATGGTGCCACTATCTTTCCTATTCCTTTTCCCCTCACCCTGTGTTGCTTTTTCTTTTTTTAATTTTTATTCTAACATGTAAAAGGAAACTCATCCTCTTAAATCAATGGCTGTCTTAGAAAGAGCTGAAACAGAAGGAATATCACTCAAAGTCCCCTGAGCCCCTGTGAGCTGCAGTCTGGCTGTCAGCATCCTGGCAGATTTATGAGGATGGCCGTGACCGGCTTGAAAGGGCAGAGCGGGGAAAAGAAGAGATCCCAACCCATTAGTAATTCCCTGCAGGAAAGTGACAGACCTGATGACATGCATGGAGGACACATTGCAGGAGATGGGCTGAGGGAGACATTCCCATGCAAGAGTGATTTCAGGTCACTTCTGGCTCCAAGATTGGTTTCCACTAATGATGTATTTCTAGGCCTCCCATCCTTTAGCTTGTGATCTGTTTTGTCACAATTTGGTCCAGATCCTGTGCTTTTTTTCCTCTGGAAGAAAAGAATCCCATGGAGGTCAGTAAGTTTTGCTGACATGAGGGCTGCAGGTCACGGATGAATGAAGAGCAGATCCCAGAACCAAAGAGAGTGCTCAGACCCTGCAGCAGGATCACGGGTACCACAGTGGATCATTGAATCACCCTGTGGTGACATAGATGTCACCTTCACCACAGCAGGCAGCCTGGCCTCAGAAAGAAATGCAAGAAGAATTGTATTTGGGACAGGTAAAACAAATGCCAGCCTTTCCAAGGTGTCAAACACTTTGTTGCATTGTTTTCAAAAGAATGATTTGTTGTCTTTATTTTTTTTTTCCCTGTTCTTAAGAATCCTGGCTAGAACCAGAAATGAGAAGCAGAATGTTACCAAGGTAGGTTTGTATCTGAATTTTTTTTAGTATTTAGTTGGATATCTAATAGAATGACAATAATGAGGACTATTTCCACTGAAAATGTGGATAGAATTTGCTAGAATTGCCTGAATATATTGTCTGATTCTCAATGTAACACCCACACTTAGACCTGTTGTTTACATGAGTAGTTGCCTTAACTACAAGGAGATGGAGATGTTTGGAAGTGTCACGATCGCAAGGAGAAACAAGAAGAAATAAAAATGGACACAAGCCAGGGAAGATGAGTGCTGGTAGCTGCAAAGGCGGAAAAGGGCCTCAATATCTTTATTATATAAGTAGGCAGAACTAGAAGAAAAATTCTTTTTATGGGCCCATTTTGCAGAGCTGTGATAATCAGAACAGTTTATGAAATAGAAACCCCTTATTTCAAATGAGTCTCTGAAGATTTAGCTTTTGATCAACAGTGGACCACCTTGCTTATTTTACACATATTTTTCTTTTACTATTAAACTCAGTGCTTCTGCTTTGGTGATGTGACTCATTTCAATGATCCTAAGTGAAAAGCTTATCTGGTGTTAGGTTTTGATGGGCAGACTGTTGAGTGGCTGAGGAATTGGTTGGATGGTCACATCCAGAGGGTAGTGGTCAACGGCTCAATGTCCAGATGGAGAGGGGTGACAGGTGGTGTCCCTCAAGGGTACTGCTCAATATCTTCATCAATGACATAGGCAGTGGAATCGAGAGCTCCCTCAGCAACAGGACAAGGGGTAATGGCTTTAAACTAAAAGATAGTAGATTTAGACTACGATGAGGGTGGTGAAACACTGGCACAGGTTGCCCAGAGAGGTGAGAGATGCCCCATCCCTGGAAACATTCAAGGTCAGGTTGGACGGGGCTCTGAGCAACCTGATCTACTTGAAGATGTCCCTGCTCATTGCAGGGGCGTTGGACTAGATGACTTTTAAAGGTCCCTTTCCACCCAAACTATTCTATGATTGTCCATCAGGAGAGAGCAGCAGCAGATTACCCATCATCAATAACAATCATGGTTTGAAAGTGCATAGATGTAATATTAGTACACTCAAATGGTAACAAACCCTAGATAGAAGAGCCTGTAACAAAGCTGGTGACAGGAAGAGAGATCTTTGGAGGGATTTTCCTTTCTTTCCACCTGGAAAGGATAGAGGTGTTTCAGTAGCCAGCTAGACCACACTTCTCACTGACTTTGGTGATGTGGTGAGGTGAGGCCCCTGTCGCGTGCTGCTGTATAAACACAGAACAAAAAGGGCACCCCTGCAGAAATAGTTCCGGTAAAGCAAACAGAGCTCCTCCTGTCCTGAAGCAGTGTGAGAGGAGAGGTGCCAGCTCCAAAAATGTTGGGTTATCTCTGAGTGCCCCAAGGGAATATAAGCCCCTCTATAACCTGGGTACCTCTGCGCTGCACAGACTCCGCTCCCTGACCTCTGCATTAGTGCTGTTCAGACAGTTTAACCACTTCTAATTTCAAAGAGTAATACTTCTGTTACAACGTTTGAACTTCTGCAGTATCTGCCTTGTGGCTGAAACGAGGAGAGCAAAAAGGACTTTGGGGCCAATCTTACAGCCATTTCCACCAGGGAAAATCAGAGTTATTCAATTGGTTTTAGTAGAATTGCTTGGGGTTTGCACTTAGCGTTTGTAATTAGAGCAGGGCCTTTGTGATCTGGAGAGGACTAATTATTATAACTATCTGCTTGAATACAATTGTCATTAGCACACTTCTGGCTCCAAAGTAGGGTGCAGGACTGCATATGAAAAGGACACTGTTGGGTTCACAGATTCTGCTAGTCATGATTTCGCTATGATTTCTTCTTTCTAACACAATGGCAGAAGCCCCGGGTGAGTTGCACTAGCGGATGTTGTAATGCCAGATGCTGTGCCTGAGGGCGTTGCAGATCCACCGCAGCTAACTTTAAAACAGCAGCCTTGCCAGGACAGTTTAGCTGTGCCATGGAGATGTAAAACACCCACGAAATCACCATGCATTTCTCACAAATAAATATGGATAGTGAAAAGAAGTGAGAGATTGGCCAAAGGCATAGCGGGGAGGAGCGAGGAAACCCTGAAATCTATTAAGAAATACTGTGGTGTGGTAACATGATGATACCAAGGCTGGAGGATGGAGAGTTACTATTGTTTTCTCATTGGAGCTCCTACGAAACCCACCACCACTATGTCTTCTCCCTGTCCTTTTGTCTTGTCCATTTAGTCTGTACATTTTCCAGGCTGACAGGATGAAGACTATCATCCTCATGAGCTCTGGGTGAGGGTAGGTGTGAGGGGACAGCCCTGCTGGGTTGGGACGGTGCTGCCTCCATGCAGGAGGAGCCTGTCCTGCCTTGGCAGAGGACAGCAATGAGGGGTGGTGCCAGTGGGACAAGTCTCTCCTCTGCTCTGAAGGCTGGTGGAAAACTTAAAAAATATGCCAAGCATTTCTCCATCCAATTAATGAATAATGGCACCAGAAACACCCTGTCAGTCCTTCTCCTCTGAATACCTCCTGGCTGGAAAGAGAAAACCAGCCAGGTCCTGCGAGGCCGTGGCTTCCCTGTGTGATTGAGACACGGTGAGGTCTGAGAAGTGCTGTGTTCTTTTTTTAAGCCTGCAGGCAGTTCTGTTGACTGACGCTGCCTGAATGCTTTTCATGAATGCTGACATATTTTCATGTTATCGCTTTTCATGCAAACTTCTCCCCAAGAGCCTGCTTCTCATTGCTCGGCGTCACATCAGGGGAGAAGGAAAGAGAGAAGAGCTGTCAAGGCACATCAGTAGTTGTCGTGTTTGTACCAGAAGGTATATGCATAATGAAGGATAATATTTTCTGGCTGCAGAAGATTGCAATATCCCAGTGTGAGATGCCAGTGAGTGTGTCTGGTACAGTCGTGACAAGAGGGGATTTGTCCTGGGATACAGAGCCTTTTTGCATCTGGTCCCTTGTGCAAATCAGGGCAAGTTTGGCAGGGATTGAAAGTCCATATCATTTGGTGACCCAAATGAATAGTTCCAGATGGACTGGGGCCCTCATCACAGTTGGTGCCCTTATTGACTGGAGGGCCAAAGCTGAATGAAAGGAGACATTCACCATGGAGAAGGTCTGAGTACCTTGCTTTGCTCATGCCTTGTGGATGGAGAATTTTAATTCCTCAGCTTTACCGGTGTGCCACATTGCATAAACAATAAGCACTTCAATGCTAAAGAGAAAGGCAATAACATTTATGTGACAGTGAACTTATTCCTGCCTTGGAACCCTTCCTATCTTGGCAGTCCTTGTGCAGCTCTGCCACTTCGAAGGCTACCAAAGGGCTGTGAGACTGCTGGGGGCATCTGTCCTTACAGGTAACACCTATAGACCTTCCCCACGCACCCAACTGACAAGAAAAGGCCATGCAGTCCTCCCCTGCCTCCCGAGGAAGGCAGAGCCTGTGCCTGTAGATCCTGGGCATCCGCATCTCACCTTGGGTCAACGGCCAGGCGAAAGACATTTTCCCTTTGAGAGGCTTATCGGGACACCTGAGCTGGAAGTGAAACTTGGAAATGTCTGTCAGCAGATCCGGAAATTCTCTAGCAAGAAAAAAAGCAGCAGCCTTCCACGATAGACTGGCATGCCTGAGCAGGGAATGTGTTTTTTTCCCCTCTGTTTTATCAATGCTCTTTGTTAACAGGTAAAAACCTGTCCTAAGGACTGGGTCTTTGTTGAAAAATTCAGCTCAATTTAGAACGAAAGCCTTGGGGAACTACCAGCCCTTGGCAGTCCCTAACGAATGTCCTAAAGATCTGACCCTCTCCTCTGGCATCCCCCCCCTCCCCTTTCCTGACCTGAGAAGATGAACAGAGCTGGGAGAAAAAACGGGGTGGAAAGCTTCTGAAGTCAAACATCCCAAGCACTGCAAAGTACTCTCGCAAGGCCTTGTTATAATCACCGCTTGCTTCCCCCATATGTCTGGTCGTCCAAAAGGTTTAAGGAGTAACTGATCTGATAGCCTGTATATGCCATTGATTTGTTAAGCTGAAGGGTTTTTTTTTTTTTAAATCCTATTAACAATAGCGTTTGCAGAAGGAATGCAGATTAACCAGGTCTAATTGTATATCATTTGCATGAAGAATGAATTAAAAAGCAGCTTTGCAACACATTGACTCAGGATGTTATTGAACCATTCAAGTCTTATGGCTGTGAGGGTTGGAGCTATTTAATTAGTGGGGGTGGGGGTGTGTGACTGGAGAGAAAATAGCGGAAAAGAGGTGTTTTAATCAACGAAGCAGAGAAATCACAACTGTTAGAAGATGCGAGATTATTCCTTTCAGGCAAATAACCCAACCAAATAAATCAAGGTCCAACTGTATAAGAACTTTACTGAATGAAAACCTGGTATTTGAATTGAAGTGAGGCAGTCATTTGGGAGAGTTCAATGCCAGTGCTTTCCCAGGATCAGAGTTGTGGAACCCTGATCGGGGACTACCTTCAACCAGTGGCTCCAGTCAGATTTTTTTTTTTTTTTTCCATTTCATGCAGCCCAGACTGCATCCCAGAAGTCAAAAGGGATGCTCCTGCTGTCTCCCCTGCATCTCTGATGGGCCCTGCCATGAGGATCTGCAGTGCAGGAGCATCAGGGTTCTTCATCGGGCTTGTGTGGTTGCTCCCAGCTGCAGCATGGCAAAAGCAGCGACAAAAGCTTTAAGTAAACGGGACGGGATCTCCTAACACTGTCCTTGTCTGGCCCCAGGGCTAGCAGGGTGACGAAGGCACATTATTTTGCATCTCTGCACTGTCGTAATTTCAGCTGTTGGAGAGGAGGCAGAGCAGAGAGGGTCTCTATGTGGCTCCTGGAATGTTTTTATCACATAAATAGCTGTGCTTTTCACTCCAGTTCTGCCTAAACACCATCAGTAAATAGCGCAGGCTCTGGGTACCCCATTGCCTACCACACAGGAGGAGATCTGAGGTCAGGTAACAGTGATGGTGACAGAATCGTCCACTTTCTCTTCCTCCAACAGACACCACAGAGACCATCCAAACCCTTTCTGATGTTTGTTATTCGATTTCTGTACATGGCATATGTTGGGTAACAGGTGCCTCATCTTGGTACTTTATTTCCCAAGGTAATATATATTAATAATAATAAAAGTAACAGTAACAACTGCACACAGTTGAGGCAGAGTGTAGGATTTTTTAAGGTCACAAGATCTTAGTTGCAGGGGAAGTAAATGAATTCTAATCCCGGGACAAAACAGATAGGCCATTAAAAATGATGGGTTAGTTATTCCCCTGACATACACTTAAGATACAAGTTAAATTAATTGCGTTCCCACAGACTAGATCAGAACTAAGTTTCTTGCGTACATTCTTGAACCTGGCATCTTGCTTTGCTTTTGGAAGGTCAAATTTTTATTTTTTTTTAAAGAGTCCTCATCTAAAGCCTGTTTAGAGGGCTGCCCTCTGAGACGCCAAACTGTCTTGTAGTATTTAACTAGAAGGGGGTAATTTGCTGGCAGACACCAAGGTATGTCAGTCCAAACCCTTGAATATGATATACTGAAACTGAAGCAGACACATGACAACTGGACCACATGCATATTGTGGGTGGGCTGCAAACCTTTATTATAGTGCCACTATTCAAAGGGATCTAAACATTTGAATTCGTACTGAAAGAGCAGGGTTGGATTGAGGGCTGTTCTGCCCAAGGACAATAAGAGACAATTCGTCAAATTCCATGAAAGTGACACTTGTGTAAATACTACTGGCAACTATTGTAGATGAATTACTTTTTTATTCACTGCAATACTAATTGTGCAAGTTTAAACTACACGATCATCAGCCAATCTGCAATTCAGCTACCATCTGAAACACAATATTTAAGGCAATGGGAAAGTGGCACAGAATAAAAACTTCCAAGAGTGAACATGTAGGTCTACAAACATGGACCATGGACCAAACGGTTTTGGTAATTATAAAATTGTTGAATAACATTAGCACTGAAACTTGTCTTCAAGAAATAGTTCCTCTATCACTGCTTCGGACCATGAGCTGTGAGCCAAATGATGTTTTCTTAACTGGCAATGTCAGCGGAGAGAAGCTGCATGAATGTGACTGATTTGTAGCATGGCTTTTACTGCTGACAAGGGATGGATTTGAAACCACTTAACCTACAGTATTTCATGTAGGCCTGCAGGCTGAAGTCAAGCTGGGAGGGAAAAGCTTAGGTGGAAGGACAGTATTTTTCCTTTCTGAATTAGGCAGCGCTCTCAAATCTTACAGCATTTTTCAACAGCACACGCTAGTAGCTGAGTCTCAGTCTTACCTTTGTTGATAGCTTACGTCCAGCTGGCTTGCACTGATACAGCCACCAGCCTGCCTCCTTCACTCTTGAAAAGGAGGTTTTGAGATTGCTCTCATGAAGTCAGGGAACTGTGGGGAAGCAGGACTGGAAGGACCCTGGGAAGCTGTGGAGTCCACCTTCCTGCTCTGGCTATGGTCCAAAGGAGAGTCGGTCTTGGCATGTGGTGATCTCTGTTTGAAGAAGATGCTAGTGCAGGAGATTAAAAACCCAAGTAGCCTGGTACACACTTATCATTCAAAAGTTTCCCTAAATATGAAATCTGAGTCTAAGTTGCAAATTGATCCAGCTTCTTGTCCTGCCTCACTGGAGCGTGAGAACAACAGATCACTGTCTGCTGCAAAACAACCTTCTGCATATCAAAAGACTGTGATTTGGACAAAACAGACTCAATTCTTTTGATATTCAGTAGGTTGCATTTGCTGAACCTTTTACCTTCCTACCTCGCTGTCGCTCTGCATTCCCTCCACTTTGTCTCCACCTTCTGCAAAGTGTCGTTCCTCCAGCTGTGGCCTTCGCCGTGCCAGGTGGTAGGTGACAGCTCATACACTGTGTCATATACATGATGCCCTGTGGAGTGAGACCCATCCTTCTTGTGGTACCACCCTCCTCTCAACTCACGCTTGGCCTGTGGGCTGTGGGCTGCCACCAGCCCTCTGGGTGCACTGCGACTGCCCTTCCCCCTCAGGGCAGCGCTTGGCTTTGGCCTTAGTGATGTTCGGTTGATGGAGCCAGCCCACTCCTCTCGTGTCTTTTCTTTTCTTTGCAGTTCTAATTGTAATCCTGCAACATGTTGGGGATCCCCCCAAATCAGCAGTTATTTACATCTTTAAAGTATATTCCATAGATCACCACTGAAGGAATGAATAGCAACCCAGAACTGCCCCTTGAATAGTAGCTTTATTTTCTCCCTTGGTGTTCCCTTCTAATTTGACAAGGACTGTTGATGATAATTTTTCCGAGCAGTGAAGCACCCGGGGAAGTCAAGCTCTCAATTCTGGAGAGCAGCAGTCTTTCCAGCTGCTACAGTAATGTAAGTATAAACAGCTGGGCAAGCAGGACAGAGACAGACATGTGTGATAAATACCTGCCTCTCTCCCTCTGCAAACATCGTGGGACATCCTAGAGGTGTGTGCACGCAATCCAAAGTAGAGGATCCAGTTCCTCTCTTACGGTAAACTAAACATGAAGTATTAAATATAAACATTAGAGTCTCACCCTGATCTTTAAAAAAAGAGTAAAAACCTTTGACATCCGACACTAAATTAGAGGCTTACACCTAAATTACGTAATAGCTTGAAGAAAACCAGATTTAAAGCAGAAATAAAGGGCGAATTTTGGTGCCACTCCGTATTTGTCTGCATCCCTAGCAAGGAGATTTAAATGCTGATTTGTCTGAAATCTGAATGAAGCTTCAGCTGTGCAGTAACTAAGGACACCTCCATAGAATATTAATTTATATGTACACTGAATGTCCTCCACATTAAATGCACACACTAACACAGACATGCACACAGCTATATGTATAAGCTTCATCTTTTCTCTTGGGATAATCCGCTAAGAATGCTGTGGAATCTGTTACATCCTCTTTAATATTTGTAGTTGGTTTTGAACCATTTTTCTGTTTGTTTGCTTATATCCTGCCTTGCAAAAAAACATCCGTTATTCCGTAAATTTAGCCTTCCCTGTTAAAGAGGTGTATATTTTGCTAGCAGGCTGTGACTACCCTATCCTTCCTGCTAGCAAAACATGCACCTCTCTGTGATGCTAAGCAAACAGAAGAGCATCTAAAATGAGACATGGGCGTCTGAAAAGAAATAAACTATGGAATTTTCAACAGATTTTTCTTTCAAGAGAGTACTGAAAATGTTTATCACCTTCAATATTGTAAGAATTTTTTTTTAGTTGTTAGCTGCTATTAACAAATGCTCCTTTCACTTGAGCATGATGCAAATAGAGAAACGAAGCTGAAGCGTGCAGTTAATTAAAGGCAAAGTGCAACGTTGAGAAATGGTTCAAGCAAGCCTGAGAGGCTGCTGTGCAGGACAGGCTCGTAATGCCTGGGTCATGCTTTGTACACACCAATCGAGTCTGCATCAGCTATAACAAAAAATCCATACACCTCTGTTATTTTTCATTTAGAGTTTATAGCAGCAATAATGACCTCGGTACAGGACATTTTCTGGGGATTAATGACAAAGTGAGGTTAATGGTCCTTGACTGCACCTTGAGCCATCAGCGCCTCTCAAATGGTTATTAATCCCCAGGGGTAAGGCTGCACCTCCATATTGAAGCTTAGATATTATTTTAATCAATACAGGTTTACGCACACTGACAGCTGAATGTAGCACTCATAAATTCTGCTATTACCATGTAAATAATTTTAAATTAACAATGTTCTGATGGATATTATATGTCCACTTAAGGACCCAGTGGTCTCCATTACATTTGATTTCTGCTCTTTTAACACACTTGGCTCCCATGTACACAGAAGGAATGGTGCCATGAAACCTCGTGTGCAGAGGATACTCAAAGTCTGGCCAGAAATGCTGAGCTACTGACCTGCACTGGCGTTGCCATTCGGTCTTTCCTCGTGTACACATTTGTTGCTGTGCATTTGATTTGATATATACAGCCTTCTCTTTCTGAGAACTCTGTAATATTTGGGTATCAGTACTGTGCATCTCTGAAGGAGAGATGCAAGCCACATGCATTTTTTCTGTAATGTCTTCTGCTTAACACTGCATCCATTTTTTTTTAATGGCAGAAAGACCACCTCAAAATTTCAGACTAGTAGTGGCTAGTGATGTTGCTTTTTCTGACACAGGGAAGTGACAACTACTGTTTGCTTTCTTTTCTGGAAAAATATGACAAAATATGTGCAGGTTCTGAACACAGGTGCTGCGTCAAAAGGTCACTGCTGGCAGAGCAGGGGGAACGAGACCAGGTGCTGAATTTTGCACTGTTTTATCGCATGCATGATAGTGGTGATAGGAAGCCAAGGGTCACTAGATTTGGAGCTGACCTCAGCAAAGCACTTCAGCTCACACTCCTTTACTGCATCTGCTTTGCTCCACCCCGAGCCCATAATCATCCATAGCTCTGGAGAAGTTGTGCTGGAGCACTTGTTACCAACAGGGAGCAAACAGGCAGCCAGGGCACACCTTCTCCTGCCTTCAAAATTAAAGTGCCACAAAAGTAATTGACACCATGGAGGAGTCCAGAGCTGTGTTCATGTGAAGTTACACGATTTTCTAGAACCTGTGAGGGTTCCCAGTACAGGCTCCCCTTTACTTAGTGCTACTGGCTCCTGGAAAGCTGAGCATCATGTTTTCCTCATTTGATTGCCCTCTTCAATAAGTGACAGCTGGGCATGAAGCTGCAAAACAAACAAAAAAGTTATTTCTCCCAGACAGCTATGGGGAATTGAGTACGCTGGATTACGGCAGAACACAAAAAATACCTGATCTCTGCTTCCTGCATAAATTACTCCTAGAGCATATAGCCAAGAATGTAAGATATATTCCTCAGATGTGTGAAAGCTATTTGTACTCACATGTATAACAACCACCAGGCAGCAATTTCTCCAACCATTTATAGAGGAACAAATTCTCACCTAATTTCAATCGGCAGCTAAAATTTTCAGGAGTGGTAATTTGGTCCACAGTATCTGATGTTGATGTCATTTGATTTTATGACCTTGAATTCCAATAAAACATGTCTGCTGCTCTAAACTGCTTGTTGTGATAGCATAAACAGATTAAGAGAAAAAGCAGCTTGTAGTCCATTTCAGTACAAAAGGTATGGCTAGAATATCGATCAGCAATGTATAGCTGTCTTTGTATTGCCTTTGTAATTTGTGCAGCAATAAATACTTGAGATTTGTTGATAAATGCCTTCATTTTCCAGACCCAATTACCATCTTTCAATTAATCAGATTTTCTAGTTAACACATCACTTGGAGAATGCAGCCCCTGCCTCATTGCAGACACACAAATGACTGAAAATAACTTCCTGGTTTGAGATCCATGTGTCAGTATCTGTCAAATTGTCAACTAATTTTAAATTTTAATTAGTGTCAATGTTTTTAAAGGCTCTCAATGCTTTCTCTCCAGACAGAGCTCAGGGTTTCTCCAGCCTTGGGCTGAAGATCCCTTCTGTACCCTGTTTGCTCCAACACCAGCCAGCTTGGTGTAACCGTGGCGGGATCTGCCCTGGAGGTGTGCTCACCTCTGAGCTGGGGACAGCACAAAGTCCCCGTGATCCACCGCCTGGAGACCAAGAGCATGTGGACATCAGTATAGCCGGTGCGGCCCCTCTGGGGGAAAACAACCTCCAAAATGCCTTGCCACAGGTGTGAAACCTGCACCCATCCAGCTGCAGATTTTCAAGGGGAGCCGTGGGTGTACGTTGTTGCCATGGCATTCACAGAGAACACCTTGTAAAGTTAAAATCTTAATCCTGGCTTTACCCCAGCAAAGGGTCTGTAAAGTGCATTTTGTGTGTTAGCAAGCTCCCTCGCTATTAATGTTATTGAGTTTTAATAGCAGTGGCTTTGGTAACAATAGTGAGAGGGAAGTGACAACGGTGACCTTGAGGTAACAATAACCTTGCAAGCACATAATGCCATTTATCACCGCGTAGCTCCTTTCATTAGGAGATCTGAAGCTGCTTCACAAAGATAGGCGTTTGCAGCACTGACACAGCGAAGCCCTAATCCCTTACTGGGACACTGTGATCGTATCACAATGCAAGTGATTGCCACCATACACTCCCATGTTGGTACATTTTAATGTCTTTTGTTGAGGAAATTATCTAATTATTATTTTTGATAGTTTTCATCTTTAATCCCTGCTATTATCTTTTGCTGATATCTATCCATCTGTTTTCCTAAGCTTTTGCATTATCTCTTTCATTATGTATATAAACAGTCCCCTTTTTAAAGAAGTGAGGTGTTTTGCTTTTTTTAATATCAAATTAATTTCTGCAGAAGAGCCAGGCAAAAGGCAGAATCTCGTTAGGTGTATAAATAAATGTAGCTGTTAGATTCTGCCTTGAAGCAGTTTCCAAATGAGACCTGCTAGTGGTCAGGGCATATGCAACCCTGGGAACTACTGTGTAGTAGCTCTGTATCATGGAAAGATTTGCCATGTCCAGATTTGCATCAATTCAACTGACAGCGGGTCAAAAATGATTTAATTTATTTCTTCTCCAAACCCTATTGAACGCTTACAAAGGTCCATACAACCATTTTTGAGACAGCCATATTGCAAACCTGTGACCTTTATAAAAGCTAGCCTATATTTTATTTGTCTTTATTTTATGGGTACTAGACTCCCATTATTTTATTTATTCGGCCCCATCACACAGATTGTTCACCTGCATCCATCTCTGTGGCAGCAGCAACCTTGACACGCATGACCGCCAGAGGCCAAGGACTTCCTCAGATTAAATACATGAGTCCCCGTGGTGAACCCAAGATGAATGCACATTATGTGCGCCGCAGCCCTGGCAGGCGCTTAGCACTGGCAGTGGGAGCAGAAGGGGCTCGGCCGCTGCGAGGGTGCGCTCAGTGCCTGGTGGATGTGCTGCGGGGACAGCGTGCGGTGCGGCGATGGGGAACGAGGCACCCGCCTGCCACAGCGGCCACCCTTGGGTTACTCCGACTGGATTGTGATTAGCGCCTCGATTCAGGCAGCATCCGAGTCACAGGCAGGGGGCTGGGAATGGGGATTGAAAAGCATTTTATCTTTTTTTTTTTCTTTTTTTTTTCCCTAACAGAGTCTGGGATGCTGAACTGCGTTAATGCAGAGCAGGTGAGCGAGCGGGTGTGTGGCACCCACACTCTGATATATCACTTCCAATTATCACTTTTAATTTGCAGTTCCTGGCAGCGTTTATTTATTCTTGCTCAAGAATTTCTGCTAACACCTTGCCAATACAAAAGGCCCCCTTTTCAGAAAGGCAAATCTTTTCAGAGGTAACTGAAAGGGATCTCATGGAAACCAGGTGTCCTGATGCCTTCGGCAGCTTTGCACGCCCAGCCTGGACGTGCCTCTGGGTACCCACCAAGATGTTCATTCCGCTGGTGCAGGCAGCGCAGACTGGAGCTGTACGGTGCAATCTGCATTCACGGGGCAGTGGCCGTTGCATGAAACGTGATGCCAATGCTGCTGAAATGTGTCACTCTGTCTCCTGCGTGCCTGATTCAGCCTGCCTCTCCGGCACTCGCTGTGGGCCATGCCCAAGCCCTCCCAGGGCAGTGATGGATACGCTGCGGGGAGCAAGGGGGGCTGCGTCTCCCTCCCCACCTCTGCCCACCAGCTGCACTGTGACTCAGCTTGTTGAAGTGAGGGGTTGTTCCAGCCTCAGGGACCTCTGAGCTCTTCTCAGGGCTCCCCTCCAGCGTGGCATGGCAGGAGAGCCTCGGCTTGTATACCTGCGGAGGCTCAACAGACCCATTTGCGAGGTGGTCCAGGCTGAGCCACAGGCGATGGGTGCACAGTGCTATCAGCAAGCGGCTGTCCTTGCCCAGCCCTCGGTCCCCCCGCAGACCGCCGTCCTGTCTGTAACGTAATATCCATTACAATATTACCACTGGGCATGCTGACAACAAGACGGAGTTTAATAGCTCCAGTCATTTGTCTTTCACAGCAAGCTGCACATCCGAAACAGGGTGAATAGAGCAGGGCCGAGCGTAACCGAGGGCCAGGGAAGGGTTGCCTTGTTTCAGAGGACGCCCACATAAAAGGGAGCTTTTACAATGCGAGTACAGTAACATTTGCACGGCCATGCTTAATCTGACAGTTATTTATTGCACTGGGTTAGATAAAAACCTCCATGCAGAAAGGAATTGTGGCCTGAGCTCAATATGTGCCAAAATCCACAGATGGCCCTTGTCTCAGCCATGAGGGCTTAAGAAGCACAAGGGAGACCATGATCGCCCGTGGGATGGCAGAGCCCATACCTGCTCCGTTCCTGCTCCCCGTGTCTGGCACCTGCAGCCCCACCCCAATGGGCAAACAGGACGAGGAACCAAAATGGTGGCAGAGAGGAGACCAGGAGTTGTCCAGTCCACAGCAGCAGGATCAGCCTGGGAGCCCTCCGAGAGATCCGGAGGGGAGGATGCAAACAGTAAATCACAGAGCTGGGGAGTGAACTACAGCAAAACACATATGTGTCTCCACCCTGATAACGGAACCTCCCTCAAACGCATTCTCCAGTGTGAATCACATAACCAAGAGCCGGAGGTAGCAAAAGACTTCAGATGACAGGAAAATAGCAGTTGTGCTAGGAGGTGAGGTCTGGAGCCATAACTGAATTTCAATTCAATTAATCTGCACGTATTTTTTTATAGAAGAAATTTCCCTGTGATCTTTTTGAAAGGAGACATTTGAGTTTTCGGTTAGAAACAATACTTTCCTTCAAGAGTTTCCGTAACTTTCAATGGGTTATCCCCATTTAGGCCCATAGCCTAAAGACAATTTTGTCTGTTTTCTTTAATTTCCTCAGAAAATGGAAACTTTTAATTTTTTTTCAGCACAAAATAATTATTTTTGAGCTAGTGAACCAGTGTCCCAATTACTTAGATAGCTGTTAAAACCCAGATGGGGCTGAGGTACAGTTTTGGAAAATGAGTGTTCGTCCTCATAGGGTTGTGGGACGAGAGATTAATCCATCTGCTAGAGGGAAAAAGAGGACAGTGGAACCTAAAATTGGCAGAAGTCTTTAAAATACTCAAAGGATTTCATATATCTAATTTCATATACAGGCTTCCCGTTTACACATGGGCTTATTGAAAGCCCGTATCTGAAAAATAAGCAGAGGCGCTTCCCTTTGAAGAACAGCGGTGGAGAGAGCTTCAGTGTTTCTTGACCAGAAACTGCCCTTGCTTGGACTGAGGCATGCTCTCGTTGACGGCTCTGCCTGCATTGCAGAGAGGCACGGACAACATCAAATGTAATGCTTGCCCTGGAATCAGTGGCCTCAGCCCTCCCTTGAGCCAACCAACCTGCCTCTGAATCTGCCGCTCTGCCAGGCGTGTGGGGGGAGGGCAAGGGAGCTGAAATGTCTGTGTCTGGATAACGAAGCTATTCAGATTAACATCTTTGTTAGCAAGCTATGGTGTTTTGAGATAAATCCCTGAAAAACAAAACTTTTGTTCCAAAGAGGTTAGGAATTTAAATTTCTTGAAGAAACCAGGTCACAGGGTATAGGACCTAAAGCTGCGAAACAGGTAATGACTGTGAAAGACATGACAATGTGAAAGGTAGAGGATAACCAGCAGGTGGAATTAGCCATGAACATTTGGCTCTCTTCCTTCTCCACAGGCAAGTGCGTACACACACTGATGCTTGGCAAGCCCAAATGCTGATGCTAAATAACATACCAGATGTTCATGGCGGCCCAGGAACACTCTTCAGCCCTTACTGCCAAGGCAGCAGGTGGTCCTCCTTGTTCAGTGTCCCAGGCAATGGTACCTAATTGATATGTTGAGAGGTTTCATGGCTTTTCGTCCATAAAGACAAAGTTCTTCCCCTCCGATATCCCATGCCCAAAGTGTTAATCACCTACGTGTGTGATGATTCACTTTGTGGATCTCACTCTGAATTGTTCACAAGTGAACCTCATATTCAAATGTAGAAAATAAGCTTACTGCACAGACAACTAAGCTTTGAATGAAATGCGGTTATTCTGCCAATTTCTGACATCAGATAAACCCAGTTTGCTTTATCCAGTTTTGTGTCAAAAACACACCAAATAGCCGGCTTTGCATGATGTTTGTAAAACCACCATTAGCAAGCCTGTGTTTGCCCCAAAGCTTCTGGGGCCTTCAGGATCACACGTACAATGTTTTGAGACAAGGAGTTGTGCAAGTGCATAGTATGCAAGAAAATACCAGGAGGGAATGAGGGTCTCCAGGCTGTATTTCCACACCACAATTTCTTCTTATTCACAACAATAACATAAGCCTCCCTGATTCAGAATATTGTTGCTCAAACACATGGTTTGCTTCTCTTCTTAGATGAAGCAAACCACATACAGTGTCATCTCAAAGCCACAGTAGAATAATATGTTTGTCCTAGATTTATCTCAGTAATATCAATTATTGCCTGAATAGTAAATGTGCAGGGAAGGACTGTATATATAACCATATATTGCAACATATAGCTATATTGTGGACTTCATGTTGTTTAATTAAACAAAATAATCTGTCAAACTCCATTTAGCCCAAAAGGGAGAAGAAGAAAAGAAAGAAAAAATCTTCAGTCTATTGTATTTTCAAAGCATTTACCCTTTCAAAACTGAATGTCACGAGCAGGGAATGTTTCCAGCGATCAATACTTGGACTGGAGGAAGCTTTCCAGCACTGCTGAGTGGCTTTCACAGCAGCTGTGATCAAGATGGTTTGGAGGGTTTGTTGTTGTGTTTTTTCATTTTATTTCCTTGCTCTGTAATACTCGTTGATTTAAATATTAATATAGACCTGATGTTCATCTTGTCTTTGTAATATTTTGCACAGAATGAGTTTTTCTCCCAATAAAACGAGCAGCGCATGAGAACGCAGAAGGGGATGTCCTGGCTGTAATTGGTTTCCTTATAAGTAACAAAAAAAGGTAAGGACAGGAAAGAGTTTGCCTGGCATTGACTCGCAGCTCACGCGTCTCAAAAGGGACCGTTTAGCAACCCATAAAATTTGGAGAAGGGGTTCAGACAGTGGATGAAGACAGGGTGCCTCCCAGGCGCCTGCTGCTGCTGCTCAGCAGGGACAGGTCCAGCCCAGGGCTCGCAGGTGGCTGGAGCGGCAGCAGGGTCAGCTCAGGCCAAGCCAGCAAGAGCTGCTGGAGGCTGCTGAGGCCGATGGAATCACCTGGCCACCCCGCACGACAGCTGGCATCCCTCAGCGGCACCGCACGCTTGAGCTGGCCTGGAGACGCAGGCGATGTATGTCCCAACCGAGATCCACCGCTTAGGAGGTAGGGACCGCGAGCAGAAAATGCGCTCACTGGCAAGTCTTCTGGAAAGATACAGAGTGGCTTCCTGCTAGCTCCTCTTGATCTGGCCGTACCGCTGCTGTTCTGATGAGATTTCCACGCTGATGCTTCGTTTATGCTGAATACAAACAGTGGCACATGATGTGTGGTCCAAGGAGATCTGAGCAAGTGAGCACTGAACCAAATCTGGGATGGATTAGGGCCTGTTATGGGATGTACATTGATGTTACATTTGTGTTGCAGCGCTGTAACATTTGAATCATGATGTCGTGATATGCAAGATAAAGGCTGGGGGGCCCCTTTATAGTAAGATCTTTATGGCTCTGGCACTGCACAGTGAAAAGCTGCCGTGATGAGAGGGAGCTGTGAGCGGGAAAGAAAAGCCATTAAATGAAAGCCCTTAGACTGGTGTTTAACATGAAAGACTCGTCAGATTGTGTCACGTATTTGTAAGGGAATTAGAGATGGGCTTGAACCACAACTCCCAGTTCCAAATACCTTCACTCAGAGCAATATGGAGCCAGATACATCGCTTAAACGGTTCTGCTCGGGCTCTTCCCTCCTTGTCCTCTGTTTTGGCCTTGCGGAAAGCCCACACTTTCCAAACAGCAGTGAGGGAATGGGGTCTTAGCACAAAGGGCTGCAAATTCCCCCTTGGGGCCGAGCGGAGGTTTGCTGAGAAGCGGATCGTGGCCCTGAGGGCAACCAGAGAAGGGCTCCCAGTGCTGCAGTGGGGGCAAACGGGGGTGAATTGGGGTTGTTCATCTCTTACTGCCAGGCTCCCCAGCCGCAGCCCGAGGCTTACGCGCTCGCTGATTCCTGCCCTGCTGCTGCCTGGATGCAAAAGCTGGCACCACCTCGGGTGATCCAGAAGGATGTGGGCTCTGCTTGAGCTTGTCCTGGTGTGAGCTGACAGCAGCTCCCTGTGTGACACTGGCCCTATCTTGGTACCACCGAAGTATAAAAAACATGCAGCAAATCGGGGCCTAAAAGCCCAAACCCACAAGTGTAATCATTTGCCAGAATTCAACAAATTGTGCTTTTGCATTTCTATTTTAGGAAAAACTACAAATGAGAAGGAGATAATTTGGAAAGTTTACTGTACTGGACTGTAATTATTTTTGCTTTTAATTTCTAACAGCTGTTATTTTCCTTGCGTTTATTCTGCCACTTATTGCCGTGGTGGGACTGAAATTGTGTGGGGCTGATTTTTCACGATGACCGTGCCGCAGTGACTGCGGCCGCATTGCAGCGCTGTACATTAGCTTGACGTGCATCTGTTTTAAGGCAAAAGGGCAAAGTCCAGAAGACTTCTGTGCATCCCTGAGTGAACTACTGATAACCAATCCAACAACGGTATTATTTGTACTTCAGATGCATTTACAGACCAAGTCAGGAGTCAGGTCAGAGTGTACTAATCAGGGTACAGATACGGAACAAAGACAGCCCTTCCTCTCGAGTTTGCACTCCAGAGGCCTCATCCTGGATGAGCTAGCATAGCTCCATAGGCCCATGGATTTCAGCAAAGCAGCGCTGATTTGCTGTGGATGAAGGTCTGCCTGTTGGAAACTGGACACATCAGGAGAATAAAGCACACAGACACGCATGAAGTGGCATATGTGGGTTGGGAGGATGAGGCAGCAGCGCTGAGCAGAATGGCACACTGTCCAGCTCTCTGCTTGTCTGGCCAACGCCAAGTGATGTCAAATGGGTCATTGCTTTTCCTGACAACATGAAATACCCCTATCTCATGTGCAGGCACGTCTGGAGGAGTCTCGTCCTGGGGAGACTCAGCTTTGGGAAACAGCAGGGCGTCTTCTCATCCTCCATTGCGCGCAGTCTGGGGTTGTCATCTGTGCCAGCTCAAAGTGGCTAAGTGCGATGTACATACAATGCTGCCAGTCCAAAGTGCTGTTTGAGTTTAGTAATGTTTGCTCCCCTTTGAACAGGTGCAAATAACCGTGTAATGCACAGGGTAAAGCAGAGCTAACTTCACATGGGGCGCTTTGATTTCTTTGCTGGATACAGTTCAGTTTCTCTGGCTTCTGGTCCCCTTCTTTGACAGCAGCCATCGATGTCTGAAGTAGAATCACTATTTTTGAAAGCATTCAGAAAAAAATACATGTCCTTGCTATGGGTAGTGCTCAGCCAACTCCCTACCAAGGAAGCTGCCTGATCCTTCACACCAGCCAGCGAGCTGCCCTGCCTGCCTGCTGGCTGACCTGGCGAGTGCTCCTCTAACCAGCCCTGCCTTATCCTGTGTCTGTGCTCAGTGCCTTCACCCTGTGCTGGCAGAGACCTCACAGCGTTTTATTACTGCCCTCCCACTGTCCTCTGTCCCTTTATTGCAGCACCTCAATGCTTCCCACTGCATTTCCATTGCTCTCCGTTATTATCGCTGTGTAGGCTATTCTGTTCGCCCTCCAGTTGAGTCAGTGTTTCTCTGCGCTGCGTGATGCTTTTCTTTCTACCTTCCGCTCACTTTTGCCCTGCTTTCCTCCTCCCCCCATCTTACACGAAACATTTCCTGATCCATTGCTTCGTGTTCCCTATTGTGCTCCATCCGATGACTCACTGCACAGGAAAGATTGGTTGTTTGCTTGGGATGTTCTGGAGGGCAGGGGCTGAGGTCTGGGAGGGTAGGAGAAGTTCCCAGAAGTTTTGTGGGAGGCAAGATCCATATTCACTTTCAAACCTTGACAGCTGATGCTCTTGAAAGCAGTCTATGGCTCCTGCTAGTTTCCTATTCCTGGTCTTCTCCCAGGACAGGGACCATCCTGCCCCCTGCTCCTCTGGGAAGAGGCACCCAGCATGGCACAACTAACCAAGAAGGCTCAGGTTTAGCTTTCCCTTTTCAACCTCTTGTCTTTACTCACCTGTAAAATACTTTCAGATGGGAATTTCCCTGTCCCCGTAGCTATGCCATACTGTGACTGTGGTGGTGGCAGGGAGGAAGGGGGAGCCTTTCATTTCATCTGCTCACGGTCGGTTATGATGCTGGTAGTGGCAGTGGGAAGTCCAGGTATAAATCCCTGATTTCTCCAGTCAGGAGTGCTCGAAGAGAAAAAAACTTTGTCCCAGACCCAGCAGCATAGGGATTTAAACGTGGGTTTTTGCAGCTCTGACCAGACCCTTCTTGCTCCTGCAGACACTTGGGAAAGATATTGCTCTTGTTCCAGGGAAGATGCAAGACAAATGTTTGAAGTTGGCATAAAACAGTTCTCTCTAGCCATTACTGAGCAGGGGCTTGACCGTACCTGATAAAAGTAGCTTTTATATGTGCTGGGAACAGCAGCCCTGCTGTAGGAAGGGCCCTGAGCAGTGCCTGTGGACTAAGGTCTCTGCTCTCTGCGTCCTGCAAGAGGGAAGGCTGACTTTCCTGAATTCAGCCTATTCTGGTGGCTTCAAGGTTGCAGAGTTCCCACACGCCCTGTTATTTCTCCTCTGGAGAGGAAGGGGTGCCTAGGACAGAGCAGAGAAAAAATGAAGGGCTTTAAAAATAAAAAGTTGTGACAACTCTATTCAGAAGCGTGGAGGGAGGGGAAGCGCGTTTCCACACATTGACCAACTTCCCGATTCGGGCAGTTCCTTTTGGCGAGCCCCAGGCGGATGGAAATTTGCAGCGATTTGTGTGTCAGCAGCCCCTGGCGCCCTCCCCTCCGTGACCTCTTCCTCCTGCGTACCGTACGCTGAGCCACGGGGACAGAAGGAGCTGGAGACCGGGCTGCCCTGGGACTTTTCCAATTCATAAAAATGCACTGCTGCCGCCTGGACAAAGGAGGGGAGGGAGGTCCAGGAAGGGAAGGGAATCCCCTGGACTCAGCAAGTTCCTACTCCTGCTCCCGTCACTCGTGGCAGCAGTGCTCTTGTCTTCATCTGGAGTTAGATTAATCGCCTTGTCCACGGCTCCGAGCTGCTTGCTGGGCACCACAACACCACACCTGGGACCCTGAATGCTCAGAGCAAAACTCTTGCTCTGGTAGTGAAACCTCCATTATTTGTGTCGCGTTGCAGACAGCCATCCCAGGTCCTGTGTTGCCCGATGCTGTGCAAAGAACGTGATCTCTTTCCTGCCGCGAGGAGTTTATGGTAGAAACATCAGAGGTTGTGTTTTATGGAGAGTATTTTCTGTGCTCCCCAGTATTTTCTGTGTGTATTTTCTGGGCTCCCCAGCTCAAGAAGGACAGGGAACTGCTGGAGAGGGTGCAGCATAGGGCTACTAAGATGATTAGGGGACTGGAACACCTCGCCTATGAGGAAAGACTGAGGGAATTGGGTCTGTTTAGGCTGGAAATGAGACGGCTGAGGGGTGACATTATTAATGTCTACAAATACTTAAAGGGTGGGTGTCAGGAGGATGGGTCCAGACTCTTTTCAGTGGTGCCTGGCAACAGGACAAGAGGTAATGGGTACAAAGTTAAGTGTAGGAAGTTCCATCTCAACATGAGGAGGAACTTCTTTACTTTGAGGGTGGCAGAGCACTGGAACAGGCTGCCCAGAGAGGTGGTGCAGTCTCCGTCTCTGGAGACATTTAAAACCCGCCTGGACGCGTTCCTGTGCAACCTGCTCTAAGGTGACCCTGCTCTGGCAGGGGGGTTGGACTAGATGATCCCCAGAGGTCCCTTCCAACCCTACGATTCTGTGATTCTATGATTCTATGAGAGGCAAGGCTGAAAGGAGCAGAGAGAAATGTAGTGACCTACTTGCAGTCATGTTTTGAGGTCACCTCCTCGGAGTTTGTCTTAACCTAGGAGGTGCCAGTGAAACAACAGTGTGTGGGAGGGCTACGAGGATATGGGATATGGCTGAAAGAAGTGAAGCTGCAAAAGAAAATTACTTTCTTCCTTCGAGTACATAAAATTCAACTATCAAGGAAAAAACTGTAGGAGGCACCCCCGCCTCTCCTCCTACTCCAAAAAAAATAAAAAGGAAAAGGAAAAAAAAAAGACATTTGCCTTGTGCAGAAGGAAAAAGTAACCTCCAGCTGGCACAGCAGGCTGACTGTGCCTCCAGGCTTTCTGCATCTAGCAAGCACCACCACAGGTAAGTGCAGGGTGTCCTACCAACAGCACCCACCACTGCCTTGAAGGCACCAGTTTTCACAGGCAGTGGCTCCTTGTAGGTTGAAGGGTGAATAATCATCTCTAACTGGAATTAGTGCATGTGTGAGGGTTGGTGCTAAAAGCAAGGATGAAATCTGGGAAAGGCAAGGAATATTTTTCTGCGAAGAAAATCCGCCACATCCCATAAGGAGCTATTGCAAGCTGTCATCTGTCTTGTCTAGTGCACATTGATAGTAGGAACCCCCATAGGTATATGTATCTATTTTAAATGGACCATTCAGAAACAGCCCACTCAGAGCCAACAACCACATCAGAAAACATCCCAGACCCCCCCTGGGACACGGAAGTATGAATGCAACTGGTTTTTAGAAGTAAGAAACAGTGGTGTTCAGGACAAGGTCACCAATTTGCTCTCCTGTGGAACTGTGCCTTGTTGTGAGGAATTTCCCTTTGACCTGTGTTGTGTCAGAGAAACCAGAGCTGGTACCACAGGGCGCAGGGAGTGCTAGAGTGGAACCCGTGCAGCACAGCCAGCCCTGCTGCTCCCAAATAGGCTACAGCCTCTGCGAAGCATGGCATTACACCGCGGCAGGGCACCATCCCCGGCAGCTGCAGAGTCCGACTGGAACATGTAAACTCAAAGGGAGGTCTCTGCAGAAGTGGGAATGAACCCAGTAGCTCTGAGGCAGGATCAAACAGCTAAATTTGCTCTCTTGCTGAGTAAAGAAGCACTGAGAGGAGCTGCACATCTTGTTTCTGCTGGTTGGGTAGCAGGACTGGGGAAGGAACAAAAAGTTTTCCCGGAGAAGTAAAACTGGATTGTCCCAAGCTGCCAATTATACTCTGGAATTTGGTACCATTTGATCCCTGCACTTGACTTATACATCCACTCTTTGATCATATGAATATTCTTCAGGCAAAGCAATGGTATTCATTTTAGGGTTTTATTTTTTTTGTTTTAATCAGTCTGTCAGACTGATGTGCAGATTAAATACAGATGCTTGCATGGTTTTCTGTGCGACTTTTAGAGCAGAAAGGCTATTATATTTACAGCACTTTCTTCTTTTAAGAGAGACGACACTCCCGGTCTGTTTGAAATCCAAGGGTATGAGGCTCTCTGTGAGCGTGCCTGACTTTCAGAATGGCAGCGATTGCTAAATCACCGCAGCCAGGCAGAAGCTGGGCACCGGCAGACACTATTTCAGTCTCTCCGATGCACTCTGCCAAGCACTCAGCCTCCCTGCCATGGCAGTTCTGGGTCCTTCCTGAGCCGAGACCCACACTTGTGTCCATAAATACACAGCAATGTGCCTGCGCCTGACAAGTGCCCGCGGGAAGCTGTCGTCACCGAGTCTCGGTTCCTAGTGAGTTCTCAGTAGTCTCAGCAAGCATAGCCACGTTCTGGAGATGAAAGGCTGGTGCACGCTGCACTGCAAGTGATGGGCTCTGCGAGCTGTGCTTTCCCAGATGAAGCACACAAATGGGAAGGTGACAAGCCTTGATGGGCAGAATGGGAAATCTCTAACCCATCTTCCAAACTGATCTGCTCTGTGACCCTGCACTCTTCGTGCCCTGGTTCCTACCACCTTAACTCAAGTTGCTCCACATAAGTGCTGTGATTCTGACTCCTGTGATGCTCTCGTACTGCTCGCCAGTCCCTTGGCCCCCCCAGTGAGGGTGGCTGCAGGCAGGATCCCCATGGATGAGAAGTTTCGTCACTTGGCAAATTCTGCTCCAAGCTCTGCTCTGGCCCCAAACTTCACTCTTCCATCACCAGCAAGAGCTGTGTGAGCTGCTTTGGGCTGTTCAATGGGGAGCTGCAGCCCTGCTTGTCCTGTGGCTGTTGCTACAAGCTAGTTCCCTCTGAGGTCCTGCACTGCACCTTGATCGTGCAGGGCTCGCGAGGCATTGCTGGTTATCTTGGACCCATGGCTGACCCACTCTACTTTGCACTGCAATGTAAATCCCCCAACAACACAGAGCTGAAGGAAAATATAGGCAGCAACATTTGCATGCTTTGAGCAGCTACAGATGTACTGTGCCATAGAGGATTTAAGTATCTTCATGAGAAGACTGTCTTGGTTTTCCATCGTTGCTTAGAGTTTCCTCCAGGCCAGTGTACCAAGCAGTCTCCAAGGAACCAGTCCAGACTCACAGTCTGTGTGCTGGAAGTGGTCTCCGTAGCGGTCGTGTGGCAGGGTACTTGCTGCTGCACAGAAGAACTTTCTCCAGACACTCTGCAGTGGTGTTTAATAGCCACGCATTTAAATAGCTAGTTAGCCATCTAGATGGATAGTTACTTAATCTCAAACTAAGGACCAAGACCAATCAGACACAAAAGATAACGGATCTCATAAAATGAGAAATAGCAATCCCGCCACGGTGGTAGTGAAGTTTGAGCCATCCCTCTCCTGTCAATAGATGGACCCTAGGTACTGTTTATGACTACAGGAGAGTCCTGCCCACCAGATCTCACTCTTCCCTGGCATTCCCCCACTCCCAGATCCTTTGTGAGGTGAGGAGCCACCCCCCTTCTCTTTAATCTCTTCAGCAAGAGTATCGTTCATTGTGAGGGTGGTAAAAATGGGCTTAGCATGTACATGAAACCATGAGGGAGTCACCATTTCACAGAAGTTTAATCCCTGCTGTATGACTGAGTATAGGAAAAAAAAAGGTCTGGGAGACAGATGCTTTTAAGGAGCAGCATCTGCCTTATAAATCTATAAAAGGCACCCAAATGTCCTTGGAAAATGTTCCCACTGCTCCTTAATCAGAATGTATTCTTCTTTTTGAAGCCATCTGGGGCAGGCATGTTGTCCATTCCACCTCAGCCAAAGCAGAATTGTCATCGCTGTGGTTCAGTGCGTTCCCTCTTCTGTGGCTTGTTTTGTACATGGTGACGAAGATGAATTAAAGAGTTGGTAAAAAATTTGGACCAGTTCTGTCCAAATTCTGTAGAAGAAGAGTATGTGCAACAATAAAAACAAGTGTCAAAATATCCTCGAGTTTTAAGTGGTACTGCTCTCTTTATAGGATAACATGTATTAACACTCTGTTCTACCCTTGCAGGAGTTTTATCTTTTATTCATTGATTACACTTGAGGTTTTTTTTTATTTTACACAATGAGGAGAATTCTTCCATCCTAGGTAACTCCACAAGTTCATAATGTGCTGAACACACAAGTAGGAGTAATGATATCCCTGCATAAACATACAGTTCTATTAATGTAAAAAGTGTGATACTCAGTAACCAGGTCTTTGTGCTTTCTGTTGTGTGGGACAGGCTGTGTTTTGGCCTGGCCCAATAGTGCTCTCAGGGCTGCATTAAGCTCTGATTTCTTTCCCTTTGCTTCTTCCAGACCTGGCTGACAGAGTAACCCCAATGCAGCAAGGGCACGGCCCCTCCATAGCTACACTTGAAGGGAAGCAGAAGTTGCTTACGGCTTCCATAGCAGACCTATGCTGGTTGGGACTGGTCCTTGCAGGAGACACATTATCTCCTTTATGACCTTTGACCACTTTCAGAGACATGTGAAGAAGACCTAGTGCATTGGCTCCAACGTCATTAGAATGAGGTCTTACAATTATCCGAACTCAGGAAATTTCTGTTTAGTCTCATGCCAGGAACTGTTTGCCTAGTAGCATAGGGCTCTTCCCAAAGACTGGGGGGGGACTTTCCAGTTCACAAGCAGTTTCTTCAGTAATTCTAAAATCAATACATCTGAGTGACATGTCTGGGTACAGCCTGTACTCAGGTACGTATCTTTCATGCATGCCCTTGCCTGCCTGGGTGGCTAACAAACAGTCCATGGCAGGAAGAGTCCAGGAAAGGCTTTTGTCTCATATGGAGTAACCAGAGAGCCTCTGTTACAGCCCCAGAGGCAGGAGAAAGTCAGCAAGTTAGAGATTTCACAAAATGGGACATTCTTCAGCAAAGCAAAATCTGAGAAAACCAAGCACAGTGGGAAGTTCTCATCCAGTTACACCATCAACCGAAGGGGAAAAACAACAGTGGGGTGAGAATAATGCTGAAAGAGCATCTTCTAGTGCAATCCTGTCTCCTCACCGCAGCTCTGCTCTTCTCTCCATAGCACCCATCCACACCAACGTCTCACACTGCATGCAATCCTTCAAAAACATTTTGAAGCCTTCTTCCAGGACATCCCTGCATCCATCCCAAATTCAAATGAGCAGCCACAATCACCATCTCCTTTTCAAAACCAGGAATTGATTCCTTTTGGCAAACAGAAATGAGCATGGGTGATGTGGTTTCCCAGGAGTGCATACCCTCCTTTCACAGAGACCTCATTCTCATGTATCATTGAATTACTACTGTTGTGGAAGAGCATCCAGAGGCAAGGGGAAGAGTGTGGCAGGTGTCAGGCAGATGTACACAGCGATAAGTTGTCTATCCTGCAGTATTTGTAATTGAAGCAGACAAATAACACACAAAGGGCAGAGGGAAATGTGAAGCAGGCAGTCTCGTACATAGACACATGTAGCTGTAGCAGGCCTGGCCCAAAGACATGCTTCTTATTCCATGAGAGATCTCAAGATTTGATGTTTCCTAACCAAGGTAAATGAAAACATGAAGCTGAACATTTGTGAGCAAGCAAAGATGGGAAAAAAATAATCTACTCCACTTAGGACCCATAGTTTCCTTACAACATTTGGTAGTATTTTATTTTAATCAGCATTTTTCCTTTCTGTAAATTTACCAGAATCTTAAACTCCAGACTTTTCACTTAAAATATACCAATTTAAAAAAAATAATTTCCCTCACATATTTTGTTTCAGGATATTTGCCAACAACTGTTATTCCGTGCACAGCTCTTGAAAAACTGTGTTCTGGTAACGAATGTTTTGTCAAAAGACTATTAAGCAGCTCTGTTGTTTCCAAGGCTTTTTTTTCTCTGAAACCATTAACTAAATGATGCCCCTTCCATGAGCTGTAATACTCGTCCTACGTAAACATCCTGGGAAGAGATTTGATGCAGCAAAAATTTCAGTGTAGATACTGGAGTCTGGCCCAGTGTCAAGCTTAAAAGAACAGATCTGACTTTTATCAGAAACGGCAGAATGAAATCCAGTTCCTATCACAAACCCTGTGTCACCAGCCTTTTCTATGTCTTTCCTCCAAAACTGAAGGATGGTTGCCAATACCATGGGATCCTGCTCCATCACTGGGAATGGCAGGTGCTCCCATGCCATGATAGCAATGAAATGGTGACACTTTCAATCTGAAGAGCGTCTTGTTTTGGACGTAAAGAGCAGCCACCCATTTGAGAATTGGTCATTTCTTCTCCTGCAATTACTGATTCCATATCGGCTGTATGCGGTCATATATATATATATATATATATTTGTCTGAGCTATCTTTTTAGTGTATTTTCACCAGACTTATGAGACGACTTCCATGCCTAAGCTTGCAAAGGCCGGATACTGTATCTTTGGGAAGCTGGTGCCTTTGTTCTTCCCCAGGAGAGATATTTGGAACGAACAGATTTTCCAAGCTTCATCAGACCGACTGCCAAGAGAGGTCTCCGTATGAATGCTCTGATTTGAAAAGCGACTTTTTTCTTTGTTTTGGTGGGATTTTGTTTGCCACATTGGATTCTATGGGCACATAATGTCCCTGCATGATACAAGAAATTTTTCTAAGACCAGCTATGTCACATCAGTCAGAATTCCTCACCTGCGTTTATTTTTAGAAGAGTGTAGTTTTACTGCTGTGGCACTGTGAGATCTGGTCTAAAATTAGTTTATGTCAACCACAGAGAATTTGTCAAACTGCCTGCTACTGGGCAGTGATGACTCTCTGAGTACAGAGTCTTGATTCAGTGAGCTTCTTAAAGTCTGGGGTTTCACAGGTGTGATGTCAGGGAAGAAAAAGGTTTTTGTGCTTCCACCATAGCAAACCATAGCAAATTAATTGTCGGAATGAGTCTAAATTCCCTTCATTAGTTTCCCCACCCTCCTAGCTTTCCATCTCATTTATCTAAAATATTTCGTTGATGTAGAGCTGCAAAAAACCTGAGGGATCTTCAGCCAATGGTTTAGATGATGGCTAATAAAGAAAATATAGGAAGTGTGCTGTTACAATAGCTATCTATCACATAAACTACAAGCTCCTTAGTCATCTTCCTTCAGGCAGTCTGGAATCCAGCCAGAGCTGCCAGTGAGACCTTGAAGCTGATAAAATATGTCTCTGAGAATTGGCCATGGGAAGGGGTGGGTGACTGGTCTAAGAGGCGGCTGGAGCCCTCCACCAAGCTCCACAGCCGTACCCCACGGACGGGCACCGCTTCCTCCT
The DNA here is from genome assembly GCA_013398915.1 of Dromas ardeola. Classification (NCBI taxonomy): domain Eukaryota; kingdom Metazoa; phylum Chordata; class Aves; order Charadriiformes; family Dromadidae; genus Dromas; species Dromas ardeola. The sequence continues at coordinate 112,494 of VYZM01000592.1, forward strand.
GCCCTCCACACTCCCTCCATGCCAGGTTCCAGCCCTGGTGGGTCTCTGGGAGACAGCCCGGAGAAATGCCGCTCAAACAAAAATAAATCTACATTGCAAAAATGGCCTGTATTGTAAACTCAAAATAAAAACCATCAGTGTAAAAAAAAAAAACAAACACAGAAAAAAGAAAAGACAAGACAGAAAAAAAGACTAGAAACAACCCCCGTCCTACACAAACGCATTGCTGGATGCAAACAGCTGAATGTTAGTCAACCCTTGACTGCACAAAGAGAGACTGGTTGTAAACAAAACGGAGAGAGCTGAGACGGAGCCTTCTAACGAAGGCTATTGAAGTTTGTGCTCCCTGTAACTTGAAAGCCGCAAACGCTGAAAGAGCCATCTGTATTAAACCATGGCTGGGATCATGTTCATTAGCTGGTTGGCTGTAAATATAGCCTCCCCCCAACACAAAAGGTAACGCATGTCAGCTCAAACCATCACCAGCAGGTTTGTGTAAATATTTACTGGGCTGTTCAGACTGCTGTAATTTGAGGCTGTTGATGTCTCACAAACAAGTTAGAAAATGAGCTGGCAAGTTCCCGAAAACAGTGTCAAAAGGCAGCTCCGGTACAGTAGAGGGAATGTGAGCTTTGTGCTGTTTTCTCTGAGAGATGCAGGGCTTCACAACTGCTCCAGCCTGGCTAGCTTTTGGCCTCCTTACAGTCAAAACTCAGATTTAGAGCTTTATAACCTTTTACACATTATTTTTTCTTTAGACTCTAGGAAAATTTTTCTTGGGAGTTTTGGATGTTGGGATGAGGATGAGAATTTTGCTTAAGTTAATTAATACTTTTTTCCTTCTTTCATAAAAATGCACCAGGGCATAAAGCCACCTGTAAGAAGGCTGTGGGATCACAGGTGGTCCACCCACCTGAGTGAAACTGCCAGCCCTATCCCTTGTGGCTCATGGAGAGACATTGGGGTAATCTCCATGTAGCTGAACAACCACTCCATTGCTCTTTTGGACTCAGGATGCCTGCAACTGGTATCCAAGTCTATTGGAGAGCCCAGAGTAAACTGCCTGAATATGGCGAGTGATGTCTCTGATAGTCCCAAGGTCGTGAGAGCAGAGAGACACAGCCGGTGCCTGCTCCATCAGGCAGGGGCAGGGCACAGGTTGAATCTCTGGCTCCATGGTTGCCCACACACTTTCCACCTTTGCAAGCTACCAGTCTCCCAGGATGATACCTAGGGGCTGTTCCAGGGGGTAGTTTGGATGTGGCCACCCAGACGAAGTGGGGAGTGGGAGAGGAGCCAGAGACTTCAGCAGTTCAGCCATGGACATGTGCCTTGGGGCTAGAGAACAGTCTCTGCTCTGTTTTATGCTGTGGAGTGGACATAGCTACAGCAATCACCTTTCCCTAGTCTCTTGGGGTGGAAGAAATCCCCTACTCACAAAAAAAGGCAGCGTCAGGAAAGATCATCCTTCCTCTGCCATCATGGTGTATGTGACACCTGGGTGTAATTTTGAAGAGCTGCACAGGGAGAATTATCCAAGTAGTCCTTTTGGGACACTTTCATTTATAAGGCATGCTGGTTCCGAGAGTCCTGTTTTTTTGTCCTCCCAGTGAAGACAGCAGGGAGGTGACTATGATTCTATGAGAGTTTAGGGACAAGAGATGGTCTGCGAGTCCAGGGGACAGTACACAGGGAAATGCTCCTTGGGACCAAGGGGCTGGGAAAGTCAGCCCTGCTCAGCCCCGGAGGCACTGGCTGGGAAATTCAGCCCTGCTCAGCCCCGGAGGCACTGGCTGGGAAATGCCACGCTTCTCTCTTTCATGGAGAGTGCCATTGCCCAAACCGGCTGCAGGCATGTTGACAAGGAGGGGGTTTTGCTTGCTGGGATCTGTTGTCCCCACGGCTGGAAATTAGCCCTGTCAAAATGAACACTCGAGGCATCCGAGTGGCATTTACTGCCTTTAAACCACCCAGTGATGGGAATCCCTGACTGGTGCAAAACTGTTGAAGCAGGTTTTACAGAAACACTGCTGCCCTCCTCGCAGGTGCAGGTGTGTGCAGAGTAAAACAGACCAGAAACTGTTCTCTAGCCCCAAGGCACAGGCTCTTTTCAGTGATGCCCAGAGACAGGACAAGAGGTAATGGACACAAACTTGAACACAGGAAATTCCGTCTCAACATGAGAAGGAACTTCTTTACTTTGAGAGTGGCAGAGCACTGGAACAGGCTGCCCAGAGAGGTGGTGGAGTCTCGTTCTCTGGAGACATTCAAAACCTGCCTGGACGCGTTCCTGTGCAACCTGCTCTAAGGTGACCCTGCTCTGGCAGGAGGGTTGGACTAGATGATCTCCAGAGGTCCCTTCCAACCCCTACCATTCTGTGATTCTGTGAGTGTCTGGTGCATAGCGCACCCCCATCCTCCTCCCTGGCACATGTATGTGTATGTACGGCTACCGTAGGGCACCGATGAGAGCCGCCTCCAGATGTCTGGGCTGCTGCTGTGCATCGCCTTGCCTCCAGGAGCAGGGGAAAAGCGTGGATAGCTGAGTGACACTGCACCCCTCCATCCCCAGCTGTGCCCAGGCCAGCTCAGGGGCCATCAGTGCTGTCTCTGGACATGTGGCAAGCAGCAACTGAGCAACGAAGTGACTGCCAGGTGTATTATTGTTTTATACATCCTCCCCCCCAAACTTTTATATGCTGACTGCTGCAGGGCCATCATCTCAGCTCTTCAGATGGTGCAAGTCAGTGAGATTTCATTTCCATCAGTGGAGCACCCTGACTTACACAATCTCATGGTTTAGTTTAGAAGACTTCACATGATAGACCTCAGGGTCTGATCCTGTGATCTCAGTGTCTTATTATGTGACTCCTGCACTAAAAGCAGCCCTCCGAGAAGCCAGCTGTGTAACGCCCAGATTGTGAGTCATTTTGTTTGTTTGGTGACAGGGGACAAGTTTTGCAGCTTCCACACATAATTCAGTATTTCAGGTAATTTCCATCTGAGGTAAGGCTCTGTCACTCAGAAAGCCCAGCTCTGCCAAATGAGTAAACAGAAGATGCCCCCTCCCAGCCTCCAGTGACGGCTCTCCTGTTCGGTGAGGAGGGCATACAAAATGTGACCCAGAGTTTTGGTGCTCACAGTGTGGATTTGGGATTGCAACCCTTTTTTAAAGTAGCAAAAGCAGAGGTCTCAAAGTCCGGCTTATCAAAAATCTTCCTTCTCACAGAGTTCAATGAAGTGGCTAGACCCACCAGTCTCTGCTCTTTTGGTTGCTGCAGGAAATGAATAATGCAGATATTACAAGAGACTAGAACTAGTTCTATGGAGGAAGCATAAAACCCCATCTGCGCTGTATCTATTGCACCAATCTCTATCAGAGAACATTTACATAAACGGTAAGACCTAGTTTACCATGACAGGCTATATTTTGGGCACCCCTGACAGCAAAGTCTGAACTGGCCTGAAGGCAGAAGGAAATCCCTTTGCTTAAGGAGCTGTTTCGGATGGGCTGGACAGGAGCATGAATTCTGCTCTGTGGGTCAGCTGTCTCCGTGGGTAAAGGCAAAGTGGAGAAGCTTCCTCAGACAGCTCTGCTTTCCAAGACTAGGGAAGTACAAATAGAAGATGTGAAGTGGGGGAGGAGGGGAAAAGAGGTGTTGATGAATTTTTAATGATGAATTCTCCAACTGCCATCACTCCATCAGCTGAAACAACAGTGCAGAATAACAGGATGATACCACGCTGGCTTATGTGGGCAACATAAGTAAAAGATTTCTCTGGGTTGGATAATAATTACCGTCCTTGAATTGTTATGTCAATACGATGCAAATTGTTCCACAAAGAAATATTATTTCCTCCTTCTAGATTACACTGTTACACCCAAATCTGGGTAGAGTCACCAGGATACCTATGTATACTGTGCTTTATTCATCGGAGCAGAAAGCCTCTCCTGGAAAAGAATATGGCTGTGGGCACTTTGTCCTTATAGAGCCAGAGACTGGAGTCCTCTCACTCACATGATAGTGATGATGTCTCTCTTTTTTCTGAGACTTTCTTTTTGAGATTTTCAGTCTTTCCACAGCCTCTGAAATTTACTTCTGCTCCAGGATGCCAGGCCCAGCAAAAAGGTTGATTTGACTGGCATTTGATTTTTTAGTCATACACCTTGGCTGCATAGATGCTTTTAAAGGACAGACTCATATGAAATATTCGCTAGCATGCTGGCATTTTCAGCTACGATTCACCTTCATTCCTTATGCCAAAAGAAAGTCCTGTTGCTTTGAATTTTCATCAGGGGATTGGAGAGGTTGCCTGTAGGCCTGATTTTTAGATATGTTTTCTGTCCCATCCATCTCCAGCTCTTACATTCATCAGTGTGTCCCAAGGACATGGTATGAAGACACTGTACCTCTCACATAGCAAAAAACTGGACCCACAGCATGAATAGTGGTCTTTTCTGGCTCCTCCAAAGCAATTGCTGCTCTTTGTCAGCTCTTTTGTTCCAGTTCAAAAGCAAGAATGGAGAGGTGGATGCACAGGCATCTGGAGGAAAGAAAAGTGCAGGGAGTGGCTTTTAAAAATGTTTAAGAAAACATGAAATGGATCAGAGATGGACCAAATGACTCGTACAGTCTATCTTCCTGCTCGTGCAGGTTCAGACTTTGATTGCACCTTCTCCAGTGTTATATTAAAACCATTTTAAATGATACAAAGCCCGGTTCTTCCACCACTCTTGCATTCCCACCTCCACCACAAAACAGTGCCATGTGCAAGTGGAGCATCTTGGACGGATCAGTTCTCTGCTGATGGTTGCTGTTCCCTGGCAAAGACCAGAGCTGGAAAATGTAGTGATTGGTAAGGGCTGAAGAGAGGAGGATTCATGGGCTCTGTCCATGAGGCAGGTGGTGCAACTAGGCAGCCACGAAGTGGCCAACAAGTAGGGCAGGGAACAAGGCTCATGGCTCACATCGCGCCTGTTGGAGGTCCTGCCAAAGATGGAAATGTTTGGCTGAGCTTCATGCCTGCTGGGGGCAGGGGTTGTGATTTGACACTTGAGCTTCTGTCTCCTCTCAGCTCCGTAGTTTGGAAGGGATACTAAGCAACAGGGGCCTTACACACAGATGACATGGAGAGAAAGGTTTGCTTTGCCCAGGAATACATTTGTTTTACTCTTAGGAGGTAGGTTGCCATGCAATAATTCCTAATGTGTTTGAAAATAAAACATTTCATGAAGATGTTTAATTTATGGAACAGGTTGCCCAGGCAGGTGGTAGATGCCCAGTCCCTGGAAACATTCAAGGTCAGGTTGGACGGGGCTCTGAGCAACCTGATCTAGTTGAAAATATCCCTACTCATTGCAAGGGGGTTGGACTAGATGACCTTTAAAGATCCCTTCCAACCCGAATTATTGTATGATTCTATGATTAATACGCAGTCCAGGATACCATTAAGGTGGGTCATAATAAACTGTCTGTACTGAGCGCAGTGAAGTTCTGGGTTGATTTACCCAGTGGAGCAGAAATGTTACTGCTTTGTGCTCAAGATAGTCCTCTGTGAAAAGACTCAATGAAAACAATATCTTGAGATTTTCTGGCTTGCAAATCTTACACAAACAGCAATGACATGTTCTTAGTTTACAAGCTGAAGAAATGTACTTTTCCTTGCACAATTAGTCTACAGCCCATAGCTTTTAGGTGCTGAGGTGACACAGATAGTAAAGACTGGGTTACTAAAAGGATAAAACGGATACTTTCTCTGCCCATAAGCCCTCACCCCATGCTGAGAAGCAGAAGCTGGGATGCCTGCCTCCTCACACAGCACAACCAGCAGGGCAGGAGCCCTTGCTGGCTGTGCTACCCACTCCTGCGCACCGCAGCAGAGGCAGCAGCATCTCACAGCTGCATGCTGCTGTTTCCGAGGGCATTGGCTGTGCTGCACTGGTGGGACCACCACACCAGCTGCAGGGCCTCTGCTGTGAGCTGTAGATATAAGCAGAAGTCCTGGCCTGACTCCCAGGAGGTCTAGGAACTGGAAGATAACGTGATTTTACTTCTCAAAGGCACACAAACAATAGAGAATTAGTGCAGAAAGTATGGAAGGACATCATGCTATTTTCAGAGTCAACCTTTCCTGACCTTCACTTTCCCCGTAGCAGTAATTAACCTCTGTGCAAAGCGAGTATGAGATGCTACCAAGCCAGAAGAGCCCCGTTCCCAAGTGTAGCATGTGCTTCTATACGTTATTATACACAGCACAGAATACAAGTGCCTGAAGCAGAAAAGATTTCCATTTCAAATAGGTAAACAGTTTGCTATTGCCAAGCTAACAGGAAGGCAAGCTGGAAACCACTAAATCATTTCTCTGACAGTGGTACTAAATAGGTCCCTCATACTGACAGGGTCATAAATGAAGTTGCTTTTCCAGCAAACTGGCACCTGGAGGATGCTTTCCTAGATAGCATGACTGCCTGTGTGTTGTGGAAGTGGATTGAGATAGTAGTAAGACACGTACGGTTTAGCCCTCAAATGCCAACCTTATGTTTATTTGCTCTAGTTATTCTCTGGCACAGAAGAAGTGAGGAGATAAAAAGCAAGAAAGCATGGGAAAATGAGGGAAGAACAGTGGTAGCTTTTGAATAATTTGAGCTGTACATCCACATTGCAAACTGATCAGGAAACCAATCGAAATGTAAACAGCACCCAGATGAGAGCATTCAGTGCCCAGTGGTCTGGGTTGCTTGAATTGAAAGCACCACTGCACCTAGAACACAGGTCAAAAATCAGAGTTTCCTCTGGAGAAGTAACTTGCTCTATTATAGAACCGAAAGCAAGTGCACTGAAATTTCCTGTCAGTGCAAAATTCTTGGGAAAAAAAAATGATGCAAACCAATTCTGATAACAACACTTAGAAAATTTAGAAACAAAACTCCACCTGGAAGCTCTATGAACACCCTAGCCTCTCAGTCATCTGGGGTTTCCAGATGCCTTTGAAGTAATCAGAAAAGATCAGGAGTCCCTGAGCTTAGTCCCTGGGGTATGACACCAAGGGACTAAGGCAGGTTGCCAGGCCTGTTGGGCCAGGCTCAAAAAGCTGTCTGCCTTCTGCAAGATGGTTCCTCAAAATCTCCCTGTTCTGCAGAGCATTTTGCTTTCAGGGAAGTGACATTTCTTGGCATCAAAGCATCCTCCAAGAGACTTCCCAGCTAGCTCATGTGGACACCCAAGGAACAGGAGCTACCAGCTCCATGGTAGAAAGGTCGGATTTCAAACCAATTCAGAAATTCTCAGTCCATTTTGCAAGAGACACTCCTAGGAGAGGGAGCGAGGCAATGGGGTGATTATCTGCGCTCAGATCGTGGTGACAGGCAGCTTGTGTAGTTATAAAAAGCATTGGCGGCTTCATCTCGCGTGGATGGACGACCAAACTCATCTCTCAGTTTGTGATAGATGTCACTCTATGAAATAAGATGAGGAAGTACCAGCAGGGCTGTTGTACCTCTCTCAGCCTCTCCAATGTTTCTTCTGGTTATTATCACATTCAGACTGCCCTTTAGCTTCCAGCGCAGTCAGTTTAACTCTTCTTTTCCCCTGATCTGTGCTCACAAAGGAAAATAAAAGCTACCATGGTCTTTGTGAGCAAATAACTCACTTCTGTGCTGCGCTGAATTGGTTGGATGGTCAGGGTGCCTCCAAAGTTGGGTCTTTCCCTGTTAAGCTTTCCTGAATGCTCGCTTGTCATTGCCACATGGGCACAGGTGTTGTGTTGCTCAGCGCATTGGCAGCTGGTGTCGTGCTCACGCTCCCGGATACCTTATTCTCTACTGTGATGTCCCACTGAGCGTCATTGGCAAAGACAAGGTTGAGAAGGACGTATCAGCAGATGGCCACCAGGCACGGGCTTAGGGATATGGGGTTACGTGCTCACCTCTCCCACCAGTTCCGCTGGCCGGCTCCCCTGCAGAGCATCCAAGCAGCAGGAGATGCTTTCCAGGAAGTGCTGAACTGTGCTAAACCCTCTGACATCAACCCCACGCAGGGCAACCAGCTGGGAATTTCCCTTCCCAGGCTTACATGGCATTCTGGGATACAACTATCTGGTAGGAACCTCGCTTGGGAGTTCGTGCATTGGGTAGGTGGTGGCTGTGTGTAGGCTTCCTGGGATGACCCTGTCGTGCAGTTGGATGGAAGAACATCCCATTTACAGGAGACTTTGCCAAGCTAATGAAGACTTCACCCATGCCCTACCAGATAACATGCAGGAGGATGAAGTTGATACATTCTGCTGGTTGGAGGTGGCACATGCTACCTCAGTGCTCAAATTCAGTTTGGACGTAAATGTCTGCAGTTCTGTAACAGGGTAATATGGTGTCCCCCCCCATGACTGTGTTTCCAGGGAACCTTTTTTTTTCGTGCTGGAGAGAGTGAGAGGTGATTGAGCCACCCCATTTTGACAACCAGGTCCCTGGTGGGTGCACAGTGAGACATCTCCACTGTGTGCCATCCAGAGCACCAAGCCCAGGGTCACCATTGCCCTCTGTTGGCAAAATCCTGAGATCTCCTCTCCTGCTGCCTGCTTTGTGCTACAACAGAGCAGGTCCCACCTCCAGGCACTGGTGACAGCTCTTCCTACATCAGTCCTCCTTTCTGCCTTCCCAAAGTCCACAGCTGCTGAGTGCCCAGAAGAATATAAAAATATGTGCTGATGAAAATCACAGTGAATCTTCCTTTTCAAAATGCTGTACTTTCCTCTCTGGTTTCAGCAAGAAGACTTTACCTTTCTGCCAGATCCTGCCCGCTTGTGTTTTCTGACTGATTTAGGGGGGTGTGTTTGTTTGTCCTTCCATCAGCAGCCAATAAACAAAATCCTTTATGGAGATGTGCATGTAAAGGGTGTAGTTTCCTCAGTAAAGGAAAACTTTTTTTGTATAATCAGAGAGCCTTTCTGTGTTTTACTATCTCCTTTCTCCCTGGTTCACATCAGCTTCAGTCCATCAGCTTTTGTTGACAGCATCCCTCAGTTGGCTCATCCAAAGCAAGAAGATGAGGGGAGGAAAAGTATTGCCTGTCATAGCTGCAGGCTGGCAGAGACCACAGTGAGATAAAAAAAAAACAACAACAAAAAAAATCTTGTCCAGTTAAAAACAAGGACTGAATCCAGAATTCTGACAAAAGCATTTTGCATTCTCAGTTCCCCCATCTCCTCACAACTTGTGCTGGTGGTGTTTCTATGCTACCCCATAGTGCAGTGTATTTGACAAGTAGATTTAAACAGAGGCTACTCCATGTACCCATTACATGCGTTCTTCTCTGGCATTTGGGAAATCCCAATGGCCAGACTGTAGACTGACAGCCTACAGGACAGGTTATCATGCTAACTACCATGTTATATCAGTTATGGTAACAGTGGCAACTGTCAATAATTGTCTTTTATGACAACATAAGAAGAAGAATGTCACCAACAGGTCAAGGGAGGTAATCCTTCCCCACTCCTCTAGCCACACCTGCAGTGCTGGATTCAGATCTCAGCACTGCAGTAGTACAAGGGAAATATGGACTTGCTGGAGTGATACCAGCAAAGGTTATGGATGTGGAGCATTTGACAGATGAGAAAAGGCTGAGAGAGCTTGGACTGTTCAGCTTGGAGAGCAGAAGGCTCAGGGGGATCTCATCAATATACATAAATAACTGATGGGAGTAGTAAAGAAGGTGGAACCAGCCTTTTCTCAGTGGTGCCTAGTGACAGCACCAGAGACAACGGCCACAAACTGAGTCACAGGAGGTCCCTTCTGAAGACCAGGAAACACGTTTTTACTATGAGGGTGACAGAGCACTGGCACAGGTTGCCCAGAGAGCTTGTGGAGTCTCCAGGCTTAGAGATACTCAAAACCTGACTGGAGACAGTCCTGGGCGATGTGCCCTAGCTGTCCCTTCTTGAGCATGGGCATTGGACCAGGTGATCTCAGAGGTCCCTTCCCACCTCAGCCATATTCAGGGAAGTGATATTTCCTGGGAGCATCCGTGTCAGTTTTAACTGAGGTCTCAGACAGCTATAAAATCCAATGTTTGTGAGAAATATTTTCCCATATGCTGGAGAACAGGTGTCAGACTTACCAGAAAAAAAAAATAAAAGACATTTTTAATAGGCTCAGTATGATCGTTGCATAGTTAAACATCACTGTACTGAAGGAAGGCTCTGAAGTTTACCCCTTTGGTGGCATTTATAGAGGTGTTACTGGGACACAGTTTTTAACCACAGTGCATAAAAGACTTTGAGATCAGAGCAACGTCTTTTATGTCCATATGACTCACCCAGAAAAATCTTATTGTTACATATTTTGACCTGGAATTAGCAAATATCAAGAAAGTTTATCTAAGATAACAGCTGTCATGTCTGTAGTCACTCCTGTGTAACTTTAAAGTAATTATTGCTGTATGTCTGTCATGTGCTGCAGTACAGGAGAAATACGGAAGATCTTGTCCTTTGCTGCCAGCTGCTCTGAAACCACAGTATTGTGTACCCTCTTACTGGGAGAGCACACCGGAAAGCCTGGCCATTAAAAATTGAATCAAGGTCTCTCAGGTCTGTTCTTCTTGAATGAACACTAGAGTCATGGAGAAAAGAAGTTGTTGTGATGGATTTAAAGACACATGCTTACTTTGTTAATTGGCCACAGTACCTTTTTGGTCAAATATCTAGAGAAACCTGCAAGAAAATGGCTTATGAGGAAGAGAAATAAAGACAGGATCTTACAGTTCATTGTGGAGACATGAAAAAGTCTATGGGCTACGAAGACGATTATGATTATGACTACAAAAATGTCAAGGGCTGCGAAGATGATTAGGGGATTGGAACACCTCTCTTATGAAGAAAGGCTGAAGGATTTGGGTCTCTTCAGTCTGGAAAAAAGACGACTGAGGGGGGATCTTATCAACACTTATAAATACTTAAAGGGTGGGTGTCAGGAGGATGGGGCCAGGCTCTTTTCAGTGGTGCCCAGAGACAGGACAAGAGGGAATGGGCACAAACTTGAACATAGGAAGTTCCACCTCAACACGAGGAGGAACTTCTTTACTTTGAGGGTGGCAGAGCACTGGAACAGGCTGCCCAGAGAGGTGGTGGAGTCTCGTTCTCTGGAGACATTCAAAACCTGCCTGGACGCGTTCCTGTGCAACCTGCTCTAAGGTGACCCTGCTCTGGCAGGGGGGTTGGACTAGATGACCTCCAGAGGTCCCTTCCAACCCTACAATTCTGTGATTCTATGAAAATTATAACAGAGATTACTTTGGAAGACTTGCAAGTGCAGCGATTTTCAGATGGTTCCTGGCTGCCACAGGAAACTGTTTCCACACCATAGGTAGGCTGACGCATGCCAGGGATCACTGACTCTAGGCAGCCCTGGCTGATGGCTCTCGTCCATCAGCTTCTGATCTGGCAGCATTTAGCCCTGGAGGGAGAGCTCCCAGCATGGGCCAAGGGGAGAGAAGGATTTCTCACTGTTTAGCAGTGGTACACCCTATGCCCTACACCCCAGGCAGTTGAGGAGGAGAGCTGAACAACCTGAGAGGAGTTTGGGAGTGACTAGTAAGTATATCAGGGAAGACAAGGTTTCAGCCCTTACTGTACTGATGGAGAATGAAGCTTTTCTTCCCTCCTGCATCACTAGTCTCTCACCCAGCTATGGATCCTTGGCCCAACTAGTCTTCGCACTCTGTCCTTACCAGCCTCTTTCCATGCTAGTCTCCTCACCCCTTCCTACATCGCTGGGTACAAATTGCACCCTCAGATCTAATTTTTCTCCTATTTGAATACAAGCTGGTCTTCTCCAGGCAGGCTGGGCCCAGCAGTTGCATTGCTTGGAGCACAGATGGGACAAGTTTTTTCCCTTCAATTTTATTTCAAATGCTCAAGCTGCAGCTGGTGCTGAGCTGCAGTGCTGGGAAAGGTCTTGCTCTGCCTCCAGCTTAGCTTCCCTGGCTTGACACAGTGCAGGCAGGGTCTTTGGGGAACATAACTGCTAAGACTGCAGAAATCTCTGCTAGGAGATTTAGCTGCTTTGCTGAAATGTGACCAACTTTGGGCAGTGCTTTTATGGGGATTACTGATGAATTACTTACCTCTCCGTCCCCGGTCTCCAGAGCTGAATTCTCTGCCTCAAAGCAGGGGAAGTTAAGCTTTTCAAATGAAAGGTTGTCTTTTTTTTCCCTAACATGAACAAAACAATATTCCTAGATTCCTTCTCAGAAACTGGTGAGTTGATCTAAAACGTTTTGAACAGAAAAGTAAATACCCTATTTAAGATAAAATGGAGATACAGAACACACAAAAGGTTTAGGCCAGATTATTAATACTAGGCAAGGTTAAGATCAATAGAACCAAGATTTGATGTGGATGTGGAGAGGAACCTCAACAGTAAATTTTGCTGTGAACAGAGAGAGTACGAGAGTAATTCATAGTTACACAAGAGTTAGGAGTGCCAAACGCATCTTATACTATTAAGAGGTACATTTTTCTGGGTATAAAATTGCAAAAAATGCCATAAACTCATTACTGTTTGTTCTTCAGGAAGTGCTGATGCTAAACTACGGATACAGCAGATGAGCAGGAGTCCCAAGCCTCCAAAGCCATTGTACTTCCCCAAATGCACTAACAGCCCAGCTCAGAGCTCTGCAAACTCAGGCAATGGCACAAGCTTGATATGGTATGGGTATTTGGCAGACATCATAGGGGACACAACAGCATGTGCGCTGTATTTGTAAGACTCTCTCTTTGATTGTGGCACACCGTCCTCATCCCACAGGCCTGCTGCTGTAGAGAACTGGGCAGAAAATAACATATTCTCTATGGCTGGGATCTGGTGCACCTCGTGATCAAGTAGGTCCTGGCCTGTGTCTCCAGACTGAAGGTGTTGCTGTTCCAGGAGAACACTGGGGTATAGATTGGGATTCAGTTGTAGCTGGAGCCATTCAGCACAATTGCACCACATTGGGAAGAGTTTAGCAGGCCCGCAGGAGATCAACGGGATTAGTACATGCTCAGGTCATCCCCAGTATGTATAACATGTGTGGTTTGATGAAAGAAAATGGCCGAAATTAATGGAGATATTAGTCCTATCACTGGCTGGGAAGATGCAGCCAGTGGAGTGTATGGGAGCTGAATGAAGCTCTTCATTCACCATTTAAGAAAAAGGGTCTCATCCACCTGAACTGTATCCAGAACTGCAAGGTAAAGCATTTCAAGCCATATATTTTATCCTGGCTGCTTATTTACCAGCCAGTGCAAAAGTTCACAGGGTGAATTACAAAAAATGTTGCCTGCATGGAGTAAGGAAAGACAGGCAAGAAGAGATATGAAATATGCCCTGTGTTTGTTCGTTCCTTAGTTACCCTAATATGCAGGCAGTCAGAAAAGCTGGCTATGGTAACAAATAGATGCCAGCAAGAAAGTATCCCAGGTAACCATTTTTTGGGGGAAAAAAAAAAGAAAGGAAGAAAAGAAAAGATTCTTTCAGTGTTAATCTGTGGTTTACTGTTAGTTTGTGGGTTTTATACTTTGACAGTGTCTGGCCATCAGTTTCAAGCAAGAACATAAACAGAATTGTGGATGTATGTGAAAGCCAACTTTTTTTTTATTTCCTAAGGGCATAATTGCTTTGTTCTAGACACATGCTTTGTGTTTGTAGATGTGCTGTGGGCAATGGTTGTGCTTGCTAAGGAAGGCAGGGGCTGGAGGCAGTGGGAAGAGTCTGAGCACTCACGTCTGCAGCAAGGGCTATGTGTTGCTGGTAGGTTTGTGGAATGACCTAAATCCACCAGCAAAAGAGCCTTCTAACTCCTGAGCCACCCTCAGATAACATCTTGAAAGCCCAGGAGTTTCCCTACTCTTATCACTTTCAGGACAAGTCTGGTCTCATAAGCTCCATGGCCAAGATGTCCAGGACACTAGTCCTTGAGGGCATCATGAGGCATTCTCGGTTCCCATTAAGCACACATTGCTCCTGAGAAAACAGCTTTGCCATTTTGCCTGCAAACCTCTTTCCCAGGGAGAGCTTACCAGGCTGCAAATAAGAGGTACAATGGGAAAGACATAACACTTCCTCATGTAACAGCGGGGCGCGGGGCACAGGTCAGGAACAAGCAGGATGCATAGAGAGGAGCCTAAGAACAACAGGTAAATGAGGTATTGCTGGGACACTGGCAGCAACAGTTAAATAAATGGGGTGAGACTGGAGCGGACTAGATTTTTTGAAGTAATGAGGAGCAGGTATGGTCTGTGGAACAGAGGGGCCACAGCACAGAGAAGGATGTGAATAAAAGGGCTGGAATGCCTTGGCATGAAGAAAAGCAGCGGGCACTTCTCCATAGCTGACCATCTCCAGCTGCCAGAAATTTTCATTTCAATCCCTTTTATGATTACAGGTGCCCTGGATTTGTTTTTAAAGCTACACTGGGTTTTGACATGTTGAAACATGCTGGAGTTTCCCTTCTGCAAAATTTTTAGAGGGAGAGGTTAATATGGCTCAGTGCCACGATTCATTGGTCTCCCAGTGTGATCCAACATAGCATTGCTCAGCAAGAAAATGTAGCCCTTTCATAAGCACTGGCTGTCTCTGTATTGCTGCTGTGTTGGAATTAGATATAAGACTTTGTCAAAGAACAACTTTGCATGTAAAAGGTTGTTCTTAGGATCCGCTGTTGCAGGGCTTGGAGCATCTCATGGGAATTGGGAGGGATGAGCATTCCGCCTGATTGACCCTGGAGCTCCTAAACAAGTTCATCTGGAGAGCATCAGATATATCACAGCCTATACAAAGTAATAGTGCTGCGTTACTTAAAAGTTGCTGGCACCTTTTGGGCAAAACTAACTCACTCTGACAATATTATTTTATTTGGAAAACATATCAAAGCAATCTGAACATCAGGAGTTATATGCAACTCTTCAAACTCCTTTCAAAATCTCCTAGGGCAACTCAGGATTTATTCAGCAAAGAACAAGTATGGAAGAACAACATTTGAGGTAAAAAGTACAGGCTGTTTGCATTCGCTTTGCCAGTATGTGACAGTGGGGAGATCTTGTGCAGATAAACTGATTTGTGCAACAGAGAGTTTGCAAACAGGGTGCAAGTTTGACGTTTTAATGAGATTAATGAAAACAAAAGAGAGATGTAATAGGCAGTGCCAAGGAACTCTCTGCTCTGGAGCTGATAGATGATCTGCAGCTGATGAATAATATCCAGGTGGATTGGCAGCTCTGGCTAAAAACACAAACAAGTCTTTCAGGTTCTCCAAAGCCATGCCTGCACTGCCTCATGAGATCACTTCTGAGGGTACGTCAGAAGTTCTGGTGAGGGCAGAAGACCCCTGACTGCTCCTGCTCTGAGGTGCCAGAGGAAACCTCCGCCATGCCTACGCTGCGCAACAAGTACTGCTCCTTCATGCATGACATACAGCCACAGCTTCTTGCTGCCCAGCAAGGCTTTCTAGCCCTTGTCTTCCCTGGAGCTGGCCTATGGTCCCATGTTGCCGCTCCATCTCAGGGCTGTGCCTACCTGCTGCTGGCACCCACCAACACGGGGACTGTGGGGGCCGGCAGTGAACTGGATGAGGAACACCATCTCCTAGGCAGGATGGATATATATAGGATGACATCTTGGCTTCTCTGGGGATGAAGGGCACTTCTAGAGACTGGTCCCCCCTCTAGAGATGTATGTTTGGAAGAGCTAGACCTATGAGGAACGGGCAATGAAGAAAAAGTGTCTCTTTGTCTCTCTAGCAGCAAGGCAGCTGGAGTAACATTGAGTCTGAAGACTCCTAAGACAGGAGAGTTTGAGGGGATACAGTCAGTAACAGTGCTGCTGAAAATTAGTCTTGTTAAGAACAGGATTGGAAAAGGCCAGTCCTGACCTACTGTTTGTCTTTTTATTAGCGATAGAGCCTTTTTCTCTACATTTTTAATTTCTCCATCCCTCCAGGTGAATGTCTTGATAAGCTGTTTCTGAGGTTGGCTAAGAAGCAATATGACAGGCAATTAACAGCAAATAGCAAATGCCTTTTTTTAATACTGCTTTTCTACCAGGACATTAACCATGCTGTTGTCCTGACCTGGGCCCAGTCTGGTCCCAAACAAAGGCTTTTAGGCTTTCTCTGCATCTGAGTCCTTTAGGGCTGCTGGTGGTGTGAGGCCACCACCAAGAGCCCTGTGAGAGCTACACAGTGTAAGATAGCTGAGGGACTGAGCCACGAGGATGCTCCTGGTAGTGGTGGGAGATCACCAGGGACAATTTCCTTGTCTTAGTCCCTGTTTCTGCATATTGAGACAAAATGCATGTTCATGTGAGAGTTAACACATGCTGCAGTCCTGAGACCGCAAATTCTGACAGCTGTAAAGCCCCACTGTAGGATGAAGATATGCTGTTGACATGGATGGATTAAAGGAAGAAAAACTGAGAGCTGTTTCGAGAGCCGAATAGTCTTCTTTATTTTTTTTTTTTTTTTTTGTTTCTTTAACAGGCCTTTCAGTAGCAAATGCAACCCCCAGCAAAGGCTGGCATCTCATTGTCTCAGGCATCATTCAAATACATATTAAAAGGTTACTTCGTTCCAAAGAAATTACAGTCTAAATAGGGCAGACAAAGCAATGCAGGAAAGAAGACTACATCTATACAAGCAAATAAAATTGGAGAGGGCCTATTCTGTGGCCCTTCAGGCCAGTCATGGTGTGGTTTGTGTCCACATGGCTAAACACTCCCCTGCAGTGACTGGGAAGGGGGAACTCCATCCAAGCTGCCTGCTGGGGCAGTCCCTGGCGCATGCCGTCCTCTGAACCATGCTTTGACATTGTGTGGGGGAAATCAAGTTGGCATGGGCCAAAGCCATGTGAGAGAATGTGTTAACAATTAAACTGCGTAGACAATTGTGGGCCAATACTTGAGTCCTTGCCCTGGCCTTGTTTTAATTACCATTTGCATGGACTGATTTTTGCCCAAGATTTTGTGGGAAATGCATCACAAAGCCTGAAATCCAACCTATATCTGCTGAGTCTTCTTCTGGTCCTTCATACATCATTTCTTTCCTCTCATTCATTAACTTTTCATATTCTTTTTGTGGTGCATTAGTGTTTAGAAATAAGTCCTGTTGAGGATGTTCATCTGACATGGTCAGTAGAATGGAAAGCAGTACCCCGCTAGATGTAGGTTATAGGACCAACAGGTTGTTTAATTTGGCAACCAGTTTTACCATTTTAGGAAAAGGGGATATATCTCTATGGGGTAAGACAGCATGTCAAGGGAACACGTTCATTGACCTCTGATTTCATTCATTCACACGCTCTCTCTTTGGCCCTCAGCTTGGATATAACTGCTCATCTTGTATTTACAGACCATCTGGAGCTACAGTTTAAAAATTCAGTTTGAAATTATTTGTCTGTAAACAGAGAATTTGCCCTCAATCACTGTAGATCCCCAATCACAATCAAGATTTTGTTTGGTTTTAGTATTGTCTCTTGGATAAGCACAAAGAGCATACACCCCCACACCCCATCAAGAAAATTATGTACTCGAGGCATCATTATCAAAGCATATAGGAAAAAAAATGACACAGAAAGGCTGAATCGCTGAATGTCAAAGAGTGAAGCAGAAGAAAGACCAGTTACAAAGTCTTTAGCCTCTGAAATTCATTTGCAGATATAAAGGAGGAATTATCTGAAACACAAAATCCAAACACCTTTCTTCTTAAGAAAAATGCCATGGGATCTTTCTTGGTGCCAGACCAGGCTTGGATGTACAGTTCTTTGACCATCCTGAGGGCAGATCGCAGTAATTCATAAGTTCAAGGCAACCTAGTCCAGAAGGCATCAGCATCCTCAGCAGGTTACCTACCATGCAGGGCACACCTGGAAATGTTGACTTTGGAGAGAGCCATGTGTTCTCCTTACAGTCTATGAAACTTGAAGGCAAGCTCAGGGGAGCTTGGGAAACTGACTGTGGTGGTCTCGAGGTAATTCACAGAGGGAGAGATCTTTTAATTTCCTGCATACATGGACTGTGACTCTTCCTTGTCTTTGGCCAGGACATAAAAGGGAGGAGAAAAGGGTTGTTGCTCCCTTTCCCTGTTACATGTGTGTGCAAGGATCACTGAATGATGAATCTTGACTGTTCCCTGGAAGGTCAATAGTGATGTGCCCATTCATAGGTGATGGGCCATTAAAGGTTATGCAACTTTTCAAGACTTCTGATCTATGAAATCTGCGTTCTACCCAATAAACTGAAATAGAAGCACTGCTTACTACTAAAACAAACCATTTATTATGTTGCATTTAATATAGATTCTGCAATTCTATGCAAGCTCTAAAAAGCACTACAACATGCAGGGGTGAGGAAAAAAGCAAATTGCAAGACTTGTCTAAGGACATATGTGAAAACACTTGCTGAAGCAGGAACTAAGGCTTGTCCCACACCCTGTCCAGCATCCACATCCTACAGAGAAAGAGTTGCCTTCTGCTGGCTTTCTGTCAGCAGAGAAGGCATTTGTAGACAGTGCTAAAAAGTATCCAGCAAGATCCAAGTGCAAGAATAGGACAACCTGGTGCTCGGGGAGTGAGAGGGGACCTGGGGAATTAATTTACTAAAGCAGAAAGGCTCCCCCTTGTGAAATGCAGTGTTAAGACCTCTTTGATCCCCTCAGCAACTAGACATTAAACATTCTCACCTGTTTGCTAGATAAGTGCGTAAGGTATCAACATGCAATGAATAATTGCTTCCAATTCTGGAAGAAAGCTATGTTTTCTAAACATGTTAAGCTCATTTGTTTCCCAAATCCATCCCATATTACCTTAATTTGCTTCTAGTTTATTAATTATAATCTAGTTTGCTAATTTTTCTCTTTCTGAACTGTAGAACAGCAGCTCCCAGACTGCAGTCTCTAGCTAATCTCTGGCTGCTACTCCTGCTGCTGTCGTTTCATCTGCACAGACTTCTCCAAAACACTAATCATTTCATCAGCATTCAAAAAAGACATTAAAGATGTGCGTGTATAATTTTTCCTCCCTTTGTGTAAGAGGCAACAGTGGGGGTTACTCAAGGGAAATTCTTAAAATAAGGTCATTATTCAACTTCCACAGGCTGCTCTTTTCTTTCATCTGCAAGTTAATTTTCTAATGCATTAATCTCTCATAGTATAAAGTAGCAAGCAGACTCAAAACCAGTGGGACTGTTTCTTTAGTAAGTGGTAACATCGCACTTGAAATTAATGAGGAGATCTAGGTAAGTGATTTGGAAAATACTTTTTTTCCTTTTGTTTATAGATGGAAAATAATTTCCTCCAGGTGAGAGGTTCAGTCAAGCCAAGGATGCTCACAAGGTGTTCCATGAACGGGATCTCATGCTTATGTTTATTTTGAAGAATAAACTTATTCTGAAGAATACTATAGTTGTGTTTAGCTAATTCTTACCTTGAACCTAAAGGGTTCACAAACACAGCCTCAGCCACAGCCACACACTTGTGTGACTGTTTTCACTAGCATCAGCCCTGCATTTAATGTGTATCTGCAGGGTATGCCCTACAACCACGTTGCATTTAGAGCAAAGTCAATTTTACTAGTGTAGCAATGAGAACACAAAAGAGCACGAATTGTACCTGTGGTGCCAAGACACATGACCCCACCACGTGTTGGACATAACCTCATGCTGGAAAGACACCTGCCTGGTTAGATGCTGCAGGCTCTGGTTCATGGCATTGTAAAGGGCTTGGTCAGCCTGGGGCATGGGGCTCCCACATGCAGTTTTTATATGGCTCTTCACTGGCAGAGGAACCATCTCCCAAAAGCACAGGGTGCTCAGCCTCTGGCTGAGACTGACTCCTTGCTGAGGAACTGATGGAAGCAAAATGACCTTTTTTCAGGCAAGCTAAAAGAAAGGTAACCATGGACACAGTGGTGGACGTGGTGCATTCCTTGGTCTGAGAAGGTGTCACAACACTAAACCAGCACTTTGATGCCTGCCAGGGTTTATAATTGACAGAAAGACTGCTCTGCTGCTCTACTAACCACTATGGACCTTGGCACAGAGCTGTTTCTACAGGCAAAACATGGAAGGGGACTGGAAAAACCTTGTAGCATGACGCTGGGCAGTCCATTGCCTGCAACCTCAAGCGAGCCTTCTGCTAGAGAAGATTAACCACACTGAATACTTTGAGGCACTTCTGCCTTTCAGCTCTCCATGGGAGTTAGTAAGAGCCCCCTGCCCCTTGCTGCATGTGTTTCAGGGTGGGCTCCCCCTCACGGTTTCTTCTTCCCCCTCTTCTTATCATGGGAGGCATGCTCACTGCCCAAGGCCACCAATTCACCTGTTTCCAACTGGGCATCTGCATCCTTCAGGAATGCTGTAACAATATCATTTACAAATTGCTTGGGGGTCCTAGGCTGAGGAATTTTTAAATTTTATCTTAAACATTACACTCCATTTGTTGCCTCAATTGTTCTCTTGTGGATTCAAGCAAGGAGCACTGAGAGATGACTCTATTGTTCTTCCTCGTTCTTTTTTGTGTATGGAACTAAATTAGATCTCTGTGCTGCGACCGGGCTATAAAAGGGGCTCCAATGCAGGCAGGGCAGGTGATTCAAAACAAAAGGCCTTGATTGAAGTGGTTACAATACACAGAACCACTAATGTTATTCTGGGCCATTCAGGGTGGTTTATAACATTGTACAACAACAAACAAAGATGAAACTCACTGTGCTTAGTGACTCAAGAAATTTCTTCTTCAATTTATTTTCTCTCACTCATTTAAAGAATTTATTTTAAAGGTTGGAACATTTCTGTGACTTTTTTTTTTTTTTTTTCCTGGACTATTTTCCTGTCCCCAAAGCCCCTTTTATCAAAGATATCTTTGTAAATAACCTCTTTTTCTTTCTGCGCACTTGGTTGTCCTGCCAAATTAGCTGTGCTGCCATGGAGACGTGGCATCAGCAATCCTTGTTCTTTTTCTGTAGGATTTCACTAGGACCTTGTCTCAGGCCTTGACTGAATTAGAAAAAATAATGAGATATTGAACATAAATGTTATACTCTTAACATTGTTGGTAATGGTGTTGTAAGTGTTGTAATATTTCATGATGCAATGTGTCTTAGTTTTTCTCTGAATACATGTATCTCTCTGGTTTTAGTTTATCCCACAATTCAAGCAGGATATCAATGCATTTATTTAGCAAATAAGCTTGTTAGAGAGATAGTAACCTATATATGTCTAAACAGGGAAGAAAATAGACGAACCTTTTAGAAGTCATATCTCCTATTTATTAATTTTTCTTGTTTGGCTTCTGTATAAAACATGCAACAACATTTAGCAGTATAATAATCAAGGCTGTTTATTTAAAAAAATGGACAAAACAGTATCCTTGTTCTACATATGGCTGGAAATGACACTCCTGTAAGACTTGCTGCACATACCAGATGAGATAGACCCTACTACCCTGTCCGTATTTCTTGTATCCTGTGGACTGGCAACCCTACAGGAGACAGGTTGTTTCAGGAGGATAAGGAAAAGGTTATTTCTGCAGGAAAAACTTTAGACTTTGCCATTTCCTGGTAGAAAAAGACAACTCAAAACCAACTCTGCCAAAAAATTCCCTCAAGTGCCAAAATGGAGCTTCATGGGGAGGCATAAGATTTTCAAGCAGATTTATGTTGCACATCTGGAGCACAGTTTTCTCAAGGTAAGCCTTTAGCTGGGAGGCAGACCAAGTACTAAGGAAGTGATTGCTGTCCACAAAGTACAGTGAAGGCAGACGAGCTTCCTCTTCCAAAGTTACCCAAAGTTCCTTGTTAAATGAAGCATTTTCTCCTCTGAGTCCATACATTAGTGACAGGACTAATAAGGAACCATGAACATCATCCTGAGAGCTGACAAGTGGTTAAGCAGCAATGGAGTTAGGTAATGAGATATCTTTTTCAGGTGTTTTCACTCCCCCAAGGGAGTCTCAGGGGAATTTTTGAATGAACTAATATGAAAAAAAGGCAGAGCTACATTATTTTGAAATTTGAGTTTTCCAGTAATATTATTTTTTTTCATTGCAGTGTCAGTTTCCTGTTCCTCCTCAAAAGATGACAGATCAATGTCTTTTTATCAGAAATAAGCAATAAAAAACAACAACTAAAAATTCCCTAGGAAAATTCACCTCTCCTCCCCTCTCCACTGCTGACATTTTATTTGCAAAATAGGGCAATGTTCACATTGAAGCCATTGAGTTTGCACAATCACTTCCCTCTATGAAGATGTCATCTTATGGTATTTACCCCTTCCACAGCAGCTGGAAATTCCCCCGGCACAGCTACCTGCACAACCCCTCACTGCAAACCTCCCGACTGGGGATAAGATGACTTTGTTATGCAAATCATCATTCTCATTGATAATGAAAACAATATATAGAGTCCAGAAGAGTAAAAGTTAAGAAAGTCCCTGTGAATTTATTCCCTTGAACGTCCCTTACAACATACTCTATGAGAAAAGATGATCTCTAGAACAACTGTAAATTCTTGGTGAAGTTTCCTGTCTGAGTAGCACAGTTTACAGATGGGCCTTCCATTGACTTCTGTAGGGAGGTCTCCATTTCATTACTTGAAATGGTGCCTAAAATGGTGCTCAAAATGCCTAAAAGAACATTTGTCTTTGAATGTCTGACAGACTTAAATGTTCTGATTGGACACTGGTGTAAAGCTGAGATATGTTTAGCTGAAGTCAGTGGTCTAGCACTGACTAGCTATGAATTTTAAAGCCACAAACTATCAGAAAATTCTTAATATTGGAGAGAATTTCCTGCTCCAAGGTCTACTTTGCTGTTCATTCAGCTTCTCCATGCCTTGATGGGTTCCTGATTCCCTGCTCCCTTCACGCAGCTCTAACCACAGATGACTCAAGCTTGACATTTGGGGTTGGACCTTTTTCCCTCCATGTAGACAAAGACGGAGCTCTGAGTTACTTTCTGCTTTGGAGAGAGCAACATCTACTGGCTATTGAGGACCAGTCGTACTGTGAAGGAAGTCCAGTTAAAGACATCTGGCTGGAGAGCAGTTAGGAGAACAGGCTTGTCCACAGAGAGATCTTGAGCAACACGTTGTTGAGAGGAAACGAGGTGCTAGAAGTAATTATGGACCATGTGTTAGTTGACCTGGGGTAAACCACTTGGGAGCACAAAAGACCCCAAGACTGCTGAAATGAACGGAGTTCCTCCTCTGGCTGAGACCACAAGGAGAATAAAATGCTCACCATCATTTGCTCTTCACTATTACATCCTTTGGTGGAGGCAGAGCTTGCAACTGTTGTAAACCGCTAAAAGCAAAGAAGTAGTCTCATTACTTTTAGACGGAAGGGTTTGTGAGGCAGAGGGGAGGCTCTGCCCTTGTTTCTAGTTTCCAGGACTGCCTCCCTCACATCCCAGCTAGACCCACAGCAGGTTATTCCAGGAGAAATGGCACATTTCAGTGCCATTCTCTTACCTGAATGGTTTTTCTTGTACTCACAACTCAAAACTGGCCCAACACATGTGGCACAACTCTCCAGGCTGTCACCGCTATGGTTATGTCCTCCTGGCTAGAGACTCCATGGTTTTAGGAATTCCCTTTATTTTCAAGTGGTTACTGCCTGACAAATGGCACAAGAGAGAAAAGCATATCGTGAAGCCCTCATCTCCTTGCAGAAAAATCTGACCAAATAATCACACATGGTTATCTGAGACACTGTAAAATTAAACTGAGGATTCCTGATGATTAATTGTAGAACATCTAGAGGTGTTCAAGAAAAATTGGTTATTATATGCTTCATTGCAACTTTCTGCTACCCTACGATGTTGGATCAGAAAGCATGCTAGGCCAGAAGTTGTTGTCTGCATCGCTGTTAATAGGACACAGTACCTATTCCTATACTACATGGACCAGAAGCTGAAAAAATTGTGAGTGCCATCTTTCATACACGAAAATAAAAGACACCCTCATGAAAAACAAAGGCAATGTTTTCAGGGACAATTTAAGAAATGCTATTTCTCTCGGCATGGCACGCATCTGTCTCTCAAAAGTATGTTTCTACAGCTGTTGAATTTAAAATATATTTTCTGCAAGCACAAATTTATTATTTAAAATGGTGATTATCATAAATTTGAATATGTTAAAAGATATTTTGGGGGTTTAAATCAGTTAATAAAACACTTACTGTCCCCAGTTGTAGTTAACTTTAATATGAAACTAAACCTCAGCAATCTCAATATTTTGCAGTTTGTCTTGATGTATTTAAACCTTGTTTACACAAGGGAAATACTCTTTCATTAGTGCATTTGCGGTAAGAATAAACACAGTAAATACCACAGGCTTAAAGAAGCTGAGATAATGAGGATCTGAAGATAAAATACTGGATAATTTTCTAATATTTGTCCTCTGAAGTGTGCAAAAAACTCTGCTAAATATCTTGATATCTGATATTTCTTCCAATCCAAACAAGCCCCGCTACATTCTGCAATTCTCAGCTCTCTAATAGTATTTAAAGTAGTCAAAAAAGTTGGCATTCTTTCAATGAAAAAAAGGCTGAATCAAGGTAAGACAATTTTGTCTGTTGAAACTGAAAGGTCAAATAAGACTGGTTGCTATGGAGGAAAATCCCTTTCCTGTTCTTCTGCTTTGGCATTACATGTTTTTAGGCAATGACCACAGGCATTGCCAGCAATGCTCACTGGTAACCTAGCTTTGGATAAAAGCATAATGTTATAAGCAGCTCTATGTTCTAAGTCAAGAATTTATTTTAAAAATAGCTTTTAGCATAATGTAGAAGACCCCTACAGATAATTCAGCCATTCTTTCTGATCTTCATTATACATTATCCTTACAGAGCTTAAAATTTCCACGTGGAGAGTCTACCGTAAAAAAATAACTTTTAAGCCTTCAACAATATTTTAAGATTTTTTCACTATATGCATAAGCACCTGAGACTTGAGGGACTCAGAATTTACGTAAATTGAAGACCAATGAAATGAAATGTCCTATGTATAGTTGTGATCTTTTTCTGGTGGAGGTAGAAACCCAAAATATATGCTAACGGCTGTAAAGATCAAGTGATAACTTATCTTTTGCATATTTTGTTGTATTTTTTCAGCTACAAGCTGAGTGATTAGCTGTTAGGAAATAGTCACACTTCTGTTTGGAAACAAATTTCCACCACTTTTTTTCTATTAACTGGGTGTATACCTTGAAGTCAACATCAGCTTCTCAGCTGAAAATACTGATGCAAAAACCATGCACTGCCAAAAGTGCAACCTGTTTGCTTCATACTTTCAAATATTTCTAAGGCAGCTTATTCTGCTTAGAAAATAATCAAGGGGTCAGTGAATTATTTGGTTTACAATAGTGTATAACAAACATCAAATAACCTTAATATGAGACAACAGTAACAAAAGAGGAAAAAAATAGTCTTTTAATCAAGTCCATAACTGTTTTCTCAATGAAAGAGGAACTAACGTATTGTTGGTGAGACACAAAGATCTATTTCTTCCAAGATGTGCCATTTAACTGTTGGTGAATCTTGGAAAGCAACAAAATTTAATTTCTTGTCGTGGTCAAGGAT
This sequence comes from Dromas ardeola, assembly GCA_013398915.1. NCBI lineage: Eukaryota > Metazoa > Chordata > Aves > Charadriiformes > Dromadidae > Dromas > Dromas ardeola. Next base: position 138,091 of record VYZM01000592.1, read on the forward strand.
CTGTATGAAAGACATGCGTAAACCAGAAGTCTAATACGTCTGCTGCTTTTGCAGCTTCTGCCCAGTTTTTTATTTATTTCCATCTTTCTTAGGACCTAAAAATGTTTTAAGAGTTTTCTTCTTATAAATCATATTGAAATTATTATTCAGGCCTTATGTTTAATAGTCCGCTTCATGTGAATGGCAAATACTACATAAGCTTCAACAAATTTTATGGCAAATATTTCTGATTTTCCTGATCCAGGCAAAATAAATTTGTTCCTTATCCTGGAGTGGATCCCTTCTTCTTTGAGGCTGGATCTTGTTTTCATGATTCAATGTTAGAACTGTAGTCCTTATAGAGAGATATAACTACTGTAAGTATAGAAATAGTATGTAAACTCAGGCTTTGATTATGATCATCGTCTGTCCAGCCCCCGCCTCCATAGGCACCATTTCAACTATCACTAGCACTTAGCTTACGATTAACTTAAGAAATAAAAGCACCGTTACACACCAAAATGTTAAGTAGGTAAAAAATCCTATCCACAGCTTTTTAATACATAATACATACAAGTCTTTTCAGATTACAACTACAGCTGAAATAATTTCTGCATTAAATTTTGCAAAAGTTTAGAATTCTTTAGTTTTAAAGAAGCAACTTAATGTGGCTGTTTGGGATGAGGTGCATAAGACTCCATCTCAAAAAAAAAGAGGGTTGGGGGAAAAAAAAAGAGTCTTCAGAAAAATTAGCTCAGCTTCCAGGTATGTAAGTACTCGCAAAACTACACTTTAGTTCCTAGTTTGTTGCCTTCTTTAGCCCAGGCTGTTCAGTGCACCAGCAGGAGTTTCACCTGTTTTGAAGGACCTCTTCCTACCTTCGTTATCTTTGTTGGATGAGGACGTGTTAGAGCAGGCCTGCCCCAACTGCCAGGGAGCCCGTGTCTCTTCCCAACTGTGTGCCATAGATGTGAAACCCTCCTTCTCCTGAAATCTGCCAGCACCTCCAATACCAGAATGCAGTTTGGCAAAGTTGCCTGTGAACTGGGCACCTCTGTGCTCCCCCAACCACTTCAAGGCAGCTTGAGGGATCTTGTGTTTAGAAAATGAACAGCCCTACACGAGGGCTGTTTGTTTCAGGACCCTGGTCTGAAGGCACCACTCGCTGAGCTTTTGCAAGAAAACATACTGCTACTCCTGCAATGGTTGTTACATATCCGTCAATGGATCTTTCCAGAAGCTTCCTTTCTTACATCCCCTTTTCTTACATGATGCAGAAGTACAAAAGCAGCAGAGGGCTAGGTTAAAACCATGTTTTAACAGGCAAAGTCTCAAATACAAACCTACATTCCTGATTTTCATTTCAGATGTATAATTTAGTGCAGTCTTAGGACATCACAAAAGAAAAAACATTTTTGCTCCCTGCTTTGTGGTAATTTTTTTGTTACAGGACTGTGACTTTAGGCTAAAATCTACTCTGAAAAATGAGGTTTAATCAACGGCTATATTGTTTAATGTCACCCTACCAAGGCTGGATTGATTGATTCACCCTTCTTGTTACTGGTATAACAAATCCAAGAAACAAAGGCTGGTCCCTTCTAATTGCAGGCAGGTGGGATGGTACGTGCCAACCCTCTTCTGCCTCCCACAACCCTGGAGTTCAGCTTCTCTTACCCAGCTCCAGCACAGAGCAAGCGAGGAAAGGAAACACCTTGACTTCTCTTCTCTTACTCACCCAGCTGAAATGGGCAAAAGCCATCACTGAGACAGCCTTGTTTCAACAATTCAAAGCAAAACAAAATACCCACAAGAATCAAAACTCTTCAAAATGAATGTCCAAGCACATTTTTAACAGCGCTGCCTGAGACAAATTCCCAATGTAAGTTTAACAGCAAAATCCTTTGTTGCCAAATATAAGCCCTCGCACAAATATGTTTTTACTTTAGAAATGTTCAAGCAAGGCTGAGAGGGAGGGTGGAAAGAGTTTGAAAGAATCCCAGCCAGGTTGCATACAAAAGGAAGGAGGAGCTGAGTATTTTGAAAATTTGGGGGTGGAGGGAAGTCCAAGACTGTATTTAGTTGGATCAGCAAATTAGAGTTTGAGCAATTTTGAGAGCTGGTTAATGACTCCAGTATGAGTCCTCTGGAGCAGAGAGTCTTGTATGGATCAAGTGAGATCTGTCATCTGGTAGGGATGTACGAAATGCCAGTGTGAAATCTAGCATACCATTGAAGTCCTGAATCATGCCTTCTGCCACTTTTCTGGTCTCTTGTGGGCGTGTTGCAGTCATGCTCAGGAGCTGGTCTGACACTAACCCTTTGAGACTGGATGTCTGGAATGGGTCAATGAAGACCCCAAGGTGTTTCTACGTAACTAAGAGAAATTCATGGCAGGGTAGATCCTGCAGAGCCTCCAGCAGTGCCTCAGAATAAAACTTCTCCTTCCTTCACAGGCACATTATTGTTAGATAAACCATCTGCCTCTGCAGCTCTGCAAGTTCACCTGTCTATTCTTAAAATACCTTTACATGGGGTTTGGATTGCTGCTGCAGGCGGTTCCTTTTTTTTATTCTTTTGCCGATTAGAGCTGCAGCAAGGAAGTAAAGCGATAAAGCCACATTTCTGCTAATGTGAAGTATGTGGAATTACTCACTGGTCTTCCTGTTAATTATAAACTTCTAGGATGAAAATTTTTCTGGTAGTCAGCTTGGGTTAATGACCTTCTGTATTTGGTCACTTGTCTGATGAAAGGCATGAGGCTGCAAGTGTGCCTATCCCAGGTGTATCAACTACTGCTTTTGCTGTCCTTTGTTGTGGAGGAAGGTTTGGGAAAAGGAAACCAGGCCATGATTTCATTCTCCCAGATAAATACCAGCAAGAGAACTAACACTCTGAGCACTGTTCATTTTGGAAGGGCGATGGGAAGAAGAAAGCTGTTTGGGACGGTGGGTGGGAAAAATGAGATAGGCTGCAGGTTCACAACTGTTGTAATGCTGTTTTATGGCTGCTTTTAATGTGTACATTCAATATTAGTTTGCTGGCCATCTCTCAGGCTTGAATCATGAATAATTTAACCCAGTTCCTTCTCCTGGTCTACATTTCGGCTGCAGTGCCTGCTATGCTCCCAGTGATGGAGGCAAGGCTTTGATGTGAACCTGGTTCCCTCCCCTCCTTGGCATGGCTTCCCCAGCCACCACTGGGGTCTCATGTTGCTGCCCGCAGATGTTCCTGCAGCTACCCTCAGCTCCATCAGCCCTCTTTGAGTGAAGACAACATGTGGAGGATGAGCTCTGCCGTCCCCGTGAGCTCAGGCCAGCAGCACCGGGGAAAGGAGCTCCTACCTCTGACCCTCGGAGCTGCTCCCTCGCCTCCCTCCTTGGGGGGTCATGGCTTCCACAGAAGTGACTGCAATTCACGGCTGTCACGGCAGCCCATTCCTCCTGAAAGTTCGTGAAGGATGCCCTGCATTTTCCAGCAATAACTTGTCCTGCTGGCCGCTGCCTAGGTGGTCATAAAATCCTACACTTTGTGGAGCGTCTGTATTCTCCTCAGTTGTGAGGAGCAAGTTTCTCTCCCAATATAGCCTATGGCAGAGAAATGCATAATGCCTGTTTAACCACATAACAAAACTTCCCCGAGTGTCCTTCCCATATGAGTATAAGCATGCCTTTTGTAACTCGGAATGTTTCCAGCAAGCCATGGCAAACATTTTAGCAGTGCTACAGGATCTGGTGTTAGGACATTTTGCCTGACTTTCATTACAAATACTTTATTTCACTCAGTTTCATAACATCATTCTTTAATCCTTCCTGCATCAGTATGGATTATTCCTCTCTCCTTTGAATTTACAACTTGAAGATGGATACCAGCAGTATCTCACACATTCCTGCTGCGCAGGAAGGGATTCCCATCTTCCCCTCTGCCTAACGTGGGTCTTCTGCATATGAAATATTATATAATTCAAGTTTTGTTTGTCACTTTCTTGTGCTGCCAAAACATACTTTTTTACTATCTGGTATTGTTTTATTAAGTACTTTCTAGGTCCTGCTGATGTTTCTGCTTTTTTCTCTCTTCTTTCCGATACCTGCTTAGTGTATATTTAATGCAATTTGGATTCCTTTTTGCTATGCACTTCACACTTTTCAGACTCTTCCAGTGTACCTTTGGGCTTTCTTCTCCTCTGCCTTCACTGGTGTTTGCATCACCACAAGTTGAATATAACCTGCAGACTGTTTATCTCGTCCAGGCCTGGTGGCACCCACCTGGACCTACCTCCAGCTCAGTATATCGCTGTTTCTGGTTACCTACTCTTCGTGTCATCCAGCCAGTTCCTAGCTTTTTTGGTGTTTTTATATAGGCTGGAATTAATTTGAATTTAACTTCTGCAGGATAATTTTATGAGGCAAGGTGTTAAATGGCTTGAGAAAATGCATCCACTGTACCACATTCCTTCCATTGTAATTATATTTTAAAAACTATCAGCTCTGCCAGGTATAATTGGATTTCTGGAAATCTACGCATAGAGGAGTGTGATCTGGGATGAGCCTTGAATGAAGTGCCAGTTACTCCTACATGCTAATACCTGTTCTTGCAAGTCACTCAAGTTCCCTACCTCTCTTTCCTAAATGTGAAGAAAGAGGAATTAAACTGTAAAATGAAAATTACTGTGTTTACTTGTTTCTCAAAGGTGCTAAGGATTGATTAACACTCAAGAAATATGCAACACTTATTTTACTTCCCCAGCTTCTGTCAGAGTCAAGGCCCTTAATTTAATGAATGCACTCATGCTTAAATTTCAGTCTTTAACAGTGTTGAAGGTTTCAGATCCTGGTCCTTTCAGCCTTCTCATCACAAAATCCATCATGTACTCATCGGTGAGAATTAAAATAAACTTTGAAGGTCAACACTAGCCTCACTCCTTTACTTTTTCTTTAAAAGCAGTCCTGATTCTCATTTCAACTTCTATTTGTAGTTCAAGATCTCTGACTCTGTGTGCATATTTACCCAAGGTTCAGTGTAAGTTCATCAGGTTCCCTTAAACTTTGGAAACATTTCATTTTAGCTCACCAATCTGTGTATCTACAATTTTTCCTACAACTGTTTTTTTCCACAGTTGCATAGATAATTGTCTACCTCGAAGCTCCTGGGGTGACAACACAACAGTGCACAAGAAATCCAGGAGGTTTCTGCAGTGCACTGATGACAACTATCTGACACAGGTGATTGAAGAGCTGACAAAAGGAGATGGACCTCATAACTACAAACAACGAAGAACTGGACAGGGATGTGAAGGTTTGGGGCAGCCTTGACTGCAGTGACCATGGGGTGCTGGAGTTCAGGATCCTGAGGGGAGGGAGCAAGAAAAAAAGCGGGATCACCAATGCAGGCTTCAGGAGAACATACTTTGGCCTCTTCAGGGATCTACTTGGAAGAATCCCATGGAAGACAGCCCTGGAGAGAAGAGGGGTCCAGGAGATCTGGTGGATTTTCAAGGATCATCTCCTCCAGGTTCAGGAATGGTCCTCGCCAATGTGCAGGAAATCAAGCAAACATGGCAGGAGGCCTGCATGGATGACCAAGGAGCTCCTGACAAAACTCAGACACGAAAAGGACATGTAAAAGAGGTAGAAGCAGGATCAGGTGACCCAGCAGGAATACAGAGGCACTGGAGAGATGGTGTTAGAAAAGCCAAAAACTATCTGGATTTGAATCTGGTGAGGGACACGAAGCATCAATAGGACAGGCTTCTGCAGACAAATCAGCAGCAAAAGGAAGAAGCTGATGTCATTGTGATTTGACTTGAGATCTTGACCATCTTTGAAATGTCCTGGTGATTGGAGGAGGTTCCTAAGGATGGGAATAAAGCAAATGCCACTTGAAGAAGGGCAAGGAGGAGAACTCAGAAACTAATGGATGGCCAACCTTACCTCAGTCCCTGGAATGGTGATGAGGTGAGTATTCCTGGAAGCCATTTTCAAATATTAAGGACAGGAAGGTGAACTTCTTTGGTAAAGGTAAACTACTTCGGAGTAGTTTAACATGGATTTGCAACAGGAGAATCATGTTTGACCAACCTAATAGCCTTCTATGATGAAATGACTGGCTCAGTGGATGAGGGCAGAACAGTAGAAGTTGTTTATCTTGACTTTAGTAAGGCTTTCAACACTGTCTGCCATAAAATCCTCATAGATAAATAAGGACTAGATAAATGAACAGTGAGGTGAGTTCAAAACTGTCTGAATTGTTGGCCTCAGACAGTTATGATCAGTGGCATGAAGTACTGCTGGAGGCCAGTCATGAATGGGTACTTGGATCACTGGGGCTGTTCAGCCTGGAGAAGAAAAGGCTCAAGGGGGATCCTATCAAGGTGTATACACACCTGATGGACAGAAGTAAAGAAGAAGTTGCCAGACTCTTCTCAGTGGTGCCCAGTGACGGGTTAAGAGGCAAGGGACACAAACTGATATATAGGAAAATCCATTTAAATGTAAGGAAAAAAAATTTTACAGTTAGTGTGGTCAAACCCTGGCACAGGTTGCCCAGAGAGGTTGTGGAGTCTCTGTACTTGGAGATATTAAAAATGTGATACAATCCTGGGCATCCTACTCTAGTTGCCCCTGTTTTGAGCAGGGGGTTGGACGAGGCAGTCTCCAGGACTCCCTTCCCACCTCAGCTCTTCTGTGTGATTCTGTGAAATGAATCTGTAGAGTTCATCCACATCAGCTATTGCAAAGTCACAAGGGAAGTCTCTTACTAAGCAACCACCTCTGTACCTTCTATGGCCACTTGTCTCCTACTTTGATTTTGTCCTGGTATCCCAGTCTTCCCTGTGATAAACACGGACACCCACAAAGCTTTGGCTCCAGCTGAGTCATTTATCCTTGAAGGCCTTAAAAGAAAGAGATTTCTTTGGATTTTTAAGGCAAAATCCAAAGGACTTCTACTGCTGACAGATTTCTAATTTGCTCTTGTCGTTCACAGATTTGCAAAAAACCCAATCCAATTTATGCAAATATTTTGATTGGTTTGAATTCTGTTTCTTATGTCAGTTTATGTCTCTGCTGCCTCAAGAGACCCCCTGTGGAGTGTGCTGCTGCTGCTCTCTGTCTCCTCTAGTGTTTGACGTGACTTTGGAAGGTTAGCAAGGAAACACAGGATCCCCTCCCTTCATCAATATACTGTATCCTGTGCTCAGCTGAACAAACTGATGTAGTGGAATAAATGACCCAGTTAGTGCCAGTGATGAGGTCGATGCTTCAGCTGCACCATACTGTGACAGACAAGCTGAAGAACTGATGAAGGCTGACGTCGAAATTCCTGGCTTGGAGGCAATGCAGCTGGCTTTTGTGAGAGGTTTGCAGTTAAGGAGGTAAGCATAAAGGACAGTAGAGTCTGGGCACAGGCAGCTTCTTAGTGGCAGCCTTGCTATGGTAAAGCAGGTTAAATGCCACAAGTTTGCAGGTGTGAGCATGTGCATAGCAAGCTGAGACCTGCCTCGTCCTCACACACTCCTTCTGGGACCAGGAAACTTAATAAATCCTTTGTGACCTTCCCCTCGCACTCTGCTTAGGAAGTGAGGTTAGAGACCGTAACTGTGAAGTAATTGGACAGCCAGGCCCTGTCATGTGCAGCTAGAAAGTTGATGGCCATCAGGCTGTATGCATACCAGGTGGAGAGAAGGTAGGTTTTACTTTTTTGATGTTCTCAAGACCACTCAAGGAGTTACCTTAGGATCTGAGAGATCTAGAAGGCAGTTTCAGCTCTACCATAAGTTGTTCGAATCAGGCTGGTGCCAGAGCTCCCTGGAAAGTTCAGAGTAAACCTGAATGCCATGAAAATCGCATACACCCTCCCTTCCATTGTATGCTGACATGCATTCTGCCCTCTGCATTTCCTGCTGGAGCTCAGGGTTTCACAAGCATTGGCATCCAAGAGAGGACAGGGGAAAACCAGCTCCTGTTGTGTCACCAGCTGCTGCCCATTTCCTTCAGTGGCTTTCAGCTGTGTGCTGGTTCTTGTTTGGCCTGTGGGACGCTTTTGACTCCCTGGTATTGTTTGACTCATGGGCTTAACTTTTGGAAATAACTTCTGAAATGTGCTGATATGTTTTATGAAGCATATCAGTATTACACATCTAAAATATGCCTGCGAGGGATCTTATACTGCTTTCCTTTGACAGGGTGGTGAGACAGAGAACAGCCGCAGACTCGTTGCAGCACAGTCAGATACGCTGTAGGGAGCCAAGAGCAGGGCAGGATGCCTCTCTAAGAGGCAAAGATGAAGTTGCATACCTGCATTACCGAGGGATGATACATAGTCATGTAATCTGAGTGAGTAATTGTGACTTTGACAGTGAAAAACAAATAAACCCCCTGAAGAAATATACATGGCTTGCAGGAACCATCACTTCCTCTTGAGTAAGATACAGCCCCCAAATTCTGTTGTGACATGTCAGGATTAGGTAAACCACATAGGTGGGCTTGGCACCAGTTTCATTTCATTCACTCTTCTTTTCATTATATCTCTAAGGGGTAGCACTAAGGCCACGTCGCAGCGAGGCAGCCACAGGAATGAGGGCTGTGCCCATCCCAGCTGCAGGCAGAGCGGGGAGCAGAGGGTGCAAAGACAAGTTGTCATAGCTGAAACAAAAGGGTGAGAAGTAGCTGGAGCCATGTTTCTACGGGAGCCCTTTTCTCTCCTCTCTGTGTGGCCAGTGGCATAGCCTTTCTTCTTGTCTCGACTGCTGCTTCTCAGAAGCTATCACTACCATCAGCGCCCTTTGAGGAAGAAGGCCTGGAAGGCTAAAAGAAGCTGGTGGTGAGGAGCAGCATCAAGATAATCCAGGAAGAGGCTGCTGGTTCTTTGCATCAGCTAGGAGCTAGCTGAATATTTTAAGTTTTCAGGTGCTTTTCAGACATGTATATAATTTATCTTTGGGCACGTCTCAAAGCAGAAGTATAAATCAGCTTTGACTAAAAGAGTGCCATCCATACTGACTGAGGTACAACTGCCTCTGAGAGCTTTTGGTGGCTTCAGCAGCAGGGGAGTTGCAGAGGGAGAAGAAGGAAGGGGAGCCAGAGGGTGTCCCTGTGTCTCCGGGCTGCCTGGGGACACATGGACATCAGATTGTACTGCTCCAAAGGTGCAGAGGCTGTTATGTATCCCAAAGAGTTCTGATGCTGGCCGATAATACCAAATGCGTATTTACTAGAAAAGGTAAGGAGAATGCACCCACCATTGCTACCCCTGCATAAAACACATGCTTATTTCCCACCACACACTGGTGGCTGCAGTCCCAGTTCCCCACCCCACCCCATCCCATCCATGTTGCCTCTGTGTCCAGCCCTGAAGAAGTGACAGCAAATGGAAGCTAGCCAGTATTCCTTCCTATGTTCATTGTTCAACATACAGCCATGGGTCTTATATGGCTGATGACATCCAAACCTTGGTCTAAGTATAGAGAAATTAACCCCCTTCTGGCACTGCTGTTTACAAGCTGTACTACCCAAGCACTTCACAAATACTGATGACCTTCTCAGCACAACAGCACTGCTGGAGAAAACATAAAAACAACCTTTCTGAATTACCCACTTGTTTTTAATGCCCCATTCAAGACAGTCAAGATTCAGCTGGCAAAGTGTGCAGATCTGTTATCTGCAACACAGCCAGGCACCTACTTTCTAGCCTGGACACTGCAAGAGCTGCAGTGTAACTCACCTCTTCCAAAATGAGGTGTCTAAAGTATGTTAGGTGAGTCACTCTGTAGAAATGAGTGTTTCCCTCCTTTGACTGTAAAAGGAGTGACTCCTCTTGGAGGAAGATGGGTTGTCTGGAGTGAGGCAACATAAACTTGCGAGGTCAAAGCAGAGCACGGTGCTTTGCAAGCACAGACTGCTCTCCCTGAATTCCTGCCAAGGAGGTGCTGAGGTCTCTGCCAGAGAACGAGGAGCAAACAGTCGATTACCCCTATGGATATCTAGGTGTCAAGGCTGTCAGCAGGGCAGTGATCATCTTCTTGTGGTAGTTCACTCTTTACCTTACTAGGGGACTCTAACTCATGTACCCATCAGTCCCTACCTTCACCACATAAGATGCTGTGAATCCACAGATAAAATCAGAAATGCTCCTGGATTAGCTGTGGACCTAAGCCTTACATATATATGGTAGAAAACTTTAAGTATAACAAAATCATAAGCGATCAAAGCCTGCATATAACTTGCAGAGTGCAGAATCAGATCCTGTTGCAGTCCTGGATTAGGTTAGCTCAGACATCCACCCAGTACGTGTTGTCTAATTACCTAAGTGTACCCTCCCCAGCCTGTCCCAGATGCTTTTTGACCCCTCCTGGTGGCTCTGTTGGTTACCTAGTTTTGAGAGGATGCGGCCTTATGGGGAGGCAGAGTGGTGCACACCTGCTGGGGTACAGTTTTGCTGCCAAAGCAGCCATGGCCTCTCAGACCTCTCAGCTGGGATTGGTGTGAGCCCTGGCTAACCCACGTCACTCTGGTTATGACTGAAGACTTGGAAACCAGCATTTTGAATGCACTGGGTGGAGAAGTGTTCTCACAAACAGCCCAGCTGAGAGGTCCAAGGTGGGCAGGAACCCCTGACAAGAGAGGGGCAGCAAATGTCCAGGAAGGGTTTTGCAGTTGGCTTAGCTGGATTGGGAAAGGACTGTGCACCTGTGGGCTCTAGAGATGTGGCAAAGAGGGATGGAGGGAAGGCCATGACCACCTCTTCTCCTCTTGTCTCTCTTCTCAGAAACAGCTGAAGTGGAGCTGCCTGTTGACTAGTAGAGGAGACTGGCAGTGCTAACTGTGGTCCCTGGGTGGGTACGAGGGCATCTGATGCCAGCTGGGATATAGGGGACCCACAGAAGAGGTATGAGGTCCTCCATTTGCCCTCTGCCTTGTGGGGCACTTGTAACAGGACAAGGACATGCCTGCTGCCGGCTTGCTGTAAAGGAAACCCAGAGTGCTCCTTTTTGCAGCAGCATCTTGCATCTGTGCAATACTCTAGCTAGAGTAGGTATATCTACAGGTAATCTCTGCACACCCTTTCCCTTGTAGTCGATGCTCCTGCACAAGCCCCGGAGAAGACCGTGTGGGATTCACCTTCGTTTGTGCGTGGTGCACACCCTGCTGAGGGCCTTTGTGGAATGCCTGTCTCCAGCAGTGGCCTCGGGGACGCACCCAGGAGCTTGGCTTGCAGCGGAGAGAGGGAGCGGGAAGGAGCTGCTATCTGCTAACACTCTGAGGATAAACAGACCGTTTTTCCATTACCGCACTGTTTGTGTTGCGGAAGTACCAGAGGACACATTTCCAGTCTACAGCCCTGTCTGTTTACTTGCTGTGAAGGGGCTTGAAGGGGGAGCAAAGGCAGCATGACCTGGTGATCCAACGTGTTAACTGCTGTCATTAACTTCCACCTTGTCAGCTCCCAGAAGGAGGCGTGAACCCTGGGGGGCACTAAAAGGGCCCTGGAGCTGCGCAGAGGAACGCCCCGGTTCTGGAGTGTTTCCTGGCAGGCCAGCTTCTCCAGTAGACCCTTTGCTTTGCACTTAACTCACAGATGAATGCAAACGCCAACATTTATGGCCCGTCTTGTCTTCTTGTGTGGCTGTTTTCCTTGTAAAAGTGGATTACAGAGTGCCTCCGCCTCGTTATTCTCCTCCCTTGCTTTCTTCCTTCTCTTTTTGTTACCATTGCCCCCCGTCTATTCTTTCTCTCCCTTGTTTTCCTTGCTGCTTCTCCACTGGAAGCAGAAGAGGCCTTTGCCAGTGAAGGCAGGCATCCCCCTGCTTCCCCTGACGCGGGGAGCGCTGGCAGCAGCTGCCGGGGGCTCCGTTCTTAGGCACGGCCGCGGACCACACGCAAATGGCCGAGGGGCACCCACATCCTCTCTCCTCTCCCTCCTGCCCTGGAATCGGCCGTGGGGATCCAGGGAGAGACTGTACCAGGCAGGACATGCTCTCTGTAGGTCCAGATTTTCATGGGTGACAACTGACTTCAGTAAAAAAGAGTAAAGTTATGCTTTCTATGATAAATAACAAATCCTAGAACATAATAGAGCTTCTCAGATCCATTAGGAAGCTTTTATTACTGTTATTTAATTTGCTTTATTAAATCGTTACTTTTATTACATACCTCTGATGTGGGATGGGGAAAGAAAGTGTTTGCAATGTAAGTAATTAGTGGGGATGAATAAGTTAATGTCACAAAGGCCCAATAGTAAATTTCCTCCAAATCACAACCTTCCCTTTTATCACAGATGCTTATAAATCAGGGCAGGAATTGCTTAGCCTTTACTTATTATTAAGTTTGTATCCCTCAGGTGGGTGACATGGATCTGAGGGATTTAAAGGACATCAGAGAATCAAAATGTGCAGCAATAAATTATATTTATTTTCCTAATGTGGAAAATCAAACGTCAAAGTGTGCATTAATGCCAGTTTCCAGTGGTTAAATTGCTGAAGGTTCGAGGTCAATTTACTTTGGTTTCTTTTGTTCTTTAAATAAGGCATTATTTTGAGTTTGAATAGCTCCTTGATCTTCCAAAAAACCTGACTCCAGGCTGGAAGTCTTGAAGGAGGCAAAGTCTCTGGAAACACTCTTTGTGGTCCTTCCTTCTAGTTTGGAGGCAACTGTATAAGGACAACCTTTCCCTCAGCATCCTTGGGCAGTTCTTAACACTGAAAAGGGTAGCCAGGAGTACAGTGTCAAAGGAGTGCAAGGTAAAATTTGTGAAAATGCAAATAGTCAGGGAGAAGAAAAAACAAAGAAAAACCTTCTGGCTGTTGACAGCCACTTGAACTGTTTCTCCCAACAGCGAGTAGGTTTTTCTTTTTTTATTTTTCTCCCTCTCCCCCAAATTAACAAGGCTAAAGTCTGGAAAAGGAACCTACCACTGTTTTTTCTTACAACAGAGTCTCCACTGAAGTCATGCTTATGTGCAACTGGAGGTAAAAAGGAAGCTGTGCTGGGTCTCACCCCAGCCAGAGAGATTTCATGGGATTTTGAAGGATTAGGTTCTGCCACAACTACTCTTGTGCTTTTGGAGTCACCAAGCCCTGGCATCTGACCATGAGCAATGGTTGTATCTCACACATGACTGAGGCAACCAGAAAGGGAATAGCATTCCTTTTTGCACCATTTGCTCTCTGCAGACACTGAAGTGTCCCCACAGAGGCTTTTTGTTAGTGGAGCAGGTGAAGTCAGGTTGGTCCAAGGGGCTCTTTCAGAAGAGAGCTCAGTTCTCTCCCACACACTTAATAGTGAATTGATCATTCAACACTGGCCGGTAGACTCGGGATAAAACAGCTACAGTGGAGCAATCCCTTCCTGTTCACAATTCCAGAGGAAGAGTAAAACTCTTCATGGCTGCCAGCACGTGTTTTTGGGGGAGTTCTCTGAGTCTTAACGTGCCTACAAGATAAAGGTGTTGCAGTGGAGCAGAAGGAGATCTGTGATCTAGCACGATGGGAGATGGTATTTTTATGTGGCAGAATGCAATAACCCATAGCATGAGCATCTTGGGTTGCAATAGCAGGATGGGCTGGGTTGCTGCCCTCCAGGCTAAGCATCCCTCCATCTCACCCACATGGCTTTCCTGCTTTTGGTTCTGGAGCAAACTCACTCAGAACTAGCCTGGGGATCATGACAATCAATTTGTTGGTGAAGATGTACCACATTTCCATTCAACTATCAGCAAAAATGTATATATTGTTAATGGACCTAACGAAACCTCACACTTGCTTTTTGTCTATGTCAGAATTCTTCTGTTAATCGGTAATTGTTGGTTCTCTGTCACTTGATTATTAATAAAAAAGCTGGATTTATTTTCTTGGCAGGCTAAACCAGTCTTATTAAAACAAGGCTTGGAAATAAACAATCATTACAGTCCATCTAAATACCAATTTATCATTAAAAACATATTCGTTTTAGATTAACGCTTGTGTGGGACCCAACCACGCAACTTCTTAGTCGTACAGATAAATGAACTCATACATGTAGTCTCAATTAATTCAATGGAACTACTCACATGAGTAAGGATTGCTCAAATGAGTAAGAGCTGAAGGATCTGGCCCTTAGGGAAATATATTTATGACTTTGTTGTTAATTCTCATGACTTATGTTTTCAATAAGCAAATGGTATTAATTCAGCTCACAATAGCTTCTTAATTAACCTCCGTACATCAGAGGCATATTCAGGAATCTTAATTTAAAGCATTACTATCTAAGCATGTCATCATCCATCCCATTCCTCAGGGTAACAATTGACTATGTACACATGGCAAATGCTAATAGTGGGTTGACACAGTTCAAAGAGCTTCACATAATGAGAGTGGGAAAGACTTGGGGATGGTCTGCATGGAGATATTGTATCAAACTGGTTACTTTTCTTAAAAATATTCTGCATCCACACAGACCACTTACTTAGTAAAGCAAGTGATTTGTCATCACAAATTGCAGTAAGTACTTCTACCTATGACAGGAAAATGTCCAGTTTTAGAGAGTTTGTCAGCTTCAGGAGCTGGGTGGTCTCTTTTCTGTTTTTCTCCAACCCCAAGTCTCAGTGCCCAGAGACCCTTGGCTTCAGCTGTCTTGGGTGGATGCCATCCCACCCTTTAGACACAGGGACAGTGTCCCTAGGGTACCCCCGATCACGACCCCCCCCAGCCTGTTTCAACCTGATAGATGGCCAAGACTACATACAGGCCAGGGAGTCCAACCAGGGAAGATTTATGAGAGCAAGAAAAAAAACCCTGTATGATCCATACAGGTACCCTGGAAAAACAATCAATCAATCGGCTCTGTCATTTCCTCCTACAACTGGCTGTAAGAAAAATGGCTAAATAATCTGAAAAAAAAAAAGAAAGATGCAGTTCAGTAAACACGGAGGCAAGTAATTGTTATTTGAAAGGAATCATCTGCACAAATACAGGCTGAGAGAAAACAGCTCTATAAGAAAAGACAGTATACTATATACAGCATAACACAAGTAAAAATAATTCTGTAATATCATTCTTGTGTAAAAAACAAATTTCTTAACAGTAGATAAAGATGAGTATCACAGCGGAGAAACATTAAGACATGTTTACAATCTACCCAGGTCCTGACTGACTCAGAGTTGAGTCTTTTGGACTTGGACTTCAAGACAGACTTGAACCACCTAAAAACATTCTAGAAAAAAAAAGGAGAATCTGTGAGAAAAATGTTGTCTATCTATCAGGAAAGATCAGGCAAAATGAGGGGAGACTCGGTAACACCCGAGAAGTCACAGATATATAAAATGCTGTCACAGAGGGAATAATTTGTGTTTTACAACAGAGGACAAGAAGTAATAAGGGTAAATTGCAGAAAAGATATTTGTATTCAAAATTAGAAAAAAAAATAACTGTAAAGACAGAGAATCACCTCAAGCTATTGTAAAGGTGGAGAAATATGCCCATTTGAAAATATTGATTTATGACACTCAGAGTCACTACGCATATTTATGCACATGCAAACCACACACAGTGCAATTTAATATCCATGGTTTTAGGAGAAGAACAAGAGACAGGCTTTTATTTCCACCAGGAGATGAAGTGAAAGACTTTATGGCATAATTCCTTGTGAGTAATGGGGTCAATCGCATCGAGCAAAGGAGAAAAAAAAATGAAAAGCAGCCATACTACTTGTAATGATAACCTCACCATGTAGGAATATTCAAACAGTGTCTCTTCATTTACGAAAGTACTTACAAGAGTTAATTTCAAATACGGAGGAAAAAAACAGGAGCCAGAAGTAAATGCTGTATTTGGCATTTTTATTGTAAAATGCAATTTGCAAATAGTATTCTGTTGATAATTGCATTAATCATCCCTCAAAGAACAGATTCCGCCGTGTGTCTGGAATAAGGAACCAGAATCCCCTGAGTTCTCAGTCACCCACTCCCACGCAAAGTCTGCAGTCACTGTGGCATAGTTTGCCTTTTGTCCCTTCCTGGCTGGCTGTCCCACAGTGCGCTAGGTGCCATATAGAGAAATCATACAGAATACTCGCCCTGCACGCGTGTGAGTTGTAACTGAGACGGGTCTCAGCGAAAGGTGGCCACACACAATGCCACGAGACCAGAGTTTTCCAGGCTGTCAGGAGGGGCAGAGTATTATTATGAGATCCCAGAGGTACTCTTGGGTATTATGCTTGCTTGCTCCATTAAATGTGTGATTTGAGAGGCAGATGGGGAGACAAATGCTTCCCTACCTTGGTGTTAGTGATACAAGGATGTGCTACAGCTCAGGAGCAGAAACTATGCCACGTGACTTATGTTATTTATCAGCCCTATGAATTGCAAATATATTCAAATTGCAATTGACAGCTTGTAAACAATCTGCAAACCAAGAATTAGCCTCTCCAGGGCATCACTTCTCTTTCTGAGTAACATAAATATGAATATTTTACAATCTGGATGAAACAATTCACGAGCAGTTGAAACAGTAACACGCATGAAAACCATCAAATAATGATGTATTTATTTTTGCTAATTATATGTTTGTCTTTCTTACCAAGCACTTTTTTCCCTGTCTTTTCTGGTTGTCTTCTCTGAAAAGAAAAAGAAAAAACAGAAAAGAAAACACAAAAACCCAGTTGGCCTTAAATGCCTCTTCAGGCCAGAGAAGAGCGCTCTGGCTACATGCAACTGACAATGTCAAAAAAGACAAACCTCCTACAAAGACAGATTAGAAAGTGAGCCTTAATGACAAATAGAAACAATACTTGTAAAAAAACCCCAAAAAATCCCAGGCTCCCATCGTACCAAACAATAACTGAACATTATTGTATTTGTTTGCATACAAGCTGTGCCCACTGAGCTAATAGAAATGTTCAGAAAATGCCAGTAAAATCTGGTAGGGGGCAGACCCAGAGTCTTGAGAGTGTTCTCGCTCCCATCATCACGTAATTAATCGATCCCCTCCTTGAACTTACCCACACACACATGCACATACTCACCAGCCTTGTGTGCAAATGAGAAGATCGTAAGGAGAGTCAGACTGCTCTCTTTCTCTCCTGGCCGTATTTGCTCAGGGAAGAGGAGGACTGGAGCTGCTGGCCAGGCTATTCGGGCTCATGGTGCCCAAGTGAGAATATTGTTGGGTTAGAGGGGGGCTGCGGCTCTGGCTCTGCCGCTGCTGAGCCGACAGAGCTCAGGCCGTGTCCCTGCAGCCCGGTGGTGACTTCGTTACACTTCACCTCTGCATTGCAGTCAATGTTGGCCATTCTGGCTTGGTAGAGCAAAGCAAAGAGGCAGAAGTGTTGGGAAAGCATATTTCTGACTGTGTAAAGAGGATACTGGAAGATGGATCTTCAAAGGAGGTCATTAGTGGAAGGGGCATTTTTCATGCAATAGAAATGAAGCTTCACGAAGCAGAATAGTTACATCAGCTTCTGAGATGCTCTTTCTGGTGTGTCCTCATCTGACACTCCCATTAGAGGGCTGTGAGGACACCTTGGCAGCCTGTGCCTGCTGGAGAGGTCCATGCCCAGTGCAGGCATTAGCTTTGGACAATTGCATAGATAATACGCCAGAGAGAAATACCACCGTGGATCTGCAGTGATACACAGTGGTAACACAAGCCATCTGGCAACAGCTGCTTCTGGTAAGCGTCTTGACTCACAACACAAAGCAGATGCGGTGTGTGGATGCACCCACTGCACATATCACTGTACCTCCCGGGTCAGACCTGAGCCCAGGCTCGGCGCAGTGCCCACTGTCAGGCTCAACTTGGTCCCCCTGAGGCAGGAAAGGTCCCAGCTGAGTCTTCTGTAAGGCACAGGCTCTGCATGGAGACAGACATTCCCACTGCAGTTTTCCACCAGCTCAGGGACTTAATCCAGACTTCCCCAGAGAGAAAAATATTCCTGTTCTCCCATTTTAGTTGTCAGGTATAACATACTGAGGATTTGTTGGCCTAGGAGATGCTGCATGTGCTACAGCTGTAAGTGCCTCACAACAATGAAAGCTTGTTTTTTGTGAGAGAAAACTTGTATATATTTTCCTTTGTCTCCTTCCTTCCTTCCTTCCTTCCTTCNCCTTTTTTTCTTTTATCCTGGCTTCTGTTCTTTCTTCCCTCCCTGCCTTTTATTCCTTTCTTCCTTTCTTCCTTCCATCTTTTCCTTCCTTCCTTCCTTCCTTCCTTCTCTCTCCCCTTTCCCCTCTCTCCCTCTCTTCCTCATTGCAATGATGTTAACGGCTGATGCACCACTTAGGGACTTCTGGAAAGATCTCTGGCCATTAGTGCTATCCACAGCCAATATTGTCATTTCTCCAGTCACTTGACTTCATTTCTCCAGTCACTTGACTCCAAAGAAGATGGTGTGTCTTGGTTAACACGACTGCTTCCCAGGTGCACCCTTCTACTCTTCACCTAGCTGAGACACAAACAGGAATAGCAGTAGTTGTCCTGACCCACCAAGATGGATGGGCTCTCCAGTCATCCCTCATCTCTCCCGCTCCCTCTGGCTGTCCTCAGTTTCCTGGCAGCTCCTGGGATTATTGCAGCCACAGCCATGTACACAATTTGGTGCAGCTTTACCCCTTCTTGGGAAACTCAAGAGCATCCTTCGCTCCCAGCCTGGAGCCAGCGGTGGACAGCACAGATGCTGGGCCTTCCTCCCCTCCAGTTGGATGGACACTTGCACCTCCAGGTAGAGCCCTGGGTTGCAGTTAGTGTCCATGTGGATGGAGGTCAGGGAGAGGCCAGTTTTCCCTTCGTGCATCTGATGAAAGAGAACACAGAGTTTGGCAGCAATGACCTTGGGTGGGGAGCTTAGGAAAGGCGAGGAGCGGCGTGGCCTCCTACATCCTCACTGCCGGGTACTGCACCTGGAAATGGAAATTGAGTCTGTAGCAGGAAGCCTTTCCCCTGCCATTTCACATGGCTCAGCAACATGTGAAGGACACTGCTTGTCACTGCAAGAGCTGACGGTGGGGTGGGGAATTACAGGCCAGGCAAAGGAAGGGAGGTGATAGTTATCTGACCTGATCCCAATCTGAAAATAGAATCACCTCATTTATTCCTCTTCGCAATCTGCCTAAATAGAATTGCCTAATGCGAAACACTTGCAGGTTGCTTGGCTCCCTTAATTTCAGATGTTTAATGAGAAAATGAGCTAAAGTATCCAAAACATGCAGTATCTTCAGCTGTGTATCTGAATTGATATAGATGTATCACACGCTGTTGTGCCATATGGCAGAAAGCTGTGGGCAGCTGTTCACTGTCTTCCTGCAGACTTGGACCTTGGCTCAGTCTATCCTGTAGCTCAGTGCCACAGTTTCACTCTGCCATGAAGCTGTTGCAGACCAGGTCTTTTCTACTCTGCAGTGTGTCAATGCAGTCTGGGGCAATGGCGTTACATGACACTATGCATAACCCTACAGACCCTGGAGCATAAAAAAGGGCTTTGAAGCATGGGCCTCATGCACAGAAGAGTGTCATGGTCTCCATTAGGACGATGGAGCTTCAAGGTGTTCCTTGAAGGGCTTAGGACTTCCAGGTTGCAGCTCTGCTACTACGCTGTGACAGCACATTCCTCAGGACAGTTTATTCCTCATTTGGTCCCACAGAAGTTCTTTTGACCCGTTGTATGTTTCAAGCATTTCTATTGCAAGTTGGAAGCACTGGCACGTTGTATGGTAGCCTAACAGCCACAGCCTCCACATACTTCTGTGCAAGAAATAGCAATGGCAGTAGGATGCTCTACAGCCCTTTTGCAACGGCTGTGCAAGGAGAAAAGGGCTGCTGTGGCTCTGCCCAGTCTTTCTCTTTGGCCACAGAGCACCCTGAAGTTGCAGTTCATCTGTTTCCCTGTTACAACTCACACAGCATCTGCAGGAGAGAAGCCTGAGTGTCAAGTGCAGATTTAATGGGGGACGCCTTTACTACCCCCTTTCTCTGTCCAAACTGGCATGTGCTTGGGGGAACGAGGCACAGTCATAAGCCTTCTCCATTTAGACGAGGGCTGCACCAGCCCTGAAACTGCAGAATTTCTACAGAGGGAAATCGAACTCAAGCATCTGAATCTCAGTCCATTAGAGTAACAGGCAGAAGCCCCCATATCTGGAACAGGCTGGATACTTTGTATGATACAAGCACGTTCTTTTTGGAGAGCTGGAAACCCAAATGCCAGCCCTTAGAGAGGATCGGACACGAAGACCCGGCGCCAGGCCACCCTGCTGAGCCCCAGCCAGAGGTGGGCACCATCAGCCAGAACAATTCCCGTCCCCGCCGCCTGCCCCGGGGCGCCTTTCGCTGCGGAGCCCGCCCCGTTCACAAAGCTTATTCTTGCGTGTTGGGGTTTGGACTTGGTAACAAAGAGCCTGTGTGTGCATCTTATTATGTTTTCTTACTTATTTATTTTCTGGGGTGGGTGTTTGGAGCTCAGGCCAATGCTAAAGGTCCGGGCTGACCTCTCCGTCCCCATCAGGGGCTGTCTTCTTGTGCGATCCCTGCCTGCAGAGGCACAAGGCAGGGCTCCTCACCAGCTGAGAAACAGCTCCGCAGGACCATTGTTAGGCTCCAGTACCCCTCCACAGAATCGGGGATGGGACAACATTCACAGCAAAGGAGTATACGAGGCAATAAATTTTTTTTGTGTGTGGAAGATGCCAAATTAAATCTGGGGCATTTGGAAAACCACAAGAATACTCCAAGGCCATGAACATTATTCCTGCTACACAACAAGAAAAACAGAAGATTCAACAGACCATAAAATGAAGGGGAAAATCATGTTTTCTTGCCTCAGGAGGGTTTGAAAATTCAGTGCTGCTGCTGCTGCTACCACCACCATTAAGGGTTTTTCATTGATGTCACTTTGGGGGCAAAGCTTAGGTGAACGACGGCTCAAGGGCATTTAACCCTCCAAGTGCTTCACAAACATTAATTAATAGAGCTGGGCAAATAATTTGCAGCAGATTATCCAATGAATTCAGTGCCTGTCTCTGCTTGCAGAGAGCTAGTTTGTGCCCTGGTTTTGCTCTGCTGAGCAGAAAAATAAGTCTCCTTTCCTCAGCAGCACTCAGCGTACATGGTATTTGGGGTTTGGTGAGAAGGGCAGACCCCTCCACCAAGGTATTTTCACTGTACAGGTGAGCAAGGTGAGGGCAAAGATGTTGTTCTGACCCCCTCTCTTCTAGGGTCAAGCTGGGAGCTGTAGCAAAATGGCAGCCTTTCATGGCACGCAGCGCTGCTGGCCTCGGGGAGGATGGGGCTGTGCTCCGAGGGGTGCCCCTTGTCCCGCTCCTCCTGGGGTTTCGCTTGTCGCTGGCTCCTGCCTGTGCCTTCAGGCACCAAACCATCTTTGCGCTGCTCTGAGTGAAATGAGCTCACGGGGCGACAGGACTACGCTGCTGCAAGTGGGTCTGCCGAGATGTCTCGCCAGCAGTCTTCTGCCTGACAGGGATCATCCTGTCTCAGAGTGAAAAATAGTGAGGCATACTAAAGCATATATAATGAACACAAATGGCTAATAAATAAGCACATAAGAGTGTGCTTACAAATTGTATAACATTGTTAATAATTTTTAACCTGAAATCCTATAAAAATAAAAAATCACAATTCTTTTCTGCAGGTACTTCTGGGCATGCATGCACATGCGAATGTGTTTGTGTGTGCACACAGATGTGTGCGTGCCCCTTGGCAGTCTGTGAAGCCACTGCTCTATTGGAGCAAAATTTAGCAGAGAGATGAGGACAACAAAGGTGACTGACAACAAATTTCATCTAAATTTCAGGAAAACTATGCACAGCCCAAGAGGACCTAATATGCGACTGCCATAGTGTTATGATGGACAGAAAAGCCATAAAGTGAGCTCAGCTTTCAGCAGACTACAGAGAAGACATGAGCATGAGCAGGAGGAAGGCCTTACCCTGTCCTCAAGCACTGGGAAATCTTTATTTGTAGCTGATATATTCCTAGTTATCAGTTTTAAACAGTGAGAAATAGATCTATAGGAAAATAATTTTCATGAAGGGAGCAAGTAAGCGTGGATGCTGCATGCTCTCCATCCACAGAGGTTTTCAAAACTCATCTAGATGAGGCCCTGAGGGGGATTTGCTTGGCTCAGGGAGTTGGAGGAGGGACCTCCAAAGGTCTCTTCCCACCTAAATCACTCTGTGATCCTATGAAACCAGGCTTCATTCGTAACTGTGTTCATGGAGCCTATACTCATCTCAGTGAGGAAAGTATCTAACTAGCAGCTGATGGTGAAAGGTACCAGGCACAGCCACAGTGGAAAGCTAATATTTCTGTCAAGTGAGGAAAATCACATAGATGAACTTGTCAGAAACTGGCAAAATCATCCAGAACACCAGACTACTTGTAGTGGGGGATTTTAATTAACTTGAAGTTTCTTGGGACAGGATGTGGAGCAGCTTACAAGCTTTTGGAAGTCATCAGTGGCCATTTCTTATTCAGAAAGTGAGGGTAAACAGATCTGATTAATGAAGATTAATAAGAAGAACATTTACTGTAAAAGGGAGACCAGGTAAAAGATTCCATAGAAGGAAAATCTACTGGCAAATAGTGGCAAGAAATCTGGTGCATTGAGGTCTCATTTATATGCACTAATAAAGAAAAATCAACTTCCAGGCAGTGGACACAACTATAAGCTCGAATTGTTGAAGGAATGAATGAGATGATACTTTGGTAAATTAATGCTTTCAGGCTGGCTGAGGCTGCTGTCCTTTATCCTAAAGTCTTTGAAGTATTGACTGCAGTAAACTGAGGGCCACTTCTGGTTGTCCGTGAGCACCTGAACAAGACATGTGAGATATTCAATAACTGGAGAAAGGTTTTCCTGATAATAAAAGCAGGAGAAAAAAGAGGATTTGGGTCATCTTTTGAGTCACCTTACCTTCAGCTTCTGAAAGAGTATTGGAAAAAATAATTACACAAACTTCTAAAAACTTTGGAGATAAAAAGATTCATAGAAGTCTACATGGCATTGTCAAGAAAAAGCCTTCTAGAAATTAACTATTTTTTTTCTCAGCTAATGACAAGAAAATTCAAAAAAGAGAGATCGACCAGTAAAAAGCTGTATCATCCCACCTGGTATAAACACACAAAGTAACTTGCTTACTGTCACACAGGTGGCCAGCACACCCACAGGTCTCGAGTCACTATCACTTCAACACTGACCTAATGTTATATATAACCCCCAAAAATCCTGCTGCTAGGCTGACCCAGGACCCCACATCCTGTTCTGTTCCTGACTTTCACCCCAGCCTGGAGGAGAGTAAAAGCAAGTCACATTCTGCAATGTCTGCCCTTCTCCTTGTCTTCTGAATGAAACCAGTGTGTATACCAGCAAAAGAAATTTCTCCATAGTGCCCTGGAAGAATCCTGGTGGGAGAAATTCAAGTCCCTAAATAATGCTCTTTATAATCTCAAAAATTCTACTTGGTTGTCAGTCATTATTACTTATCTAGAAATATCCTGTATTATTTAAAGAATCTTATATGTATAAAAAATATAACTTGTCCACTTTTTTTAGTATCATCTAGAATGTAGGATTATATACTCTGTATGTTCAAGCAGGTAAATCATAGAGCATAGCAAACTGAAAAACTTGAAAAGGATAGTTACAGTTTTTCCAATAACGCGAAACATTAAAAGAGACAAAGTGAGGACTTTGTTCTATGGGTCAGCCAGCACCTCCCGTTCCCACTGAGCTCAATCAGTGATCGGATGTAAATGCCAAGAAAAGGAAAAACTGGCCATCAGACTCCTAAAAGAAAAAGCTGAGTCGAATGGTATGTGGATTTAATCATCAAAAGTAACAGCATTTGTAACATTTACCACACAAAATAGCCTTCACAGTGAAAACTCAGTATCAATGTGAATTAACTAATGTGCATTACTGTTGGAAATAGTGACTTGATGGTATTTACAGAGGTTTACAGTAACATTTGTAGTTAGTAGCTAGCATCTGCCTTGGTTAAAATAAAAAAAAAAAAAAAAGAACCCCCCAAAAATAATGCTGGCTTGTAAACTTCCAATATAATTTGCGAAGATCTCTAGGGAATGCAGTATGGCTGCCAAGGGGTCAGAGAAAATTGTAATACAGAACTGAGAAAGAACAATAAACCCGACTATTACAGACCATGGGACAAAGCCTCTGTCCTCAAGGACTGTAAATAACCCAGAGGTAAAGCAGTTTCAGGGCAGAGGGGAAGGGGCTTGTGTGGGTGCAGGGTCCAGGGGGTGCAGGGCAGGCTGCTGACCATCGTGGCCCGAAATGGGCACCTCCACCCCCGACCCCTGTCCTGATGGTCTTCCTACTTCTCCTTTCAATTCAAAAGGTAGTAGAGGCAGAGAAGCAGGTGGCCGGTACATTGCCTCACTCCTGCTAGGGACAGAGAAAGCTCTTATCCTTTCCAAAGTCACTCTGTAAACCCATGGTCAAAAGATCAAGTCACGTCAGGCAAATGTGCGCAGCCAGGCGCAAGTTTTTAAAAAAGAATGAATAACAACCCCAACACCCTCCCAGTTATAATATGTACCTGCTTCCCTGTCCCCTACCACAGCTGGGAAAGACCTTTCCTCCTTGCTCACCCCTTCTCTCTCTCCTCCTGCTCTCTTCCCACAGTCACACAGAGACAAGGACGTGCCTGGCAGCACCAGTATGCCCAGCACACCCCAGAGTGTGAAACAGCTGAAGGCTTTGCCCCCGAACGGGATGTTTAGGGAGATCAACTCTTTTGAAAAGGCAGGTTAGCCAAGAGGGCAAGGAGAGGGAGGGAGGGAAGTTAACTCCAAGGGTTTATCCGTATGGCAAGGAACCAAGGAACCTTGGGCTGCAGGCCAGCTAGAATGGGGCACACAGGGATGGGGCTGGTGGGCTCAGGTGTTAGGGCTGGGAGTGCTGATTCCCCTCCTGAGTGGGGTCTGGCCCCAGAGCAGCTCCGACTTATGAGATTGGAGCAGCAAGGGAGAGGAAAGCATTAGCAGTGCTTCATACAGTCTTTGTTTCTTCAAAGTCAGTGATACAGGATGTGCAATAGGTTTGAATTTACTACATCCTTTGATACCACTGTCTTATGAGGCAGCACGGCACTTAAAAATTAGTTCAGATAGGCTTTCCACAGACACAGACATGAGGGACTACATATTGCCAAGTGGCATTAAGGAAAGCAGGCAGGAATGGTACAATCCCAATATATCAAGCTGTAGGGAGGTATCTGTCAAGAGACTGCAATGGAACAGATTTGTTTGAGGATGAGTTTTGAGGTTAGATCTGGAACACAAAAAAATCAATGAGAAACTTTACCTTGGCATGAGTGAACTTCAGATCTTTATTCAAATCATCTATTAATGACCCATGGAGGTAATTAATGACATGTTAACAAATGTTAACAGATGATGCCTAGCTGGAAGAAGTACAAAAACCTGATGAGAACAGGGAAATCATAAGGATTCAGAAAGCTGAAAACTGTGGGCAGAAATGAACAAAATTATGTTATAGATGGGAGACAAACATAAGGTAAATACATTTGAAAACATAATTCAAATGTTTAGCAACACTGGAGCATGGAATATAGGGATCTGGTGTTCTGGGATTAAAATAAACTGCAAATTAAGTAGTTCACCAGGTACTTTCACTAGGCAAGTTTATTTTTGTTGTAATTTTCAGCTCAGACCTCACACCTGGCAGTGGAGAGATAGGGCTTTCTCTCAGCAGAGCCAGGGACTGGCATCCCACATTCTGCCCAGATGTGGGGGCACCTCTGTGCATGCATGGACAGGCGTCAGGGAGCCCACGCAGCCACGCCAGTGAAGGGGGAGACAGCGGTGCTCCAGCATCCTCTGCCCAGCAATTGCCTGCAGAGCCTGTTAAACCAAGAAAGACCCCATCTGACTACATCCAGGTTTGGGTTATATCTATAGGTCTTGAGTAGAAACTTCCATACTTAATTTCATAAACATATGTCTCTTCATATTACTGCACTTTACTTGGGAGTCAAATATTTAATGCACTTCTAGGAAATGGACCTCTTTCTTATTTAGTTCTTCATAGTGGGCAGAAAATTTTCATTGCCACTTCCCTTTGCCTAAGGAATTGTGGTTACTTTATACTTTGCCATCTGTACAGAGCTCCATATGCTTCTCCAATGAAGAGCAGATTCCTGAGGCTGTATGAAGTGTCTCTGCTTTCACTGGT
Organism: Dromas ardeola; assembly: GCA_013398915.1. NCBI lineage: Eukaryota > Metazoa > Chordata > Aves > Charadriiformes > Dromadidae > Dromas > Dromas ardeola. The sequence continues at coordinate 164,268 of VYZM01000592.1, forward strand.
AGCACAGCGCTGATGACTCCCAATTGGGATCCACTCCCAGAAGCCTTCTGGATTTGGTGGCACCTTGGAGGTTTTTTACCATTTGTAGTGGCTGAAAGTGAGTCAGCTTCTGCAAGCATATAATAAACCAGCAAGCAATACTTGGAACAACCTTTCTTCTAACACAGAACAAGTAACTTTATAAAAATAGGATAATCATAAAGCTTTCTCTATTTTATCTCTGAGTTTTTAAGTTGGACTTCCCTGAGATCTCTTTGCCTAGCTACATGCTCTAAAACTGGAAAAAAAATACGAAAATATGGGAAGGAGTGGAAATAAAATTGAACAGGGGAAAACCTAGGTACAAATCCAGAAGGAAGGATCATTTTATTTTTTGCTGTATCAGGCTGTCTTCCTAAGTGAGGCTCTGATTAATCTCCAGGTGGTTAGACCTAGGCTGGTCATGGAAATATCACATCAGTCAAAGGAACATCAGTCAAAGGAACAGACTGGATGATTAGCCCTGATTTTTCTAACATCCACGATATTAGGGTAGTGGCAAGAAATATCCTAAAATCTTAGGTGTTATATAAAAGTCTTTGGTTTAATATGTAAGCAGAAGGATACAGAAGTATAGCTTAATGCTAGTATTTATATACCCGAGACATTTGAAAAAAGAGACAAAATAAAGAAAATAAAGTTTTGTGTGGGGCTGCTGGAGGGTCAATTTGTATCTCAGGGCAAAATGACTCCCTCATAATTTAGAAAGGCAGAAGCAAACAGGAACATCTTAGTACTAATAGCACTGAGTGAGGATGGGTAGGACTTTCTCTTTTTGCTGTCTTCAGGAACTAGTGAGGACACTTGCATACGTAGAGTCAAGCGTGTGGATTTCCTCACTGATAACACGGGCATCCTGCTGCGTAAGTTCTGCCGGATCAGGGCTCTGGGCGGCTCCTCCCGTGGGCAGCTCTCATGATTAATGAGTTATTTCCAGAAAAGGCATCTACTGTCAGCAGCTCACACCGGCTACATAAATAATAATGATGATAATGATGGTGATAATGATGACGTTGTTGATGATGATGATAATAATAATAATAAATAATAATAATAATAATAATATCATCATCATCATCATCATCATCATCATCATCATCATCATCATCATCATCTTATTCCATGGCTTCTGCCTGAAGTCAGTGACTACAGGCTTCGTAACAGAGTTGTCACAAGTCAGTGAGTGCAGATGTCAGCTGGGTGAACTGTGGTGCAGACCATAACCTCTCTGCTTCAAATGCACTGGTGAGGGCTGAGGACATTGTGCTCGCCCAGGGCTGCTGCAGAGCGGGAGGAAAAGCATTGCTGAGGCAGCTTGCAGAGCTGGACCTGTAACCAGGTCACTTCCCTTCTGGCAGCTTATAAAAGTAGCAGAGGAAGTCTGCAGTGTACACTGGTGTGAGGTGGAGGGGGAGAGGACAACTGAAATGTGCATGCACACACACACACACACAAAAGGGAAAAAAAGGAAGACCCCGAACAATTAAGTGCGTAAGACCTCTTCATATTAAGGAGTGATGAAGTCATTTCAAATATAGGTCATAAAACAAGCACCTGTCAGCCGTGCTGAACTGAGTATTATTTTCTGCAGTTTTGCAGCCACCGTGTCCTCTTGCCTGACCTTGCATCTTAAAGTCTCTCCATACTGAGTGTCACAAACTCACGGGAGATGATGGCAACTAATTCACACTGATGTCTGCAGGAAGCTGGGTAGGGCCCCCAGGTTGGAGAGAAATTATCTAAAGATTGGCCTTCTCCTCAGGGGCTGTGGAAGTGAAAGCGTTGAAAAGTGTTGGTGAACGTGGCACGTGTGCATGTGAAAGGGGCAAGCGTGGCTAGAGGTGACATCTGGCTGCATCTGCTGCTTTAACTCAGTGGAGGGCGTGTAGCTCTTGCCATACTGGAGCACAGCCACGTCTACAGTGTCCAGCATCCTGCTGCTGACCGGAGCTGGTGCCGGATGCTTCAGAGGAAGGTGACACCCTCCCCTCTCACCTCAGACGGTGAATGTGGCCAACAGTTGCACAATCCTCCGCAGGGCTCAGGGAGGCCAAGCAGTGACTTCAGCCCATGATGAGCTTCCAGCCTGGAACACGGAGATTGATGGCTATTGCAGTATTTGTCCTGCTTAGCCTAACTGCAGAGTTCCTCTGTAAGAATATTTAACCTTTTCCTGGATCCCATCACGCTTTTTATCTCAACAAGAGGACAAACAGAAGCCAGGCTGTCTTTGGCCCCTGCCTCTACCAAGTCAGGGACTCTGCAAAGACGTAGGATGTCAGAGATAGCAGAGCCTGGCACCGCGTGTTGGCCGGCCAGAGCTGCAGGCAGCTCTAGGCTTCCGTGCTCTAGTTTTTAACATTTCGTATTGGGGGCTGAGGGGCAAGCAGGGAGGAGGAAGAGAAGGAGCAACATTGGCATGATTGAGGAATGAGGAATTATGGGCTCTGTGCCACAGTGGCATGTAGTTTTCTCCTGCTTCTAGTTCGGCACCTTGTGCTGTTTTCTTAAAAATATATAGAAAATTTTGAACTGGGTAAGATAGTTTCCACTGCAATGGTTATCTTCTTACCTTTTTTAGAAGAGTAAGAAATCAACAGGCAGCATCTTTTCTGCTTATTTGTTTTCAAATGACAGTTATTTGCTTTTTTCTGAACCGTAACAACGTGAAACGTAAGTACTTGGCAACCAGGGTGGCACCCAGAACAGTTTATCATTTACTCGCAGCAGGTTACACATTGTAAAATGATGGAACTGAGCCCCGTGTTAATGTTTACCCAGACGTTAGCTCCACCCTGGCAGCACTTGGGTATCACCCCTTGAAGAGATCTGCAGGTGCACTGCATTGCTGAACAGCTCTGGTGTTTCCACTGTAGAACACGTATATCCAGGAGGAGAAGGAGCATTTGTTCTCCTATGCGATGTTCAGGTTTAAGTGCTTAAAAAAATATAATAATAACACCACTTCCAAAGAGTACTTTCAACACTAAATATTAATGCTAATAGTACAGCTGGCAGGAAGAATCCTGCTAGTTTTCAAAGACGCTTCATATTAATATAGTATGCAATAGAAACTTCTGTTCCACAAATACCATCTTGTTCACCAACAGCACCAACCCAAGCTAAGGAGCACTTCTGCTTTCGTTCAGTTTATTTTTAGTGTTTGAACATAAAGGGGCTGCTACCCTGTTGGATTAAGCCAGGAGTGGAAAGCAAAAAGCTTGTGTGAGAGGCGGTTCTCCAGGTATCTTTTACGTCTCAATCCAAACCAGGATGTGCTGATGATCTGTAAGAGAGCTTGGACTCGTGTGATTTCTGGTGCAATCTCACAGTTTTAGGAGATGTTTGAATAATTGAATAAAGTCCTGTTAGACACACCACCCTTGGGTGCTCATCCTCTGAGAATATGAATCTCCCTTTATTCACTCACTGCTTGCTACTTTGATATACTTTCTCTTAAAATATCTATTGAGGCAAGGGCTGTGTCCACTAGAGAAAACTCTTGCCTTTCATGGGAACTCTTCCAGGCTGGATCTCACCCTGAGCCCATTCACTCCATGAGTAAGCTTTTTCCAGGTCAGTTCCCCATTGCCTTTTACTTTTTGGTGTGCTGAAAATTTATTCTTTAGCCTTGTTTCTTCATTCTCTCTGCCTATTTAGCTGTCTATTTGATTCCCCTAACCCCAAATACCCCCAGCTGGTAAACAGGACAACAAATAGAGTGATGTCTATTATTTTTTGCTGGTATCAGAAGGTGAATTTTGGCTAAAATTAATGTGCTTTTTATTCGGGGAGAAGTAGTGTAGGATTTCTTTTACATATTGCGAAGTTAAATAGAAATTGGGAAAGTTAATACGATAACTACAGCACTGGATCAAGGCTATCTGGGACCAGCTAGCATCTAGTTTTCCATTTGTAAAATGCACATAACACACTCTGCTGCTGCTTCTCAGGAATTTTTTGGGAAAAAAAGATTTATTAAGAATTAGTGCGCACAGAGTTGAAAGAGGGTATCTATTATTTTCGGACTGCAGCAGCACAAAAGTCACAAGATCCAAATTTGGTGTAGAGAAGAAAATCCACAATGATGTCATTTTGAAAACTTTGGCTCAGTCTGAGCTGAACTTTTTTAGAGTCCGAAAGCCCTCAATCCTTTTCCCTCAATCTGAATTTGAAGGAAAAGTCCACAGCGCTTTGCCTCAGCTAAACCATACACAGAAAGCTATGCTGAACATTGGGATCTGCTTAGGCACGATGCAAAGGTGCTCTGAACAGCCACGCAGGGTGAAGCAGAGACAGCTTGTTTTGCGAACCCTGCAGAGCGCAGCAGGAAGCTCTGTCAGGGACCAGCGTGGCAGGGTGGGCACCTTGGTTTTCCCTTTCCCTGGGCTTCCCCAGGAGGAGAGGCAGCTGGCCACGGAAAGCAGAAACAACCCGACCAAGTGTAAATTGTCACAACAGGATGGGTGAGGGAAGGAGGAGCAACTTTTCCACTTCCACTGTGAGATCTGTGTGTGTGTGTATATATATATATATACACACATATATATATTTTTCTTCTCTTAAGATGTTGACTACCTGGCTCATGTGCTGACCAGGAGGCAGGTCTGGGGTGGGACAGGGAGGGCTGGGAAGGGGCTCATGTGGCACTGCTGAGGTGATCAAGGAGGAGGAGACATGTGTGAGCCAAAGCAGCAGTGGTGGCGGCGGTGGTGTATCTTGCTGAGGTCGGATTTTAACAGGTGCTTTAGAAATCAGTTGTGTTTTTAACAGCTGCCGGGCTTGCTGTACCAAACACAGCCCTGAAAGTAGCCAGCTTTTATTCCTGAGGCATGCAAAAAGCTCTGGAGCTTCAGTTCAACTGGATGTGGTGAGTGGGTTTATACTGAATATGTCCAGGAGGTAAATACTCCGTGGAGATGCAGATCTCCTCCCTCACCCCGGCGCAGAGGGCTGGGGGCAGACTGCAGCCCAGCAGAGCGACAGTTCTCTCTCCCAGTGTGATACCTCTTTATTGGTGCCAGCTGAGTCCTGAAATCTCTGCTGTGGAGAGATGAAACACAAGCTCATATATTGAGATGGGACAGCTCTAGGGCACAGCCACACTTGGCTCTGTTTGTTTCATTATCTTTCATTTATTCTTTGGTGTTCACCCTACCAGAAATATAATAATAATCAGACAGATAGATTAAACAAACCAGAATCTCTGCCTAAAGATTCAATAAAAATTGAGCTTAACCGTCTAGTAAGATCAAACAAACAAAAAAACCTCTTAATTAATTTTCCTTTCCTAGTTCCCTTCTATTTAATTTAATTAAAAATATTCTGGGTCCAGAAGTAGAGCTATCAAAATCCTTTGGGAAAGACATCCATTTCCAGCTCAACCAGAAGGAAGTTTGCACAGAGTCGTGTGTGGGGACTTGTGTTTTTGTGGCTTGCAGCCTGTTTTCGCAGTTACAAAGAGATGTCAGTATCTCAGTACTGCGAGTGCCTATATCAGCAGAATTTCTGAAGCTCCCAAAGTTTGTCTATTACTGTTGGTTTGTTTTTGTTTAAAAATTATAGTACAAACCCCCAGAACCCAACAAAATGAAACAATGAAAACAGAAGTGACCGAACGACTCTTCCAAGAGGGAGGCAGGAGCCCCCCTGCGCCCGGGCATGTCCCAGCACACCAAGCTGCTGTTGGACTCTGCACCCACTCCCACCAAATCAGTTCATCTATCAAGTCTCCATCCCTGCAGGAGCATATCTTAAAGACAATTTATTTTGATCACAGTCCCTGCAAAAACAGACCAGCCTGCCGACAAATAGCAGCAATGTTCAGTAAAATTCACTTGCTGCTGTGGCTTCCTCAACACAAAGTCAGAAATCAGTGGTCGGAGGAGAGCTAGAGCGGTGCCATGTTTTCTCAGCATCATGTACCTGTGGCATCCATGTCATCCGAGCCACCAGGACATCCCAGCCTTTCCTTTCTGGCAGAATTGACATCCTTCAAGAAGATGGCAGTCAGGGGATGATATGAGAAGACAGGATTGGGACCAAGGCAGGGCCTTCTTGTCCCCATCCTCCACTGCTTAAATCTTGTTGTTATAGCTGTTATAATTAATTCAAATAAAGACCTTAACGGCTCAAAGCTGTATTCACATTTTCCATCACTGAAGCTCTACAGGCCAGTGAAAGGCATTTCTAGGAAAGTGATACCCCGGGATATCTCTAGGCAATAAATTATCCTTTCCCCACTCCCCCTCCCCACTCATTTCATTTAAAAGTGAAGGGTGCTGAGTTTTATTAGGCCCCCTCTTGTCATCACAGCCAGTGATTTGCAGTCCCAGGGCCAGACTTCTCTTCCCTTTTTTCTCCCAAGCGCTGCGAGATCGCGTTACATTAGACAGCGAGGTCTGCCAGGTCACAGCCCCGGTCGCTGTCACCCACTTCCCGTTTCCTGCAAAATCCATACGTGGGAACATTTTCCCTTCATCTTTGTGAAAAAAAATTAATTGCCTGAGGGTTTGTCTGTGCAAAGGCTGGCAAACAAAGACACTTGCTACATTTATGTGTGTTTATTGATGTACACAGCTCTACCTATGAGCCAGATGGAAAGACAACCTGAAAGAGAAAGGAGGGAACATGGTTAAATCTGGGTATCTGGAAAACACATTTCCCACTCTTGTACCACTTGTCACCACCTGTCAAGCAAACCGTCACCCTGACAGCAACATACTGCTGTTCAGCAGCATCCCCCTCACCGCCTGGGCGCACGGCGAGTTGGTCCAGCTGCCACTCCAGGATTTGCCAGTTATTAAGCTCAAAGCAAAGTAAAACAAACACTGACACAAGCATCAGTGACAGCAAGGGAGCAGAGTACATGCTTCCCAAAAACATTTATGCTGTGAGACACATGGGGACCCAGGAGGATGCTCAGAGAGTAACATTTATGTCCACGTCCTTGCAAGTATGAGTAAATATTGTATTTCATTTGTCAAACAGCACATGCGCCCAAACCTTTGACCTGGGCACACAAAGCAGCAGGAGCCACCCTTCCCTTCACGCCCGACCAAAGGGGAGCACCGTGCGGTGCCAGTGGAGGGGTGAACCAGGGTCTCCACCTCTTTCCTTGAGCAAACGCCTACGGCTGTGGGAGCACTGGTAAGTGACAAAAGAGGCCAAAGGACTGGTCAAGAGAATCTGAAATCTTAGATGCTTTTGTTCCCAAGTGACTTATCCAGAAAGTTATGAATTACAATCACTGCAGGAGGATCATCAAGGGTGTCACTGCAGTCTCAGGACTGGAAAACAAAGACGGTTCCCCTCAGGGGGATGGGAGAACCAAATAATTTTCTTTCTTCCGTGTCCCTTGCATTAATCCCTTGTGAGCTGCCTGTCTTCTGTGCTAACATAGCCCACAGCCAGAGCTGAAATAGAGGGCTGACTTTATCAGACACTGCAGGTTAGCTCATTCTCCTTTATGGAATCAGTAACAGGAAGGAATTTTCTTTCTTATCTAGGAAGTGAACCCAAAATCGCTTTTCCTCAGGCTTCTGGTTTAGCTGAATGGTATTTGCTATTAAGAAATAGCAATTGTTAGCTGTGGCAGAGTGGGGCCCCTTTCCCTGGGAGGGCAATGGAGATGGCTGTGCCAGCATCTGGAGTGAGGGGATGGGAAGCAATCTTTCTCTTATGAATGATTAGCAGCACAAAGCGGGTATGCAGTGGAGGTTTAACCACGTGTTTACCCAGCATCTGAGGCAAAACCAAAATGGTGTGGACCTTCAATATGGCAAAGCTGTGGTTTTAAATGTTTGACATTTACTGTGTAAATCTCACCATATTTGGTGTTTTTTCTTAAGGGTTCATCTTCCCTAAAGGTCCCATCTCCTGAAGCATTGTTAACAAGTAGGGATACCAGACTCCTTTTGAAGGTAAGCTTCCAAGCCTTAAGACTAAAAAGAAATTTGAATACGTGAATCTTGAAGACTCTTTAAGTATGTGAGGTGTAGAAGAGTGTACTGCGCATGAGGAAAGCCACCAGAGACCAGCCCTGATGTATTCAAATGGGACAAGGAACGAGACAAAGCAAAAGGAAGGAAATTGGCTGGAGGGGAGCTATGTAGAGCTTCAAAGAGAAAGGCAATGGAACTTGACCTTACCCCAGGGTGCCAGTGAGAGACTGCGAGATTCACATGGGGAGTGATGTGTCTGAGGAGAAGAAAAGATGGTGCTGGAACAGAGTCTGTGTGAAGTCCTTCCAGAGCAGACAGGAGAAAGTGGCAAAAGAGCAAAGCAAGAGTTAATCAATGCCTGGGTAAGGGATGTCACAGCAAGCACAGGAAGAAAAACAAAGTGTTGGAAAGGAAGAAAATACTCAACCGTTTCCAGCAACAAGCCAGGGTGATGAAAAGGGAGGAGAGAGAGGAATAAAATCTGTCAGTGGAGATGCAAAAGGAGGTGACAGTGAAGTTAGTGTCAGTGAGAGAGGCAAGTGGAGCATTGCAAAGGAAAGCATTCAGTGACTGGCTCTGCACAGCCACATGGGAGGGTGGGGGTACAGGCAGAATTTTTGAGTAGAATACAAATGGAGAAACCAAGATAGAGAGATAAAATGGTCAACAAAACCGTGCTTCTGCAGTCCAAGTTGTTACTGAAGTCACCTGGGTTATAGAAGGCAGAAAAATAAAAAGAGGATGAAAAGCCAAGTTGACAATTAACTCAAAAAGCAGAAGCAAAGATGGTGCTTGCGAAGAAGTAGGAAGAGGAGAACCCAGAGAGTGTAAAGAGCTCAGGAGGCAAAACCATTATGTCCTGGAATTAAATACTCAGATGAATGGCCAAAAAGGTGGTTTCTCCCAGCCAAGAGCACAGCAGCAGAGCAGTCTCCCCTCACTACATACATTCTCCAAAAACTAAGGTGTTTGGTTTTAATGGCATACCATTGCAGTGCCACTCCAACACTAACTGCAGGCAAAAAAATCAAAACTAATGGGAGTATCCTGGCCTGGGACTCAGGTGAGAAGGACTGCTTGGCATAGTATAAGTTAGCTGACGGGGGAAACTGCAGCCCTTCTCGTGTGAGGGGTGAAAGGGAGATAAGAGGGTGTCTGACCCCTGTCTGGAAGAACAGGGCTTCTGTTAGCAGGGCAGTCATATTTGCAAGGAGTCTTGGATATCAAAACACAGCATGTCAGGTAGAAAAACAAAGCAGGAAAAAAGAGAAGGTGTCCCAAACAGACAGTGAAGAAGCACAGTGTGGCACTGTTAAGGAATAGTGCCACACAGCACTATAAAGCTTTATAGTGCTTTATATATAGCAATATATATAGGTAGATATAGATATATATAAAGCTTTATAAAGCTTGTTATCTTATAGCTTTTAAACGTGTACCCATGGTGAGTCACTTGCATGTGGCTGACCAAGTATCATACAGTGTCTCGACAGGACACTTAGCCTGGACCCTCTCTGATTCCGAGCTACCAGGTACGGCACATTCTTAAGGAGGGCAGATGCAGGAGGAGGAGGAGGCAATGCTTTGTGTCAACAGGCTCACCCTTACCAGCCCTGCTCTGCCAGCAAGAGGGTTTCCAGCCTACTGTATCATCTGGGCTTCTTTCACTCTTCCCAATTCTCCTTTCTGTGGTGTCTCAGCTCCTCCTCCTCCTCCTGCCTGAACCTGACCATGGGATGGCTGACGAGCAGCAGCAGAGGCTGGCTGAGGGTGAAACGAGGTCTGGCAGGTCGGGGCAGAGCAGCAAACAGTCTCAAAGACCATATTGCAGGTGGGTTACTCTGCCTTTGTGGCCACCTTATTCTTTATCACCAAACCAGCTAACGCAGCGGGTGGGAGAGATCTCTGTGTTGGCTGCAAAGCAAGTGTAAATGTGTAGGGAGCAAAGTGTCGTGGACCTGTCTCCCGGTGCGGCTGTACTGCCGGCAGTGCTCAAGGAGCTTAAAGCGAGCTGGGGAATGCCTTTGTGAGCCACTGCCACCACGCAGGTGATGGGCAAACACCCCGGGGAGTTGCAATGTCTGTTGCAGGAGGCATTGCGCCCTTGGGCATGGCAGTCGTGACACCGGCAAGGGTGGTGGCTTTGCCTTGCCTTTTTCCATGGCACTGAGAAGCCAACTTGCAGTGAGACTTCTGGCTCTCAGTGAGTTTTACCTGGGTAACTGAGAGGAGGGTTTATTCCAGTTTTTTTTTCCCCTTTTCTGCAACAATCTTTCTACTCCAAGACTATGAAGCATTTGAAGTGAGTCTGATTTCCCTGTCAGTCCCAAGGGAAACGAGGGGAAGCCTCAAGGAGAGGCAGAAAATTAAAGATTTAATAACTTATAGATGGTCTGCTCAGCCCCCTGCTTTCTGGCAAGATGAAAAGCTTGACCTGCTTCCTATGTATCTCATGGCTGAATTTTTGTTTTATTTGAACAGAGAAATGCTGGGGCTGTAAGAGCTGCTACTCCGTTTCTTCTGCCGGAAAATGCACCGTAGGGAGCGAGGGTTCATGACTCAGACCTCTCCACGGGTCAGAGGGCAAACAAATGGGGACAAAATGCTTTTAAAAGTAGACTTCAGAGTGCCACATGAAACATTAAAATCTGATTGAAAACTGTGTATGGCAGTGAATGTGTCTCCTCCTCTGCATAAGCGAACGCTCCCGAGTCTCCAAAAAGTAGGGCATTTGGGGAAAGAGTTCAGGCTGTTAAATTAGCAGCAGTCATATTTCTAAACAAATTTCCCGAGACCCCCTGCCAGGCTGGGGTGCCACAAACAATCTAGGACACCTGTTTTCTGTCTTATGATGAATTTCTTGAGTATTAACTCCCCTTTCATTCTTTCCATTGCCCAGTGAATGGAAAAGATATTGTCTGAAAGTACTAGATTAAAATTTCTGGGTGAGCATTTAGGTTTTAGTTCCATAGCGTAGAATTCATATAAAACACCAGCACAACTGAAGCTGGTGAAATTTCTGGCCTGAAAACACACAGCTCTCTGACAGAGCACTCCCAAACCTACTGTGTGTCTTTTGGACTGGTTGTGGACATCCTCCTGTCTCACACCAAGGCCCCTTATTGTGGCTTTAACTTTCATATTGGGCATACAGTCTTTCCACTCATATTCTGTCACGTAAGTAAGGTCTAAATTCCACCATATATACCTACCTCTAAAGTGAAAGACATTTATAAACTGATAGCAGAGCAAACTTTATAAAAGTTTGTAAACACATGAGTATTTAAAATTCTTTCATAGAGTCTTCCAAAAACTCTGTCTTGAAGTTTTTTCCACCTCCTAAAATTAAATTTGAATTTCTCACAGGAAATTGGGCAGAATTTTGCTACAAGGATGGAGTTTTGCTTGGTGTAGGCTTTCAGCCCAGATCAAACTGGGTTTATAAACTTCTGAAACATGTAATGAACCTGTCCCAAGTTTAGAGTTTATATTGTTACCTGATACTGGCAAAATTAAACCTGTCTTCACTGTGAAAGGTAGCCCAAGGTTTATTTTAAGCTGACAAGGCAGCAATAGACAGCAAAGTTGATGGTATTACATAGAAACTGAGCCCCATGCTCGTGATTCAAAACATGCTGGGCAATTCATCTCCAAAGCACCATAGTACTTCTGCTTCTTTCATATTTAAAGAGCGTACAAACAGCATTGCAGAGATCACAAATAGGTTTAAAGTTACACATTGTTTAGTCCATTGCTGAATCTAGGTTGAAGTAAGCATGGCAGCGTATGAAATCCAACCATGGAGGAGCTCCATGAACACTCCAGCATCCCCCATCTATCTACTATGTTGGCATTTTAAATGTTCAGATACAGATACAGATATATATGAAAGAATTAGAAATTTTTCATGTTTCCATGTAGCTTGAATCTACTGACAGCTTCAGTTTCATCTAAGAAGCCTACAGAGAAATTTTTCATCTTTTCCTCTCCGTAAACACCGTCCTGGTACTGCAGATAGAACAGCCCTTGTCTCTCACAAGGTCTCTTGGTTATCTGATGCAACCAAACACAAAAAGAGTCTTTACCATTTAACTGTCACGTTAAGAAATGGTTAACAGGGGACTGATCTGCCCCCAGCTCTTTGCTCTCTGCAGTTGAGCACAAGTAACTGGAGTCAAGGTATAAATGAGGATGTGATGCTGGGTAGGCTGGCAGGGCTGTAGGTGTTTGTAGCTGTGAGAGAAGGGGAGGACAGAGCTGAGTACACACATGTACATGCTGCTTAGGCAAAAGTTAAAGGAGAACTATAAAAATTATTCAGCTCCATGCAGGCTTTTAAGGTGAGAGATCATTCAGGCATGTCAAGCAGCAAGCAGAAAGGTCTTTGGTGTTATGTCTGAAGCTGTGAAAATGGGACGTTTTTCCCATTGGTGCTGCAATAACCCACCACGCAAGGCAGGGTTAAATTCTCTCTTTCATCACATGCCAGTCACTCCAAGTGTTGCTAATGTCTGAAATCAAATCTGAGTGTCTCCCCAGCTCATGTGATGCTCTGGGCCTCTCTTTTCTCTTTGGGTCCCCATCCCCCTGAACGTGTCGTCACATTAAATATGTATTATTTGAGTTGGCCTGTGGGAGAAGCAGTGACCGTGTCATGTACTAATAGGCATGTTTTTAGGGGAATTACCTCCCAGGGTTGTATCTTTGCCACTAGCGTAGTGCCTGAGAGTGTAACCATAATGAGCAGATTTGCACCTGACTCTGTAAAATATTATTACTCATTTGCTATTTTTATTTACTCTTCTTAATCCCCACCGCCCATCCCCCTTGTACTGCAGGATGCTCTGAGACTCCAGGGAGCCCTGCTGACCTCCGCCTTACGACTCCTGTGTGTGCACATACACATAAAGTGGGACCAATCTCCCCACTACAAAAAAGGCTGGGAAGTAAAAACATCTTGTTTTTTCCCTCCAAGACACAGGCCTTAAGAGGGCCTGGATATGCCTCTGTGACATTTTTACACTAACCTGGAAGCAGAATCCACACTTGGAAGAGGTCCTTTTTGCCTTTGGGACTGTTCTCATCAGGGATTATTTATGCCATAAGAGCCTAGGGAAGACACAGATAAATATTTGCTGAAGAGGAACCCCAAACAGACAGAGGGAGGGGTAGACTGGGCAGGCACCAAGTGGTTTGAACTGTCCCTACAGTGGTGGGAGCACAGGTCCCAGGGAGCTCCACGCTATGGTTTTGGAATAGGGCATGTCCTATTTTCTTTCATTATAGTAATACTTCCTACTGCTGTGCTCCATGGGCATAGTTGAACCAGACGAAGATACAGGTTCAGCTTCTTTTTTCCTCACAAGACTTGGAGGATCTCATCCTGTTTGTCTGATGCCTGCTACTTTTGACAAAGCACTGGAGGGAAAACTTGTATCTCCCAGAACAACAAGACAGAATTTCTTAGGCTTTGGCTGAGATCTGAGTAGATGCGTGCTATCTACAAAGTGGTGCAGTTTACAGAATTACCTATTAGCTTAAAGAGGACCAACTAACAAACACAAATGACAATGTATTACTCAAAATATGTCTGACTGATGACCCATTGGTAATTAATTTTACTGCTAGTCCTATAAAAGAACAGTACATTGTCACTGTGAACTCACATCACCTTGCCATGATGTTCCTTCAAAGCAAATCAGTTCTCAAGTTCGCACCACAACATTCTCAAATTTCTTTCAAGGTTGTACCTTCAATTCCCAATTCTTCCAAACCTTTATTTGACCAGCTCTCACATTGCTGCGAAAATGTGTGATATTGGAAGAGTATGCTCTAAATAAGGAGCGGAAGGAGCTGAAGTGTCAGAGTCCACATCCTGGCTCTGTCAGCTGAAGCGTGGACATAGCTGGCCATCAGTGTGTCAGGGACCCCAGAGCCTGCAGGCCTTCTGGTGAGGATAAGGGCATGGGGATGGGGAGAGACGGAATTGTGGACAGGTCCAGGGCAGGGCAACACATGCAGGAGGTAAGAAGGTGCTTAGGCATCATCATCTTGCCATGCCAGGGGTGTGAAGAAGGCCACATGGAGCCAGGGCACTTATGTCCTTCCACTCTCCTAGGTGTTGAGGATCAGCTCATGGCCATCTATCTCCAAGCAGTATTTCACCCTCTGAGTCCCACCAGCTGCTGCAATGTTTCTAATGGGCACTCTCCCGCACAAGAGTAACACAATTCAGCTCAGCTTAGATTTTATAGCCTCTTGGAAGTCAGTGGAAATGGATTGAGTAACCTCAGCTGAAAGTTTGGCTTTCTGTCCTTAATAAACTATAAACAATGAATTCAGCAAAAGTTCCCCTGAGTTGTCTTTATCATTAATTTCTCTTACTAGCCAACATTCAACTCAAGGCAACAAAAGGCTGGAAACGACGGTCAGGTGTGAAGGTAGCAGATATTTCTGTAGGAGACAGGACTGTGGGACAGCATGAAGGACACCATGAAGAGGTGTTTTAAATCTCAAAATGTAGCAGCCAAAATAAACAAACAGTCAAACCTTTTCAAAATTGTACAGTTAAACCTAATAAAGTCTGTTACTTAATTCTTAGTCTGGTTTCAAGGACTTGCCGTCACCTGAAATCTTCTATTGAAATGCCTCTGATTTTTGTTGTATTCTCTGAAATTTGAGCAGAAGCCACTTGAAAGACAACCTAAAAGCTCCACAATAAATTAAGGAATTTTTTAAATTTTTACCTTTGCAACTGGAGAAGATAGGATTGATAGAATAAGACCAGTGCCCATAGAACTCAATGTAGGGCATTCACAGTAAATATAAATCAGTAAATAAATATGGGCCATTTCCAAGAGTTCCCATTATCATGACAGATTAATACAAAATATAAAAACAGATTGAAGAAGCTGAAACCAGATTATTCCAACAAGCAAAGGGCAGCTCCATTCTGACCTTACTCATTAAAAATTACTAAGAAGGAAGAAAGAATTAGGGAAAGATACTGGCAGGAAGGAAGTTAAGAAGCAAAGAGCAAAGAGCTAGGGCATTGCACCCTCATATTATTTATAGAAGGGAAGACTTATGAATCACAAAGAAGGACTGCAGCAGGCCATTTGCAGACAAAATTAAACAAAGCTATTTTTTTTTTCCCAGAGAACTGCCAGTCCAATGCCAACTACCGAAAATGATGAAAACCAAAATGATTAATGGGACAAGAAAGATGGACGTTTCCCGTTCCTTTGGTGTACAGCCTAACAAAATCAAAGAAAGGCTAAACTCTACCCTCCAAAACATATCCAAAGTGTCCAATGGTTTTATCTGGATAAAACAGGCACAGAAACAAAAGGAGAAAAGCAATTTTAAACATAACCTCATCACCACACCTCTCAATCAGTAACTACCTACCAAAACATTTTGACTACTTTTGTGGTCTTCCTTTCCTGATTTCAAATGGGATAGAGCAAGATCACTGGAGGAGTCTAGGGGTCTGAATCCTTGGCTGGTCATTCCCTATGCCTGCCTCCAACTTTCTCTGACCTTGGGAAATTGACATGTCCACTTTGATTCAGGTTCATATATATGGAGAGGGAAATAACATTTATTTACTCTAGATAGGTGTTAGGGGCTGTAAGAACTCTAGTGAGATGTGGGTGCTTCTGAACACATTGTGTGGATATAATTAAATGTAGTAGAAATTATCAACAATTAGGGCAGTATTGTCCAATGTTGGTGCTGATGCTTAGCATTTCAAGACCTTAATTAATAAGAAATTTATTTAGGTATTGAAGTCAATGGGCAAAGTGCTCATCACATTAGTATCAGAGACCGTTTACTTACATGCCTCACCAGAGATATGGACTTAGGCTTCTGTGTTTGAAAATACTGGCCTTGGTTATGAGTTGAAGTGTGTTATAACTCCTTTTTTTGTAGCACAGGAAGATTCTGTGGTTAGCTCTGACTGCAAGAGCAAGACGTTATCTATTACAATTATTCTGTAACTTGGTGTCCTTACAAAAAAATCATTTTACCAGAGAGCTGAAGAAATCAGCTATTTTTGCTTGGCAAAACAATGGCTAAGAGGGGATATGACTGCTGAGTGTAAATACATCAAGGAGGAGTAAACCTGAGGGAGGTGAAAAGAGCTATTTAAGCTAAAATGTAACCTTGGCACATGAACAAACAAATGCTAACTGGCCATGAATAAAATTAGGAAAAGTAGAAGCAGGTTGCCAATGATCCAAACAATGAGGGAAGGAAGGACATTTCCAACAGAAGAAATGCAAGCACAATACAAAGTACTTCTAAGAAAAAGTTTAACTAGTTCCTGAAAGGGAATGAGAGGATTCTGTCTATTGCTGTGGCTAAGCTGTGAGGCCTGGGATCACTTCTACGACAGGTTGATATTCGGGTGAATGACATCTTTCCCCTGCCTGCTTGCATCCTGGTTTACATTAACAAAGAGTGCGAGGTCAGCAGTACAAGGCAAAACAAGAAGGTTGATGGCACAGCATGCCTCAGTCAAGTCTTTTTCCTGGAAATGCAGGGAACCAAGAATTTAGTCAATGCTACCGAGTGAACTCTCACCTAGGTCCCCCTTGTGATACTGGAGGTCTGGAGCAACGTGCTCAGAAAGTCACCTCTTATGTTTCTATCAGTTAATACTCCCCTATTTTCTAAATTTAGAAGATACTTAAAGACAAATACCTCACATTTCATATATAGAAAAAGGCAAGATCTCCCAAGCACATTTTGTTATCATGACACACCAAGAAAGAGATGATCACTCCCACAGCTAAATAACTAATCTTTAGTTAATTAAACTACTGTTGATTATTAAACCGAACACCTGACTGCAATCCTTACAAGGGTCTGTAGGCGACAGCGCGCAGGAGAACTCTGATCCTTTGACTGACACACTGACACAACTTTTTCTCTTTGAAGAGTACTTCCTTTTACAGACGCCACATTGCTGAATTTCCTGACTTGATTTTTGCCCTGTCACTGTAAAATCTACTTAATCACATGTGTTTGTTCGCCATATGTAAAAAACACAGCAACAACTTCTGCTGTGTCAAGGGAAACCATGACAGGTAAAAATGAAAGATCCTCTAAAAAGTAGAGTTTGACTATTGAGATTTAATGTGATACATCTCTCATTCAGCTGCAGACAATGACACTCCCTTCTTTCCAAAATGATGGACCTGCCTGCTTGTGCTGATAAAATAACTAAATTTTGATGATTGAACTGAATTTACAAAGCTATTTTCTAGCTTTTTCCAAAACTTTCAGAAGCTCAACAGACTACTAAACCCCAAATATCTCATACACCACCATTTACTTTGCCATCAAACTTCTAGCTGGAAAGTTCATTCATTTTCTCACCGAGAGGTCCCATAAACCACCTATCATTACCCAGCAGAGCACAGTGGGTTCTTGTCCCCATGGAGCACGTTCCCCACCACTTGAAGTTTCTACCACAAGAATGTTCTCTGCAACTTTTATGTGATGTTGTCAGTTTGTTTGCCTCATCTCTGTCCCTGGGCTGACTGACAATCCAGTTTTGTATTGAACAATACAAGGCCCAAGTCCTCATTCCTTGGAGGAGCAACTGTCCCACCAACTTCAGACAAAGTCCTCGGACAGTCACCCACCACATTGCTTGGGTATTGGTGCCTAGCCACTTGCCTCAGGAAACAAGCAGCAAAGACCCCAGGCTCACCATCATCTTGAGGAGGATCTTTTCACTGTCTTTGTGAGCAGGTGTTGGTTAACCTCATTTTCTGGGTGCAGAGTGTGGAGACAGCCTTTGTGTCCTGGGAAGCGATCCATGCACAACTCCCTCACTTCTCAGGACCATTATCATCAACTCTTCCCCTTTGCTGATCCTTTGGAAAGGGGGTAATTTTTCCCAGGCTGTTCATTACTGAGAACAAGAGGAGGAGGGGCAGGAACAGCAGCCACAGTTTGACAAACGACCCTTAGTAACAGATTAAACAAATGGTAAAAATTAGCTGTGGTACAAACTCCCTTAACTCCCTCTCCCTTCACTTCTGCACAAGCGCCTTCCTTCCCACCTGCATCCATATAATAGGCTGAAAGAGATCTTCTCAGGGTCCTTAATTAGCAGGAACACATTAATGGAGAGGAAGGATGACCAAAGCACAGACAATTAGTCACTGAATATAATTGTAATTCAGGACAGATTCAGTGACTAATTGATTCTTAAGTCCAGCATTGCCCAGGTATCAACAGGAATGCCTGGCATGAGAGCGCTCTGCCTCCAGTAATCACTTTCACACCAAAAACTGTGTCACAATGACTTATATCAACAAAAACAACCAGTGTGTTTCCAGCTGAGTCAATTGTTAACTTAGCCCACTCAATGGACCCTCACACTCCCTGGAAAAGAAAAAGTAGAGAGTTGGTGCAGACCTTCTAGCTCCCATTTGGAGCTGAGGAGGCAGCTGGGGTTTCAGAATGATCAATCAGTTTAGGAGCACAGGACTGGCCAAATTCCTCCTAAGTCTGACAGATATTTTCGAGAGACCCCCTCTTGTAGGAAAATATTCACACCTGTGAGCTTGAACACAAAAATAGTGGCTCTACATCTGGAAATCTCTAAGATGTAGATTAGTAGAGGCTGAGAAAATAGACCTCTGGCCTTACCCGGTATGATCATTCCTATGCTCTGATACTGGAGGCTGTGCAGACATCCTTCCTGCTCAGCCTGCCCCATCACGTCTCTTCATACAATCAGCCAGCTCGTAGTGAAACCTTGTGCTGGGACATACCTTGTGTCCTTTGCACGACCATGCTGACTAAGCTTCATCTTAAAAGGGCCATTTTCTCTCCTGTTGTTGCTTTATGTTTGTCTTCTAGTGCATTTAATGGTAGTATTTGCATGGAGGAAGTCAATCAGGTCAAACTGTCTTCTGTTGCCTTTTCATTTTTGATTAAGGTGGCCAAGTTCTGCCCTGTTGTTAAGCAGGTGCATCTTTTAACCTCATTACAGACTAAAGTGTTTCTTTCAGCAAGTCCCTTGTTTGAGGGCAAATTGCTTGAATGAAAACTCTCCTCCCAGTTCTGCAAGGGAGATCTTGACTCTGATGTGTCACTTTTACAATGTGCAGGGGTCTTCTCCTGGGGCAACCAGAGATCTTGCCATAGGGTGTGATCCAAAATGTGGCCAAGTGAGTGGTGCTTGACCTATGGGAGAATTTAGGCTGTACCTGTGTCTCATTTCTGAACCATCATGACAAAGACCACCTAACTGTGCTTTAATATCTCCCTCATTGATGTTGTAAATCCCAACCCCTTCTCCTACATCACTTAGCATGTCAAACATGGAAAAGCTGAAGCTGCAGAGTTGCTCTCCTTACTATACCTCTGTGCCTGTTATTTTTTGCCAACAAAAGGATACTGCATCAGCAGATTAAAGAAGTTGATTTTCTAGATTAAATAACTCTGGTTTTATTTCCTAATTTTCCATCACAGTAAAGGAGATTAGTCTGAATCATTCTCAGCACTTCACAGGAACACTTCAATTTTAAATCATCTGCATGAAGTACAGATTTGGAGAATGAAGGTGGAAGAGTTCAAAGAGAATTCAAAGTTGAAGAAGACAATAGGCAGCCTCCATAGTGTTCAATTTTTTTTTTGTTTGGTGTTTGCTGAACTGTTCAATTTTCATTGAAATGTTTGGAAGATCCTTTTGGGCCAATGCCATGTCACTGTCTCCCAGTGTAATCTCCTTTTGCCGTATCATTACTGCTACGAATCTTTCGGTGTGTAATAAACACTGTGTGTCAGTGTGTTGTGAAGGGCTCCATGTGGTAAGTCTGGAATTTTTATTCCTAAAACTTTGAATTGCACCAGGTTACACATTTCAGTCTCCATCTATAGAACTACATCTGAAATGCCTGGATGCCGAACATTGAACCTTTGCCTGAAAGGTCCTTCTTTTCCAGTTTTACTTTCATCTACAAGTGTCACGTCAAAAAAGAGCCATTCTTACTCGTATTGGGGCAGAAATTATTGGGGCAGAGATCTGCATAAGGCCAGACTGCCTCATGAGATCAGATGATATCAATAGTTTCAACATGTCAGTATCTTCAACCACAGTCTATAAAGAAGTAAGGCATTTGTGCAGGTGAATATACACACAAGGACACACATGTGCACAGATGCACGCACACACACATGCACACACTGTCAGAAACAGGGAGTACTTGTGGAATTTTAAAAAAATCTTGTGCATTTTGCTTTAAAAATCCCTAAGTGTGGATACCCAAGAGACGGTTTATCCTGTGTATTCCTAATGTTTCTTTTCCCAGCATGGAGTTCTGATGGTAGCCAAAGAGGCCTGAGGAGTTAAGGGTGCAAAGGAAGGACGAGGGCAATGTCTGACCTCCCATCACAGGCCACCCGTAACACCAGCACACCTCTACAAATGTGACCAGCCTGAGACATAACATCCTGAGGGACACTTGCCCTCTGTCTTTCATTGCCAAGTCAAGAAAGGAGGAAAGTCTACGGGAGATCTCAGCAAGATTTCCTTTCAGCTCATGGAAACAGAGCCATAGAGAAAGCATACAACCATATTGTAAATAACTATTCTACTTATTGAGAGTAACACCCCATTTGGAAACTGAAATGACTGTGCCTTAAGAGTGATGCAGGCTTGACTCCTGAAAAAAGCACAAGGGGAACATTTTGGGGTGAAGAGGGAAAATCCGATAACTCACTTCAAGTGAAATCCCTGAAAGATGGACTTCTTGGACTAAGTGTCTGTGTAGCCCAGCTTACTTATTTATTTTTATATCCAAAGTCATAAAGTAGGATTTCAATAGACCAGCTACCCCCTTATCTTCCTCGATAAAGGCTCGATTTCTCATTTGAGAGTCAGCAAATAGTTCATTTCTATGAGAACCTGTTCAAGGAAAATTGCTGCTTACACAGGGCTCTATTTTTGTACAGACAGATGATTAAATCAACAGTTTTGTTTGCCATTAGCAATGCAAATAACAGTATGTGGCTGAGTTACCCAACACTCTTTCAGGAACACTATAGTTAAGCCTGTCGTGAGTGTTTACCTCCATGAGGTGTTAGTGTACAACCCCATTGCCCCAGGACACTCAGCCCCACTGAAGACTATTGGGCTGATCACAGTGACCGTGATGGTCAGAGCATTTCAGCCTACACAGCCTGCCACAGTCCAGAGGAGACTGTCTTTCTCAGGCACACCCTTTTGCCCACTTACATCAAGAGTATAATGCTAATTTGGCATAATGGGACAACTGCTCAGCTGTGTAAATCACTTTAGCTCCCATTGAGTCATCAGCTCTACCAATTAACTCCTAAGGGAAGTCTGGTACAAAGTTCCAGGGAGTTTGCTTTTGCCTTTTTATTGAGATTATGAGAACAATACCACTTTCTGGTTCTTGTGCCACACTGTGACCCCCTCTCCAACTCAGGCTATGATACACTCTTTGAACGCAGTTGCATTACTTACTCCCTTTCAATATTACAATTTCCCATTCTTGCTCATCCCTATAGGATGACGACATTACAAGGCTCATGTGGGACATTCAACAGGAGTACAGAAGTCACTCTGAAGTGCTGTGTTCAGGCTCTAGGTCATGCCTCTAAGTCGGACAGTGTTCGTGTCCACGCTTGGTTGATGTAATTGTGCGTGCAAGGCAAGTAATTTTAGTGTGAAGTCTGCGGCTGTCACACAGGTTGCAAATAGCCAAGTAAGTTTGCTACAGTTGTGGCCTGAGATTTCTGCTGCTCTTCTGAGAGCACTAAGGGGTCCAACCTTAGTGAAATGTTCCAGGGAAAGGTATTGCCTCAAAAAGGGCCAAGTTTGTAAAGAAGTAAGAAACCAAGAACTGAGTCATTGCCTGTGGCAAAGCCATGTAACATCACTCCAAAGTTTTATCAGGAGAAACACATAGAATCATAGAATCATTTAGGCTGGAAAAGATCCTTAGGATCATCAAGTCCAACACGCAGCACCTTCTTTTTTTCCCTCTGAAGGATTAAGGTGACACAAACACATTTAATTGAATTAGCATAAATTACAATCTTCTCCGATTGTGCAAGTCAGGAGTCCCACAAGGATGTTTCCCAGTAAGATTTCCAAAACATTGCTCTTAGGTTTGAAATTTTGTGAGAATAACCTTTTATCCTGGCATTTTGGTGCTTTTTCTTCAAGTCCAAAGCAGAAGCACAGAGGGCTCAAAATGAGAGGGAGAATTCCAGCAAAGTGGGACTCAGATGGTAACTTTCTAAAAGGCTCAGACTGATATGAGTTTGGTGATGTAATGGGTAGAACTAGCGTGTTCTTAACAGAACTCTGCCCTAACTGGGTCTGCGGCCGTGCTGGTCTGTATTCCATCAGTGAGGATGGCACAGAGGGTTCAGTCCTGCCTGTTTGCAAAGGTCCTGTAGAGGCAGCCTCCTTCTGCACAGAGAGGGCAGCTGTTAACAGCTCTGTCGAGATCTGAGCTTCAGAGAGTTAACTCACAGCTCAGCTCTGAATTTGACCCTGTGAACTAACACAGCAGCATCCTTCAAACCCTTCTAGTATCACTTTGATGACAATGTTTTGAAACAAGATATCAGAACAAAAGTATGGTAAAAAACTAAGTGGTTTGCGGAGAGTTTTGTCTACCCCTGCAAAGCAAGAAACTCTAAGCAAATATTTACAGTCTGCTCATTGGGAGTTTAGATACAAACCTACTAGACCTATTTACAGTCTGCTCCTTAGGAGTTTAGATACACACTAATATCAGCACTCGAGAGTTAGTCACTCTTCCTTTTCCCATTATGCAATGGATTCAAGAGAAGAGTTTTCTTCTCTGATGCTTGCTGTGGGAAAGGTATATTTAACCATGGAGGGTAACTTGGTCAGAGATGCAGAGGTCCCACCAAGGACCTCCCACCTCACTAGCATCCTAGACAGTGTTATGTGAACAGTGAGAATCCTTCAAAGTAAGTATCTGGATGTGGCAGGACACCTACAAACCCCAGCAAGATGCCTTGGATCCCTTTTTATGGGGTTACTTTTTGAAGGTTGTTGAATTGTGAGTGGTTTGACAGCAGACCTTCCACATGGACACCAGCTCTGTCCAAGACTCTGCTTTCCATGTCACCTGTGCATGCACCAAATGCTCTCCAGGCTGCTCAACACTTACAAAGAAACCACGCAAGCAAACCAGAAGCCACAGGCTTCTGCCTCTGTCCCAGAAACCAGTTCCATATATCACACCTTGTACTTCACTCCTGCACATGCACTCACCACTTCACATCGACCACCACAGATTTTGCATGTGTTCACCACGCGCACGTTGGGAAAAAGCCTTTGGGAAACACAGCCCTATAACAGAAAAGGTTCTGAAATACAGCTATGAAAATAGTCGCCTTTTTTTTTTTTTCCTTGTAACATTATTTATATCCATCTCTAACAAGGCAAAAAGCTTCTAGAGGAATCACTCCATTACAGGAAAAGGACAAAGACGAGTGAGCTTGAAATGCAGCCTGAGCAGGTGCTCGTTGCCCTCCCCGAATACTGTTTCCCTTCTTCCCCAGCTCCCTTTTCCTTTGGCATAGCTGGCAGGCTGTTTTCTTAGCATAGCTGGAAAGTGAGGACGTTGTGGTCTGAAGCAGGATAATTTTGGGCATCAATGAGTTAAGAATTAGTTAATATTAGTTACAATATGCAGTGCTATTAGTTTTACCTTTCCAAAATGTGTTAATAAAACAATAATGTAAGTCACCAATTCCTGGCCTTTCTCCAGTATTCTGAAGTTTTGTTATGATTTACTGGACACGACAATGTCAGGCAAATCTATTATCTTTCAGATGGCTGTTTATCTCAAGCCTGGTCTCCAGACCTGCCTTTTTTTTCAAGGCACGCAGCTTTATCTTGAATTCACAGAGATTGACCTGTCTGACTCCTGACTAGAGTATGCTATGGTTACTTTCCAAACTATACACAAA
The DNA here is from genome assembly GCA_013398915.1 of Dromas ardeola. NCBI lineage: Eukaryota > Metazoa > Chordata > Aves > Charadriiformes > Dromadidae > Dromas > Dromas ardeola. The sequence goes on from VYZM01000592.1 coordinate 188,258, forward strand.
TACATACATAAAAAGCAAAGAAGCAGCATACAGTGATGCCAGAATTTCAGTTACATTTTGTGTTGGGGCAAGTTTTTATTTTATTTTATTTTTAATGTCTCTGGTGGAATGAAACTGGTGGTATACAATAGCATGCCTACCTCAAAACACTGGCAGATATATTGAGTGTTAACATTTTAATCTCTGGTTCCACTGACATAAACTCCAGCATGAATCTCTTTCTCCTCTTGTTACTCATTACAAGTTCCACTTTTGCTTCTTGCTTTGCTGGGCTTTTTTAATCTGGGATTTGAACCTATTGCATCCAATGAAACGAGACATCAGTAAGATTAGCTTCAGGCCCCAGTGTATTAAAGGTGGGGTAATTGCAGTGTGCAATTACTTTACACTAGGTGGGTAATTACAGTGTGTGGATCCAGGCCTGGTTTAGATCTGTGTTCAGATGTCTAGCTGAAGAGGACTCATAGCTAGGTCTGAAAATGTTTATTGGAGGCTATCTGGCTTCCAATCTTTCTATCAGATCTGACTGCTCAGCTAGCGTACTTTCTCCTTCCCACTGCAGTGGCCCAATAAACCCTTTCTTTCCTTCACATGTTGTTATTTCATCAAGCGGTTTATCACAGGACTGGCAGTTCAGTAAAAAAAATGTCACCTCACAGGCTATAGCATGGGAGCACACCATTTTGGAAGGGCATTGTATAGAGAAAGCATGTTTTGCATTCTGTGGTATAATTGCTTAGATATAAACATTTCCATAGTTAAACAAAAAGCTGCTATTAAATAGGAGAGCACTTGAAATACTGGGTTCAGGTTATTCTTGGATGCTCAGTGTATGGAGAAGATCTTTATGTTACTTGTTAAGTATTGATTTACTCTACCAAAGGGCTGCTACTGCTTCCTGGAGCTCAGGGGAACCTTTTCTGTTTTCAGAACCAGAACAGCAATGTCAAATGGGCACCAGAGGGCAATAACCTGCTAGATTTCTTCCTGCTTCTTTGCAACACCTCAGCAAACAACTTCCCTCCTCAGTCTGGAGCTGTGGCCCTACCTTTTCATCTCCTTGATGCACCCCAGTAGCGCACATATGCGAAAAAATGAGCTGTTGCAAAATTGCAATTATATTACGGGAGCTGAGGACATGCCTTTGGCCATGACAACCTAATTGTCTCATTCTTGACAGCAGAAATGTGGAGCAGGATGCTGAAAGGACATCTACTTTGGGTTTATATTTACAACGCTACAGCTGACAGAGGAATTATCCCAGAGAAGATTTTGTGCTGTCTCCGTGTTAGCTCACATGCAGAAGAACCATGCCGAGTATGAACCTTGAATGTGTATGATAATTTCTTCTTAGGCTCACAGCTGATTTCTCCTCAGAGAGCTAAAGTAAACATGATGTTGATGAGTTTTTAACTTGGTCCTCTAAGAGAGATGTCGAATCATGCTCAGTGGTTTGGAGGGAGTTGAGGGTTCCCACAGCAGTGGGAGGCATAGCCCAGGAGTGGACCGTAGGTACATCTGTTGCTGGTGTTGCTCTTCTCAAGAACATGTGTGCTTCCCCAGCTTCTTCAGTGGAGCTTCCCCCGAACTCTGACTGGCCAGTGAATGAGGGAATAGTCAGTCTGCAGCCACTTTAAACTGTCATTTGTCCCACCGTCCATATTAACCAGGAAATGTGATGGAAAATGGCAATGCCATTGCCTATTTTGCTCACCAAAAGCTTCTGTCTTGAAAGATGCAAGTCATCAGATGTCCCAGACTGAGGCTGAATGCAGCATGTGAAATCTTTATGTCTCCTTAACTACTTTGCCTGAGGCAATGTTAATACCATTTTTTCTTTGATAGAGTGAGGAACCATGTCTAGGCTATATATACTCATGTCTGTATTTATTTCCCATCAGTGAAGAGCTTAACCACGGAGCTTGTGGCTAGTGTCCTGGCTACTGAGAGAGGTCTGGCACTTGCTGTATTATGTCCTGGCTTTGTTCATGCAACACCTATGTTTTCTTTTGGAAAAAGTGCACTGAATGTGTCACACAGCATATTTTATTTCTTCTTTTGAGCCATCATCTTTTTAATAGCAGCAGCTGTGAAGTTTTATTTGTGATCTGAGTGAAACCACAGTAGCCCCACGCTTTCGGTCTGTTTCTAAAACTCAGGGAACAGGAATCTCTACAGAGGGCAGGGACCAATTGCATTTTCTTAATCAGTATTTTACCATTAGTGAAAACTAGCAACAAGGCTCCCCCTCCTGTGTGTACGAACTGCTGTGATGAGCTGTAGCTTCTCTCCTCCATCAGCAGAGACCAGAGGAAAGGCTTGTGACCAAACCTGTCTTAGAGAACAATCTTTGCCAGGTGGCGGCATTTTCCACCGGGATGTAGCAAGGCATGTATTGACTGAAAGGCTTGGGGTGCTTGGGAAGCGGCTTGTACCATAGCTGCTGAGGAAGAGCAGCCCTGCTTCGTGGCTCTTGCGTAGGACTAATGGTTTGATGCTGTTTCTGGAGCTACTGAAAGGAGCTGGACAGGGTTTTGGCAGAGGACCTTTTCCCTAAGGTGCTGGGGGAAGCCTGAATATATTGCACTAAAACCAGCAGTAGATTTAAGACCAAAGTATTATAATGGTGGTGGGAAGGAATCATAAATAGATTGTGTTAGCATTTCCACTGAGGCAATCTTCCTTCAGTTCTTGAGCCCTGACGCTAGCAGTAGTAGTCAGCCTGTCGCATTTGCGTTGGGTGGTTTCTGGAGAACAACACCAAATATTGCCTCTAGAAATGCAAAGGAGCCAGAAATTACGTCTTTACACAGCTTGGACTAAAATAGCACTAGTGGATTCTAAACGTAAAGCAGGAAAAAGCAAATACTTTACAGGCAATTAGGCTGGAGTTAAAAGTTCCCCTCAGTTGTCATTACAAAGATAATTTTCTCTAGTTTTCAGTGAAGTCTCTGCTATCAACCTAGCAGTTTCCTGGCTTGCCTGTTAGATGCAAATGGCTGCCCTTGAGCTCTTGTCTGACTACCCAGGACTGGATATCATGCTGCCATGTGCCTTTGCAAGACAGTTGCCCCAGATTTGCAATCATATCTAGCTTTGAACACTGTGCTCCTGATCACAAGGTTCGGGGTGCATTCCTACTTCTGCTCCTTGAAGGACATTAAAATATGACCAGTTTACCCACAGGAAAATACCCCTGGCTGAACTGCATTTGGTGTGTCTCATTATATTTTTCATTTTTTTAAAACTACGATTCTCTAAACCAGTCAACATCATCTGGGAACGGCTGCAAACACCAACATTTTTTAATTATATGCACACATAATAGTGAACAAAGATTTGTCAGTGATCCTCCCGTTGGCACATCTCTGCTCAAAAGAAACGTCTGTCTTTTAACCATACCCCTCTAAGCCTTTCTTTTATGAGGCATCCTGTTATGCAAGACCTTGGCTGCGATCCAAACCATATTGGGCCCCTTTTAAGCATCCCTTTTACAACCTATCCTTTACAGTAACACACCAGTCCCTTGTTTCCCAACAACAACTTTCTGTACAGAAAGCTTTCAGCCCCAAAGAAGCCTTTAGACTCAGCAGTTGTGTGATTTTCACCATAAATAACAGCTCTTATTAATCAGCAGCATTAATCTATAAAGGCATTATTCCAAAAACTAGCAGCTTTTCAGAATTTGCTGAGAATGTTACAGGAACAGTAACACCTAGAAAATCCCTTGGATGCAATTAGCGTTGCATTTCTTTTGGGTTATAATGTTCAGTGCTGTTAAGATACTCTCTCTCAGACTTCACTTTGGTTGACCTAGAGGACACAGTGTGTATATATTAGCCATCTACTGATCTCCAGAGAAATTCTCCTGAACTAATCATTGAGCCCGTTATGGGCTTTTTTTTCACAAAGACTTAAGAACTGAGAGTGTGGAGATCTCGATATCCTTTTACACACCCTCCTCACACTGCCATCTGGTTAACAAGCCACTAGCCAGGAAAGTAACTCCTCTATCCGTAGATGCCCACGAAGAAGGCAAAGAGAACAACTTTCTGAAGGAAATTCAAAATCAGATCATTACTTAGGATATGAAAGAAATCAGAAAATAAAAAGACACCATCCAAGACTCAGCCCTCTTGCTGTAGACGGAAAGGTAAAATATAGCAGCCTCGTTAAGAAACTTTTCTGTCCTGTAGACCAAATACCACCTGTTCATTACAGAGTGGCCCACCTCTAAATAGCCTGAATGAGTTTTAAACTGTTAATATTTTGATTTTTCAAGTCTTTAATTTAATTTTGCAAGCATAATGCAGTAATAGGTGCACATGGATGCTTTCCAAGAGAAATTACAGTTGCTGTCTTGCAAATTATGATTCAAACACAGGCCTGGAGGAGAGGGTATTTTGGCAGAGCAGTAAAATATCACTGGATGTTTTCATTATCATGAAGTATAAAGGTCAGATGAGTAGATTTTATGCCTGGGCTGGTAAATTTTCAGGCCAATTTGAAAGATGAATTACAATACCTAGTACAGAAATTGCTTATTGTACCATAGTAGCCACAGTCCCTAGTGGGAATTTGGAGGAGTTGGTGTTTGACAGACTGGGAAATAGACCATAATGAATTATTAGCAGCAAATGTGTTACAGTGACAAGTAGAATGGCTATCTGCTACCAGGTTTCTGATCCTGTGACACACACAAAAAAAACCCCTTTGGTTTGACCTTTATTAGAGTTATGCTGGTGTAATTTAGAGATGATGGACTGGATGGGAAAGGAGAATCAGAATCCAAACATGGCATTCCTGCCGCATACATGGACAGAGGTAGGTTATGAATCACATCAATGCATGTACGCCTTTGCTGTATCTTCAGTGTTGCCCAGGCCAGAATGTCTCCTAGGTCTGCTTTTCCTCACCAACCTTAGATCCTGGTGTCTCCACACACTGAGACAAGGTGAAGAGGAACCTCCAGTATCTTTAAAATCCACATCTAGCTGCTAAGTCCAGTTGGGGTCATTGATTCTTCTTTTGGGATAGCCTAGGAATAGTGAGACCCACAGATTTGTGTAACGAGAAAAATTAGGCACTGCTTGTATCTGCATTGTGCAACTTCAGGACCTCACGAGTGGTCCTCTCCAGACTTTCTCTCCAGCGTCGCCAACAATGTGAAGTTTCATTAATTTGTGAGGTTAGCCTGGTCTGGCTAATGTATTTGGGAACAGTTTTCAAGTTAGATTGCTAAATATATTTTTGGAAGGGAGTGGGAATAGAAACAGGGGAAGGGCATTTTTCCTATTAGTTCTTCACCTGAGGCAATCGTTGTACAAACATGATTGGAAAAAAAACAAGAATAAGCGAATACATGACTTCAGCAGGGTTTTAATTCCTTTACTGTCAGGTATTAATTTAAGCCGCAACTAAAACAATGGGCTGTTGGGCGCCATTGGTGCAGCCGAAAGCCTGGTGCACATGACTTTTCCACTGGAATGCTTTCAAGGTCTTTTTCCTCTTCCTATCCTAGCTGCGAAACCTTTATGCAAACGGTCTTAGTCACAATTAGATTACATCAAAGAATGTTTGTCTTGGTTTCAAGCCTGCTTGGGCTAAAACCAAGATAAATTGCAAATTGGCTAAAACCACCAACAAACACCCACTTTTTCTGGTCATTACAGATGAGGAATGTACAGTGCCTTTAGGTCTTATATTTCCACCGCCCTATCCTGTCCTTAGTCAGCAATTTGTTAGGTAATTGGAAAACAAAGTTCAATAGACTGTCTCAGAGCGGGTGGGGATTTTTTCTTTCCCCTTTTGGCTTTTGTGCGTCACAGAGTACTTACAAAGGAATCAACTCACAACCGGAGCCGTGTAAAAGCAGCCACATGTGAAGCACAAAGAGAGAAGGCAACCCTCAGTTCATAATCCTCGAAGACAAGCAAAACTTAAGATGACAAATGGCAAGGGAAGACAACCCTTTTCTGCTGCCTCCTCTCCCTCCACAGTCACAAGTGAGAAAAAAAAAGAGGCACCAAGCAAGCTTGTCCTCCTCCCTTGCTAATGTAAAGCTGTTGCCCTCAAAATTGTCTATAGGCTAGAAAATGTAGATAGGGATCATTTCAGCAGCCACTTAAATAGAGAGTGACAAACCATGACATGGCACAGCAAAGCTCCAGGTGAGACCCTCTCAAGGCTGATGAGAGAAGAGTTAAATGCCCTGCAACCAGCCAAGCAGGGATGTGAGGAATAACTTTATATTAACATAACTGGTTTTCGCAGGCCTGGCCATGAAATAGGTAGCGGAGTCGGGAGCCTGGACTGACGTTGCGCCCCGTAGACTGGAAGTGAAAAGCCACTGCAGGTGTAAATGAAGTTTATGTTTCTGGAGGCTGAAGCGTGCCATGCAGTCTCATGGTGTCAGGGCTGTGCTGTTCAGTTCTCAGCACCATGCCAAGTTTGCTACGTAAGTTTTAAATCTGTGTAGTTCAGTAGAACACTCGTGGAGTTATTCTGGACTTATACCATTACTTTTTAATAGAGGTGGCCAGAAAAAATAAATATGAACCGTGAAAAAAAAGTTGAAAGTACAAAAATACTCTTGGCCAGCTATTCACCATGAGGAATATTTACTCCTTGACATTTACATTGGCCAGTCAGCCCAAAATAGACTGTTTTCCCAGAAAACAATTCCGTGAAGGTACATTTTCAGAGACATTTTTTTCAGACGCTTTCCCTTAAGTATTCCTACCAGAGCTCAAGGTGGCTGCCATGGCTGCTAACACCATGCTGAAATCTCTGTCATTTAATCATGGGATGGCATAAGCGCTGCACAAAAAATTTTAACAGCTGGAAGTTTAGGATGTCAGACAGTAGTTTCAGCTGTGTGCTGCCACATGCAGCCGATTAATGTACTCCTCTGGAATGCAGAACAACCATAATTATCACTTAGTCCAAACTGAATGAGAAAAGCATGACTGATGGTCAACTTCCCAGGTATCTGCAATGGTCTGCTTGCTCACCTTCCCTTTCCAAGCATTCTTCACCTCAGGTCCATGTCCTTCATTCCAGAAGCTCCCCTGGCTTTTGATTTTTCACCCACTGCCATTCTTTTAATAGCAGCAAGATTATTCTAAAGAATAATACAATCCTCTGCAGTCAGAGCAGAGGCGTGAAAACTAGTTCCTGCGCTAGGATGGAAATTACGGTTTTAAACGTGAAATAAAGAGATCCGGCTTCTAGCAGATAAATGTGTTACTACATTTTCAACTTGGATGAATGCTAACTGGTAAGCTAAAGGTCACTTTGGATGTTTCATGGTGGATTTTTTCCTAAGAAGTTCTGGTTCACGTGGTGAAACGATGCTGAGTTCAGCGAGGTAGAAAATGGCTCACACTGCTCCCAGGAGTAATTCTTCCAGTAACCATGCTGATATTGGTATATGGCATGACCTGGTCCGGAACAGTAACAAGCACTGCAAATTGATGTTTTCATCTTCACGATCACTGAAACTGTCACCAGAAACCCACAAAAAATGCAATACGTCAAAAAATCCCCCAAAACACTTCTTGAACAAATCCATGAAATATAATTCCATCAGATTAACTAGACATAGGAGTTGTTTACAATAAGCATTGAATTAATCTGTATTGTCCCATTTAGACCTGCTGTCCAACATGCAGAACAATGTGCCCTAATGTCTTGGTCACCTCCAGCTGTGCAGGGGGCACGGTGGCAAAAGAAACCTGACACCTTGTGCCCAAATCTCAACCAGAAAAGAGTCGTTAGGTGGGCTTGGTGCTGCACCTGTATTGGGGGACTCTCTCCCAGACGTGAAACACAGATGTAGTGCAGAGTATCATGGATACATCTACTTCATGTGATATAAAAAGTTAGGTGCAGGCTGATAGGTAACCAATCCCAGTGCATTATTTGCTGATGGAAGAAAAGGTTTTCAAATTAATTCAGTGCCTCCCACAGACTTTGAAGGCCCTCATGCTTTACTAACCACATAGGTATTTTCTCCAAGTGCTTGAAAGCAAAGTATCACTCTAAAAAATACAACTGACATTAAAGAAAACAACTGTTGCTATTATGAAGTGTTCTGTTTCTAAGGAGGTTGGCAAGTGCTTCTTCCCTGATGCTTTGATAATGAAGTAGAAATTAAGATTTTCAAAAAGCATGGGTGGTTGGGGGTGAGTTGTGTCTGTGTGTCAAATTGGCGTCTGATCTCAGGCTTGATTTTCAGAAATGCTGAGAAATGCCTCTCTGAAAAACAAGCTGTCTAACACTGTTGAAATTCTAAGTCAGAGTTCAGATCCAAACATAGTTACAAATTTCAGGAGTGATTAAGTTAGCAGCCTGGTTTTTATCCTTCGCAATTATTGTGATGACTTATGAGGTTGGGATCTGGTTCCAGATTTCCCGAAAGTGTGTGACAGTTTTGATCTGCCATGTCCTAAGGCCATGTGCCCATTTAAATTACTTACTTGACTGAAAAGTGTGGATTAAAATAACATAGCAGCTTTTAAAGAAAAAGGCATCAGCAAGCTACTGCAGCCTACATACATTACAATTGCCAACAAGCAAAAAATTTTCAGACTCACAGGCAAGGCAATCTGAAGGGGTCGTTATGATGATTTAGTAAGAAATTTTACAGAGCTCTCCAGAGTAAAAAGTTTTCACATCAATTTCTGCATTGGACTTCTGTTGCCCAAATGTTTTCTGATGGCAATATGTCATCAAGTGATTTGGAGCCAGAATGGGGACCCTGTGGACAAGGGTTTTATGACTCTGTTGTGCCCTCCCTACACTTACCTTCTAGGCACCATGTAGCAGGGTACGCCTTCCTGTCCTGTGTCTGCAGCACACAGCAGCCACCTTTTGTGATCATATGCTTATTTGGGGTGAAAGATAAATGAATGCATGCCTGGTATTAACTAATGTTATCAGCTGCTAATGGATTGTGCCATTGATCTCATCCAATAGGACAGCTCGAGCCAGGTCACATACGACATTCCCCTATTTTTTAACTGTTGGACCAACCTGGTTAAGGCTAAGGTTAAGGTCATGGGAAGGTTGTTGGTGGTTGTGTCTCCTGCACGTAGCCAGGCAAGCTGGCGATGGGCTGTAGAAAGGCATCCAAGATTGAATCCCTGACAGACTTATCGTGTTTTTATAATTTTCTTGCAGGTTGCCAGAGGTTTTGCTTTTTTCTTCTTTTTTTTTTTTTTTAGGAAATGTACACATTCCTCAGAGTAATTTTTTGTTCTTCTCCCTCACTTCCCTGCACACTCATGCGTTGTTGCACAATTTTTCTGCCTTGCTTGGTGGTGTGATGGGGAGGGAAGGTGCGGGGGGCAGATGAGTCCCCGCTTGTGACCTGACAGTGTGGCAGCCGTTGTGGCTGGCGGGAGCAGAGGGAAGGTTCTCAATGGAGCCATTGCTGAAGTCGGTTTTAATCAATTTAATTGTTAACGTTCAGGGGAGAGAGGGAGGAAGCAGACCACAGACTAACACGGTGGGGTTAATGGAAAGAGAAGTGATAAAATATAACCTTACAGCCTGCTGTGCAGCAGCTCTCTGAGAAATTAGAAAGTTATCAAGCGAGAGAACAATTAAACTGATTTGTAATTAACTCTGCAGAGAGTAAAACCAGCAAAAGGCGAAATACGGCTTGCTTGGTTTGTCCCTAAAAAGTGTTCTGGTCCCAAACCCTCCTCCTCTGTGCCTCTTAACAATCCCGAAGAGCTGCCAAGGGGGTCTGGGGTGAGCACCGGTGCTGCCGGCTGTGCTGCAAGCCCATGGCAGCGCTCGCCCCCTGGCCGCATCCCGGCCTTGACGAGGAACCGCGGGGAAAGGGAGGCAATTATCTCTGATGCTTTAGGCAGCTGCACAAATACTCGCCATCGGCCTGGCAGGCGCACAGTCCCAGTCGGTGGGCGAGGAGGTGACAAGCCCCTGCCCCACACCAGTGTGTGCGGGCAGAGCCAGCTGGGCACCCTTGCTCTGAGCAGCCGGCATGCAGAGGTGGGCTGAACAAACGGCAAAGCCCTGTTAATGACCCAGCAGGGGCTGGGTGGATATGGGTAGGGTAATATGGGTGGATGGCTATCCTTGCTCTGGCCCTGGAAAGGCTCCTTGCTGCTCCCGTGTCTTCATGGTCACGTTCCCCCAGCCACACTCTCGTCGCTGAGTTTGTCAGAGCAGCCAACGTCCTGCTTGCTTGTGAAAACATTCATTTCTCTGGCTTAATGTAGGTGTGAGAATAACCCCGCTCAGAAAGCAATGACTTCTCTTGGAGGAGATCTGTGTTTCAGGACAAACCCTGGCTTACTTTAACTCAGCCCCCATCCATGCCGAAAATCCCCTAACTCAAGGCTACCAGTGCCTTTAACTAAGCCAGTCATCCTGCCTTTGGTTATAAACTAAAACATCACTCGCAGCCTGTCTACTTTGTAGTGTGAATATAACCTAAACCCCCTAAATGCTACCAGTGTGTTCCTGCCTTGTGGTAATTAGCGGGGTGAAGTCACTGCGACCAGGAGGCGGCTCTGCGGCCTGACTCCTCTCCCGGGGGGCATGCACCACGTGTGTGGTGCTAACCACCGCGACCGTCTGTGGGGAAGATGTGCCATTAATTTCAACCTTCCCACTTATCTCTGCGCTCGCGGTGACGTGCAGCTGGCTCACACGGCTACTTGTGCCACAGAGGTGGAGGAAAGTCCCCAGGCGGGGGAACAGGCAGGAGAGATGGTCTCAACTCTAGTGGTTCAGATGGATGAGAGAGAAACCCACCTACCCCAGAGTTTTGCCCAGCAGTCCTCTTTCTGCAGGTTGCATGCCTGTGCTTCGCTGCCTTTTGGGGCACAATGTGTTTTTCAGTCACAGTTTATTGCTCTAAAGCTGCAAGTAGGCTAAGAAAATACAGGGTGAAGCTTTTTTCCCTTTTTGCAATAATAACGTAACATGGGAGGAAGCAAGGGAAGAAACAAAGGAGAAGAGAGGGAAGTAAGGGGAGAGTTAAAATAAATACAAAAGGGAAGGGGGAAGTTAATGATCTTGCTCCATCTAATAAACAGTTTCCTTCTCTCCCCCCTGTGAATGCTGTTGTTTCACCAGTCTGAGCTGGTGACATTTTCGTGGCCACAGAGGAGCGAGGTCCAACCACCACATACCACTCGAGCGATGGGGTTGTGGCTTTCTCCCTGCCTCGGCAACGTCGGAGGTGGTGGGGTTACCTTGAGGAGGGAGCGGGGAAGCCAGTCTCTGTGGCCCAGACAAACACCGGTTTCTTTTCTCAGTGTGCCAACAGGGACAGCAATTAATGCCAAGGGGGGTGGTGGCTTTAATGATGCGGACACCTGTTCCCCGAGAAATGGCCTCAGCTCTATTTGGCACGAGTCGCTGCCGAGGCTCCTCAGCCACAAATTGCTTTTCCATAAAGGCAAAGCAGCTTTGTTTATAAACTGCTGTAGATAGGCTGGAGTTTTCATGATGAGAGCACAGAAGCAACAGTCATTACAGCCGTATAAATGAGTTTATTTATTCAGCGAGAGCACATCTGCCAGGCTGTCGTGAGGTAATCTGCTGCCGCTACAGCCCACAATTAATGGCTGCTGGGGGACAAACGAGACGAACGAGCGACTCGCCTGCGGGGAAGGGAGAGCTCCATTGGCTTCGCAGGGGACCCCCTGCCGCCTGCCCCGGCACCGGTTCCCCCGCGGTGGCGCGGGTCTCCCCAGGGACCGCCCAAGGGGCCGGGGCAGCAGACCTGGCCCCGACCTTAGTTTGGGTGCACAGGGCAGGATCTTGCTCGAAAGAGGAAAGGGCTGGGAATGCAGCAGCCGTAGCAGCTCCACCTCAAAATGAGCAGCCTGGAGGGTAGGGCTGTCCCTGTTTGTTCTGGTGGATGCTAAGACAAGAAGTAAGAATAAATCTGGGCTGGAAACAGAGGGTGGATTCAAGACTCATATTTCCAGTCCAGACTGTAAAAATGGTATCCTTCAGGGGCTGTTTGTATCCAGAGCTTTGACCTGATTCACCAAAAGAGTTGGAACAGTTTCTTGACTCTGTATCAGTTTCTTGGCTCAGATTTTGGGGTGGGGGGTGAGTGCAAAAGAGGTGTTAATCCAAGAGTTTGGTTTGGACTCTTGCTCAGCGGGAAAAGAATACCCTGCCTGTGGCACAGCTCTTGCGGGCAAGTTGCAGGAGATTAGTCGGCTGTCATGTATTTGACCCAATGAGGCCTGAAGAATTTGCTTGCAATGCCACTAAACTGGTCAAATGCTGAAACATGAAGGACAGATGGAAATAACTGTAAAATGCTGTAACCTGGCATGCCACCAACACTTCACAGCTTTCATATCGACTGCCAGCAGTAGCAGAAAAAGGCATTAAGAGGAAAAGGGAAAAACCTAGAAGACGGCCTCGGTCACAAGAGGCAGTGCTGAGAGAGGTTATGAGTTGTCCTGCACAGCCAGGTCTGTAATCTTACGAATGGCTGGAGAAACACGGCAAATTAAGAGGATGTCACATGCAAAGACCAGTTGAAATCCCCCTGTCCTTTCCCTTCCACCTCCAGGGCGAGGTAGACGTGACTGGCAGGCCCAGCTGATACTGCTGCTGCTTGTCTGGTCCCATCCAATGGTCCTGACAGATGTTTTAATCTACTGTTTGAAGAATGACTTCTGCACAGCTCTGCTGTTCAAACATCTGTTTCTGTTTAGATAGACAGAGGCATTTCAAACTGCACTGGCCATGCCACACACTGGGAATTGTTTAAACGGCAACCCAAGTTGCTTACATTACTCAGTTACAGCATGAGGAGGATTTACTGCAGCAAACCTTGACATATTTTTAAGCCCTGTAAAATAGATCATTCATGAAAAGGGAACAGTTTTGCTTCCTAAATACATCCCTTTTAAAAAGGGGGTATTTACAGTTATAAACCCATAAAGGCATCTCTGAAAAGCCAGGGCTTTTCTACTTCCATCCCTGTTCCCATGTCAAGGGAAGAAATGCTTGTTTAATCATGATTTCACTGTCCTTGGCTTTCCTAGCTTTTGTAGTTGAGTGTGTGTGTGTTTTTGCTGTACCACCTCTTGCCCTGTTGTTGTCAACACCCTCTGATTACTGCTACTCCAAACAGCCCGTGACACATTGCATGTCAGAAGATTTCTATGCTGAGCTTCCCTGTTTCTCAACGGAGAGGAACCAGAAGCAGCTAACTTTCTGGTGACGATGGTGAGAAGTCAGTATCATTAAGCCAGTAAAATTTAAAGAACTTTTTGCGTTCCTAGGTTTTGTGTACCTGCCATCCTACCCTTGAAATTAAAGAAGATGTTCTCCTCTTCCTCGGACTTGCTTAGCTGTTCAAGCCTTGAACTACAAAGCATATGTCAAGATTGGATTTTCAGCTGGCCAATAATCACTGTATATCACATGTAAGGAATATCCTGATTGCTAGCCATCAAGTGGAAGCTGCCATCATCCAGGCCTTTGCCTGCATTCTTGTAACAGGTGGAGCACTTCGTTAATGCATTTGGCTGATTTTCAATGGTGAAATATTCCCCCGGGGTTCTGGTTTTAAAAATAGCAGAAATCGGAGCTTTGTCTACAAAGTGATAGAAGGAGCACAGTGTGAGCTTTTGTCTCTTTTGTCCTACTGGGAATTACTAGGATAAAACCACATGCTGAAGGATCATGCTGCTTGTTTTCTTTAGCATCCTTCTCTGTGACTTTTCAGATTTGCGAGCAGAGGAACCGAGGTAGAAGTCTCCCCGGTTAGCTTTTCTTTTCCAGTTGCCATCTCCCTTAACAAGCACCTCTCAAAATCAAACATGTGACAATACTTTGGTCCTTATACACTGTTTCTATTCTCCATGAACAAAAGAATAGGTTAAAAGGAAGCCCTTACGTAAACATGAACACGCTGGTTCGTGGCTGTCTGTCTTTCTATGCACAAATGGTATTTCTGGGCTATGCAGTACTCAAGGGATTCTTTTTCCTTTATGGGTTTGGTTATATGGCTCAGATTCATCAAAGTCCTTAACTACTTGTGTAACTCTAAGCCTGTAAATAATCCCAAATTGGATGAACAGCTCACCTTTTTTAAATTAGATGTGTTCGAATATGCTCCTCGTTTGGGTCCTGCAGTAATTAGCCTGGAAACAGCGAATAGCCAGTCGCATTGAGCTGAACTTTTCTTTCAAAGAAATGCCAAAAACAATTGAAAGAGACTAATGATATTTCCTGAGATCCACCTGTTGCTCAGTTTCCCTTCAATTAAGCGACAAAGGGGAGGTGCGGGAACCGCTTCTTGCTATAAACACAAATTAGTATTTGGACAAATGAAGCTGGTAAGAGAAAGGCGAAGGCAAGGCGAAACAATGAGAGAAAAGCCGTCTCTGCTTTATCACGGGCTGGCCATGCGCGGGGGTGCTCAGGAAGAGGCACATTCCGATGCAGCACGAAGGCTGGAAGAACAATGCGGTCCTTCCTCAATAAGGCATTTGAACAGGCTAAATGATCCCTCTGGAGATTATATGGAAGTGAAATACATCAAAATAAGAAAGGAGGAAGAAACACATTTCTGCCTTGATGAGGCACAACCCACGTTTTGCTGAGACATGACAATAGATTTCTAGTAAAAACACCAAGCAGCAGACGAAGGTTTTTTGAGGGGTAATTGCCAGCCTGTGCTCTGTGCTGTGTGAATGTGCCTGGGAGGCACCAAGCTTTTGGCCAGCTGTCTCTGCTCAGGCTGCACCCCTGGCTGTCCTACCACGTCCTTTTCCTCCATCCTGAAGTCCTTTGACAGTGCTCCCTTCTCCCTGCCTTATTCTAGCTGTCTTTGACATCTATGATCAAAACATGGGTTTAAGGAGATGCAGTGGAGCTATTATTTTAACACCTGAAGGAGCAAAGCAGAAGAGGAGATGGCATTCATTGGTCTTCAGGAATTACCCAGCAGCTGGGAACACCTGCACAGTGTCAGGGCCTCGAAAACACCCCTTTTATGGAGTGACCGCTCTGTTAAGCAGTGACCATGCCTCTTCTCACCACACATTCGTCTCCATGGCATGAATACCATGGTGCCTATCAGGAAATTATGCCAGCCTTCTAGGGCAACAGAGACACCGGGTGTTTACTGATGATTGCTAGTGGGGGTTGAGGCCCTGTTTCAGCAAGGTTGTGCTGCGTCTGTCGTACCTGTGATCGAGGACAATGGTTATGGACGTGCTCCTCAGCCATCCCTCTGGTGAACAATGATGAGTCTCTTCTGGTTTGGTGGCCCTTGCTTTGCTGTGGGGTAGCCTTGGATGAGGTGTCCAGCTCTATTCTTAAACCCTGGAGAGAAAGTGAACCCTTGTTGTCTTCCCCATTGCCAGATGGGATATCCCAAGGCGCCTCTGAGCACCAGCCAGGAGCCAGGGTGGATTTTGCAGGTATCCAGGACGTTGGGGAAGAAGTAGAAATTCTTAAACAGGCCCTCCTGTACCTCCTCCACTGCTGAACACCACATGGGCTTTGCAGAAGGCTTGGTGCTGTAGTTTTGCCACACTGATGACTGTTCTCCTTAATCTCCCTGATAATGCTTTCACATTGCTGCAAGCAGCCTCATTGAGATGCATCGTGAATGCATCCTGAACTGCAGAAGAACTGTGTCTGCAGAGCAGCGCAGGTTGCTCTGCATTCCCTGCCCCAGGGTGCCTCAGGCAGCACACTCTCATCCCTCAGCACATCCTCCTCTACTCTGGAAGGAGACCCAGGCATATGCTTTCTCCCACCTGATGCCTGAGGGTCCACTCCTGTGCTGCACACCAAAAAGCACATTAGTCCCACAATGTCAGTTCAGCATGAAGAAGCCATCCCGAAACTTGTCCAGAGGTGTTACTTAGGGCATATTTCATACCCCATGGTCATACGACTTGCAGACCCAGGTGACATACAGGTGCTGTTACAGAAAATAATCAGAGGCTGGTGGAAAGACCACTTAATGAACTTTGTCTGGGAACCTATGACAGCAGCTGTTAGTGGTCTACTTGAGAAGCTCACCTACTCCTGGGTGTTTTGTAACTTCAGATTATCCATGTACAGTTTAAAATATCTCCAGGGATCTCATTGTCCTGGCACTGGGAGACACCACAGCCAGGTACTTTCCCAACAGATCAGGTAAGAGCAAGTAAATGACTCTTCAGGGGGAGACTATTCAGCTTTCAATTAAGTTAATTTGTGATGAGATTACGCTGGCGCCTATACTTGTGAAGCATTCATCATTATTTAGCAGATGCCTTTCCTGGTGATGTCCATTTAGGCAACTTTGTCCTTGCTTTGACATGAAATAAGCCGCTGTCTAGATGAACGTTCAATCAGAAGGAAAAGAAAAAACCCCAATCCTGTCTTGAAAAGAACTAAGGAGCATGCAGGCCAGTGTAATTTGGGTATATCCATATGTGGCTCAGTTGGGGAGGGTATGGATGTGACAGAGACCTGGTGGAGGGAGGCCACTGGGGTTACTGTGAGCTCAGATAAAACCAGGTGGAACAAAATCTGCTAACAAGCTGGCGTCACACTTCCCAGGGAGTAAGTTTTTCTTATATACAATATTTGTGTATTTACATCCATTTGTGACTTCAGACTGCACAAAAACTGTTTGTACCACTCTCAGAGCCTGCTGGCATCCTGTTTTCACAAGCCTGGACAGAGTGGGCCAACTTCTACTCCGACCTTGGAGCAATTTCTGAAGTTCTTTCTTCAGAAGCAAAGCTTAATTTAAAAACTGTGGTTTCTTGTTGAAATGCTCTTCGGGGCAATTCCCTATTTTACATGAAGGTAGACGACCACAGAAGTATTGCTACAGAAAAAAGATAAAGCTTCAGAGTGGATAACATTCATGAGCATATGAAAAAATGCCTACATTTATAGCGAATATGAATACCTTTGACAAATGCCCATCGCTTCAACTCTCATGTTTGGGGGCTTTTTGTGTACCCGTGTACTAATAGCATTTTGCTTAGGGAGAAAAAGCATCTGAGATAGATAGTTCATTCTGCCAATCGTTCCCTAAATTATTTATATAATATCAGCATGTGATTAGGAACTAACTGTCTTTAAAGTCACAATGCAATACCATCATTATTTTTTAATGTTGTATAGTACATGGCAGTGGTTTGTGATCACTGTGTTGAGTTTGTCTGAGGCCTGATGCCAGTTGTCCAGAATAAAGATCTTCTTGTAGACATAACCTGTGTTTTCAGCAAGATATTCTGCTGACCTTTGCTTGGGAAGCAATGCACGTCTTTTGCCTAGATACATACACACATGTTTATACAGTGGCGTTATGGAAGATGTTTATCCTTTCTGACTGCTGGAGGCAGAGGAGAGGAGCTATCTACTAGAGGAGACCACATTAGGTCTGTGAGATGCACAGTCCTTCGTGGAGCCAGAGCAGGAAGCGCTTAGCTCACACAGTCTTAAACCCCACACGTACTTGCAAAAGCCAAAAAAAGGTGTGTATGTCTGGGACTGGGGAAATGGGAACCTTCCAACCTTCCCATCTTACCTTGGCTTGGTTTGACATTATTTCTACTCAAGTAAAAGCAACAGCTGATTATATATAATAAAGATAAATGCTACATTGCAGTACTGTGTTTATTAAATCACTGCATTTGTAGGGGAGTTCCTTGGCATTGTTTGTCCATGATATAAATATTTTAAGTCTCTGTCGGTAAGTGAGGCTGGTGTGTGTATATTACATAGTGTACTCTCTTATCCGGTTAAGAAAAGCAACAGATGCAAATTGTCCAAACAAACATTTTGTTTCTCCCCACAGCTGGCCTGATTGTCATCATTCCTTCCAGCCTCAGGCTCCTTCTCTGCTCTGCATCGAACACACTACTTTTTCAGGTGTGGAATGCACTGGCGAGGGACAATCCATGCCGTGGATTTCCCCCTTTCCCGGCTGCTCAGATTGCCTCCTGCAAATTCAGCCCACCTCTCCACCAGAAAGCCAAGGCTCCATCCACCTGCAGTCTTCCACTACAGGCCATTTTTCTTGTCCTGTCCACAGTCAATATAGAGGAGAGTTTATTTTCTTCCCCTTTGCAGCAACCACTTACATAGTTGTGTTATGTTATAGCATCTCCTCTCAGTCCTGTCTTTATTCTGAACAACCTCAGTTCTCTCAGCCTTCCCTCATAGGTTATGTCTTTGACCTCAGTCATGACTATTCCCTGGACTGTTTCCAGTTGCTCCGCATCCCTCTTGAAGTGTGGTGCCCCAGCCTGGACACAGCACTCTGGCTGAGACCTTCAAGCACAGAGGAGTTACTTTGCTTGCCTTATTATGTTCAGCACTCCCATTGTACTTCATATTTCACATTGCAAGAACACGGCAAAATTATCCACTACCAAGGGGAATGCAGGCTTCCTCTGTGTCAGAAATTACCATTTCCTTACAGAAAGCCAAAAGAAGATCACACCAGTTGCATCTGAACTAAATTGTAGTGCTCTACTATGGCTTACTTTAGGGTTCTCGGTGCTTTACAATTCTTAACAAGCCACTTCGTGATGAAACCAGGATGTGAGATTGGCAGTTGGGTCTTATCCTGCACTACAGTGACCTGGTAGCATTTCTGAGTCCCTCCTTAGTTTAGACAGAGGCACCAAAAGTAAAACCAAGAAGAAAAATCAAGGCTGCCAAAATGACTGTCAAGCTCAGCAGAGAGGAGAGACGTGGCCGTGGGCAGTGAATGGCGGGGTCATAGCAGCTACCGGCAAAGGACATCCTATTCCTGAAATGCATGGGAAAAAAAATGGACTTGAGGAAAAGTAAATTTCACTCACCATCGAAGTAAATGCCTATAGAAGGGTTATTTCTGATCTTGGCCACCACTGTACTGAAATGATCATAGGAAATATGGTAGAGTTAGAGAAACCCCTCACCAGAGACTGACGTGGAGTCCAGCAGCACTGACGGATCCCTGTGCTTCTACATCCCCGTTGCATCCAGGTGCGTAGAATGGATTTCATGTTATCAACAGAGGAAAAAATTACTGGATCTCCATGAATTTAAGGGTCTGAATGAAATGTGTGCAGGGACAGCCAAGAAAAGTGGGACAGAACCACATTTTTAACGGATGGATAAAGACGGATGATTGGCATGTGATACTGGAAAAAATCTTAGGGAGAGCATGGTCTCTGTCAAAGACAAGGCTAACGCTGGGTCTGTGAGACCAGGAGTGTCCCGGGTGGACAGCAGCTGGGGGCTCAGGGTCTGGGGGGCAGGTGCTCACAAGCAGGTCAGCTCTTCATCTCAGAATCAGCTCCCGCAGCATCCCCAGCACTGCTGCATCCCCAGTGTATACAGCGTTGCTTCATTTTAACAGTGCTATTTGTTTAACAAACTAAAAGGCACCTGAAATGCTTTGGTGCGAAGATGAGGAAGTGAACATTATTTAAACTGCAAAAGGTAACTGCTTCTCTAGCTGCTGAAAACATATTTTTTCCTTCATGATCAAAGCAATTGAGAATACTCTTTATCAAAATTTAGAACTTTAATTGCACCATTTTTTTGCCATCTTGTGTTATTAGAAAGCAAATTATTTTGGTAAAAAGCCAGATGTCATCCTTTTGTGAAGTTATAAACCAGAACTCTTTTCTGTTGCAAGAGTGATTAAGAAAGATATTCAGCAACGGCTACCACAGCTAGAAGCCCAGATGGATTCAAGGGTTGTCAAAGGAGTAAAAAAGGATCACCTTACTTCATTCGTTCTGATTTTCATAAAATAAATATCGATGCACAGGAAACACTCTGATGTATTGGGAAAGTTCTTCATGCTGCTTCCTTATTAAAAATTTAAATTGGATAACCCAGTGCAAGATAATGGGATGGTTCATATAAGACGCAAACAAGAGCTGAAACTTCATTACTGTCATTAACACAATCAACATGGACAGATAAGGGACAGGTTTTACCTAACTAGTCAACTTTTAGACATCAAAGTTTAGGTAGCCAACTCGATATCTTTTAAGCAACCATTCAGATTTAATCAGCAAGGGTGAAAGTGTTGATGAAATTAGTAATTTTATGATGTCATTTTGACTGAAGAAATCACTACGGCACATACTGAGGGGGTTAAGGCTGTTTTCTTTTTCATGTTTCCAACTCATTATATTCTGAGGGGAAGTTTTACAGCTGTCTGGAGACCCTGCTTTCTTTCTTTGTCTAGGTTATACTCTGCAAAAGCCAGCTAGGGTATAGATGACCGAATGTTTCTTCCTACCTCATGAGTACATTATAGCCGTGTTTGGAATGTGCCTCTGAAGTTTTCTGACTAACAGTCTCCAAAGTGCATGTACCAACTGGCGTCTCCAGCCAGCCTTGAATCCTTGAAGGCAGCAGTGTGGAGCAGTGGTGATGGGTACCCTGCGTGTACAGCAGTGCCTGCTAAACTCCTGGGGCCAGTATCCTAGAAACAAAGAATTAAAAAAACAAAACAAACTGTAAAACTAGCTAAATCAGGGTGGTGCACTGGTCACCCATTCCCAGAGTATTTCTCCAGCAGGTGCACCCTCCAGTAGACTAAAGAAAGTAGGGCTAAAAAATCAACTTGAAAAGAAATATTTCCTTGGAAAGGGTAAATAAGATAATCCATCACCTTATGCTTCCTTTTGAGAGTGACAAAAGCACCATTAATAATCCAGCACAAGATCACATGACAGCTTCTCTACAGTAGGACTTACCATATGTATAATAACATGTTGTCATTTGTCAGCCCCTGCGGTAACCTGATGGCTTTTGTTACTCATGCTTTTGGCAGTGACTGTGCTTCCTCTGAATTTTTGCCACTAAAAAAGAGAGAAAAAAAAATCAGAATGTGACATTAAAAATATAGAGGTATGTTAGAAATGGATATTATGATGTTTCAACCGTGCTCATCATCCCAGCTATTAAAAGCACTTTGAATATAGTGGCTGCATTCACCATTTGCTCAACAGTGGCTTGCCATGCAGAGCTTTTTAAAACATTCCTGCAGGAGGCAACATGACGGCACTGGCGAGAAGTGAGTGACCGCTTTGGGGGAAACCTCTGTGAAACGTGTACCTGTGTCTTATCACTTATTGCAGATTGTGCCGGACCTGAACAATGCACGATATTCATGCACAAGCTTGATATGCTGCGAGTCACAAGGGCTGCACTATATTGGCAATCTCAACAGTGCTAGGGCCCGTTCCCTGCCCCTGAGGCCAGCTAACGCAGTGTAGCAAAGCCCACGCAGCTAAACTCTCTGCTTGCCAAAAGCTGCCGGTTGCACCTGAGCTGCCTGTTGGGAATGGTCTGTGTCCCCCGTCAAGCCCTGGGCTGTGCCCGGGAACTGTCTGTCGCTCCCGGCTGGACTGGGACAACACCTTGCCAGGAGACACGCTAAATGTCTATCAGTGTAGGCGGTCGTGTTCCAGTGGACCTGCACCCCCGAGTTGTTTAATCTCGTGGTATAGATCCAGCCAATGAATCCCAAACCCTAATTTAGTTACTGTTGTGACTCGGCAGCGTTGGGTGTATGTGGGGATGGATGGCCCGGGAGGGAATGCAATGCTGCTCCTCGGGAACGGGCTGGCGCGAGGCATCGCCCTGCCAGCCCTTCCCTGTGGGAACAGCCGTGGGAGCAGATGCTGTTAGATGAAATGCTAGCAGGGAGAAATTAAAACAGGGGAGACTGGAAAGAGAGCGGGAAAGGACTGGGCAGAGCGGGCAGTCTAGGGGAATAAGGATGAGAGGGGAGAGCAGAGAGGGCATCGAGACAAATCATCCCATGATGCTGGAGAGTGGTAGGAAAGTGGAACAACAAAGCCAAAGAGGACAAGTGACAAATACACAGCAAAAAGCCAGGAGACTTCAGGATGGTAGTACCTGCTCCATTAATTTCAATGACCTTCTGCAAAGTTCCTATGCACTTTGACTTTTAGCGTGATCCAATCAGAAGCATGTTACTAGATCAATTTTAACAAGCTACAGCTATTTTTTCACGTCATTTTCAGGCCAGGCTGCCATTGTACCAAGTCCCATGGAGAGGTATGAGCTGAGGCTGAAGGAGGAAAGGGTTGTAAAGCGGTGCTGGGAAGTCAGCCCCAGGTGTGGGAATATAGCTGCAGTCCTCTTGTTTAGTAAATCATTCTCCTACGAAAAATTAGTTTAGTCTTAGGATGACTGAGTTCTCTTGTGGTGTTTCTCAGTCCACAACACAATTCCTACTGATATTGCTGGTAAAACTGCTCTTTACTTCATAGAAAATATAAGGTTTAACAGACACTCTGCATTTTGTATATTCATCCCTGTTCTTCAGCTGATTTTATCCCCAGCCTATGTCAAGTTAAAAGAGATAGCTGAGTTTAGGTCCACAGCTGACATTTGGATGTCCAGAGTGAATTCCCATATGCTGTTCTTGGCTGCCGGCACGACCCACGTGGGGAGTGCTGGAAGCGGGAGCCCAGCTCGTGCCCGTGGCACAGAGATGGAAGGTTTGCTCTCAGCCCCACCTCCAGCAGGATTTGGCGTGGTGTGACACTGTGGGCATTTGCCAGAAGGCCAGAGGAGAGGCCTCCCACGTGCAGCTTGGCAGGAATGTGAGGGCAGCTCATCTCCGCTCTCAGCCCTCCAGCGTTTCACTTCAGCTCCTTGGGGCAGGGACAGTCTCACTGCGTTGCTGCTACGCGGGAAAGCTCCACTCTTGAACAGGAACTCTGGCAAACAATATAATTAATCTCTTTTTTAATTTACACTGGATATAATTTTTGCATACATTATGGTATTTCCTGGCACAGCTTTAAATGTGTGCAAATTCCAGTTGTGGAAGATTTACTCAGTTTTTCACTTTGTCAGCAGTATCAAGCCAGCCATGGTTTCTGCCCTCATTTGAACACCTCCTTTACTTGTGTCATGTGGGGATTCTTCAAGCTTTTAGCTGAAAAAGAAAGACAGAGCAAAGGTACTATATGATCAGGCCTCTGCACAAAGCTGCAATAGTTGGAATGTAAATATTCTGCTTCTAGTCTCATCCTCTGAGCGGTATCGGTATTACTCAGTCAGGTTATGTATGCTGGAAATGTCTTAGGGAGAGTTTTATTCTGATGTGAGTCTTGCTGAGCTGTCTGCCTTGGGAAAGCTAAATAGCATGCAGAATTGCACGGTGCGTCCTCAAAGGGAAGTGAGTGCCGTGCGCAACCACCGCTTTTCCTGTTCCTGGAAAAGTTTAGCATTGGAGGTATCCAGCGTAGCAAGCAATGCGCATCTTACCAGGCATTTTCCAGGACCGAATGTTGTTCTCAGAGGATGGCTTATTAACAAGCAGAGAGCAGCCCAACAAATTTTGCATTCACATAAATAGACATAGGATTGTAACAGATGGGGTCTGTTTAGGTTTGGCTTTTTTTAACAGCACGAGGAAGGGTTCTCAACTAAACTGCATTAGATGATCCATCAGCAAGAGGGTTCAGTCGAAAGGACTGAAAGGGGGGAAAAAAAAAAATCCCATTCATTTACAGCTACAGCCATCCAAGTTAAAGCCTCTCTCGCCTGACAGCAGCAAGTGGCAAACTTAGGGAAGCAATGGGTCATGGGAAAGGTCCCATTAGATCAGTGGGAGCACACACTAAACAAATACAGCCACATGGATGCACACATTTAAATACTGCCCAAGGGAATATGTGGACATATGTTCAGTGTGGCTGAGAGAGGCAGGCTCTAGGCCTCGAGAAAGCTATGTTTAAAAAAAAAAAAAAAGAATTCCATCAATCAGTCCCTGGGCCCTGTGAAGTATGAAGATGAAAACTGCAAAGGAAACATGTGCTCGGCTCACTCCACCAGCTGCCCCATTAAGCAGCGCTGCTCGGCAGTACTGCCCTGGAGACCCCAGGACTTCAATTCCAGCCTCCCTTTAAGCCCAGATGAGAGAGAGAGAGGGAGGGAGGAGAAAAAGAAAGAATTAAAAAAATAGACTAACATAGTTTAGCTTTTTCTGTGACCCGTTTTTTTTTGCCAGTGATAATGAAATCTACTTTTTATGTTGGTCTCTGTCCTTTCAAGGGAGCTGACTGAGGCTTATATGGTAATAGAAATGTTATTAGCACAGCAAAGCAGGGAAAAAAGAAGAGACAGACACAAACTCAAACATGATAATCTGACCGTGCCAACTCAGCTGGTGCCAGCCGGGGCTTTGTGATGCCATCTGCAGCGATGCTGTCACTGGGGCATTTCCCTGCTTAGGAAAATAAGATCAAATCAAAGTAAAAGAAACGGGTCTTCGTCCCATAGCACTGTGCCACTTGCAGACATTAATTTAACAGTCCCTTGCTCCCTTGCTTCACATCACTCAGACACGTTGCCCCAGTGTGTGCACAAAGTCTCCTCCGGGGTCTGCCCACGGGGCAGGCAGGGTGGGGTGGCCACGTCCATGTCTGGGGCAGGAGAAATGGTGTGGCTTTGCCCATGGGGCAGGTAGGGTGGGGTGGCCATGCCCAGGGGGAGAAGGTAGATGGTGGCTGTACCCACAAGGCAGGTAGGGCAGGGTGGCTGTGCCCAAGGGCAGAGGGATGGGGTGGCTTTGTCCATGGGTGGGTTCTGGCCTCGGCTGTGGGGTGCGGGCCGTGCTCACTCCCCTGACAATGTGTCAGGGTGGCTTGGTTGGGAATAGTCCTAAACTACTGGACCATCCAGTTCTATTTCCTCCCTGGTGCCTTTAGAAAAGCCATAGAAAGGACCTGGGATGTATCAGCATCCGATTTTAGCAGTAGTTTCAAGGGACCTGCCTTACAGCCAGGAGACCTTGTTCTTACCTAGCCTTGCTACCCAAACTGGGCACAGGATTTGGTTTCTTAGCTTGCTCCAGGCCGGGGCACCACCACCACAGCAGGATTTGCAGGATGATGTCTGAAGATGCAGGCTGCTTCAGCAACCAGGCAGCCCCCAGAGAGCAAAGGGACACTTCGAAGGCCATCCTCTTGCTTAAGGGAGCACCCACTCCTATCTGCCTGGGGGTATCTTCCCTAGGAAAAGGAGCACGCTGCCCTCTTTTTCCAGACCAGCCTTCCTAAGGGCTGTGCAGTATCTCTTTCAAGAGCCATTCTCCACATCAGAGCAGAGTCTGGCTCTTGGGCTCATCAGGAGAACTGGCTCTTGGGACAGTGCAGTGTTAGGAGCAGCAAAGTAACCATGGACCTCCTGCCTCATTTGTCCCTGCCAGAGCCTGCTGGCCCTGCGGCAGCACTGCATGGAGATTTCTTTTTTGTGGCATGTAGGAAGAGAAAAACCTCACCTTATGTGGATATCCTGCAACCCTTCAGCCCCCTCAGAACGTTGTGGGGACCTTTGTTGTAAGGGTTTTCCAACAGGCTCAGCCCATGGCGTGAAATGCTGCCACAGGTGCTGACAAAATTGCACTTAGCCTACGAAGGACCTTTTCTTGCTGAGAACACATGCTCTGTATTGTGGGATCATCAGGTACAAAGGCCAGATTTCTAGCTTTACTAGCTAGGAGCTTGTAAGGGACATGGAAGGTGGGGAGGCATTTCCAATGACAGAAAAAAACCTAGGCCACGGTGAGCGATGCAGCATTTCCCCTCCATGTCCTTGATGCTCCCTGTCAAAGAGACCTCCACAAGCTCCCTCCTGGGAACGGAGGCTGGGAGCTGGTTAGAGGGTGGGGAAGAGTGGTGTGTGGTAAGTGAGGTTTGGGCAGGTTGAAATTTGTCGCTCAGCTTTGTACTGATATCCCAAAAGATTTCCTCCCCTCCTCCCCCCACCTCGGCCCCAGCTACTCAGAGGCAGCAAACCTTCAGAAGCGCGGCCACCCCAGGGACCTCATGCTGGAGGGACACAGAGAGTGACAGCCCTGGTCCCTGCTACAGTGCTGGGTACCCATCTGCTCACTTCTGGAGGAGGCAAACCCCCAGACGAAGACTTCCCACCACTTGATATTTTCTCTCTGAAAGACAAGACCTTGTATATTCGAGAAGAAGAAATACGCAAGCATGCCCTAGACTGTAAGTTGGAATATGCAGCTCACCTCCACTACAGACTTACCAAAAATTAAAAATAAATAAATAAATAAAAAATTAAAATATATCTATCTATCTCAATAAATGCTTAGAAAACTGCTCACAGGTAATTATCACTCCCATTACACACACAAGAGCACTCCCCCCTCCCTCTCTCCCCATGCTCAGAGCCCTTCACGCACAACAAAGAGGGAGGCAGAAGCCTGCATTTTATGTCCCTTTTGACCTACAACATGGATCTGTTCCAATCTAGCAGGTAATTAAGTGATGAGGCATTTTTTTAATCCACATTTTACGTTCACAATCAGGTCTTTGGGGTATTGATATAATTAAATCATGTGATCCCCTATAATGAAATCCTTAATTAGGGAAAATATAATTAAACTGGGTTTCTTAAAAACTGAATGTCGCAGCGCTTAAGTGTGTTTTTCTTTTAAACATGCACAGCATCTTCTTTTAAACATGCACAGCAATCAGGCTAAATCTCCTGCTGATGCTTTGCTCAATTTTCTGTTTAAAACGGCACTATCTATATTTATAAGTTTAAATAGAACAAAAGGATTTGAAACTAATTTTTAAATATAGTTTTTAAAATTGGCTCTTAATGCAAGATTACCAGATTCCAGATATTTTACTTTGCAGAACAGAGAAAATCCTACCCAAGCTGAGACCTGTGTTTGGCAAATCACATGCTCATAACGGTTAAGCTTTCAATCACTAAATACTGAAAATGAGACATATTTTTGGCTTCTTTGTTTGCTTTTTAGCATTAAACCATTTCTTAAAAAAAGTTGCCATGCAGAGAGCTGCTGGAGACTCCCGCTATAATATTATTCAGCAAGCTTTTTAGGTGGAGGCAGAGGAGGAGTGGCAGAAGGGGAGACTTGGCTCACCCTTGGCTCTTCTCTGTCTACCCCTCTAAGCTGCTACTTGTTAGAGTTTCAGGTTTTTGGGGGAGGGATGGCCTTTTTGTCCTCTGTTGGTACAGCCCATGGCACAGCACCGCCCTGCTTCGTACTTAGGCTTTGTGATTTCCCGGGTTGTGGGACCAGTAACATCCAGGCAGTATCGAGGGGCATCGGTCCCTGACGCAGGCCAGGTTTTTCGGTGTGTGCACACCAGATGTGCACCCTCAGGTGGGCACCGCAGAGACCTGAGGACAAGGTTTCCAGGGTGAGACCCCCAATTTGAGAGCAGAGAGACATCCCTTGATGCTACCTGACACATTCATCTACCGTACTCTCCTGGGAGGACAGTGGGAAGAGATCCTGGTTTTTCCATTTATGCTAATACGTGTCAGACTGGTGACAAAAAAGCTTTGTCTGTTCCAGATTCGCTAAAACTATGAATAACCTAAGCTGACAAGCGTCAGCATCTTCTAGCTGCTCGGGGCTGCAGGAGTTGCCCTGGGGCTGCTGGTCCCAGCAAGGGTTTTGATACCACCTGAGCAACAGGCAAACAAAAAGCCTGGCTGTGCCCTTCACATCCTACCTTGGATGCCATCAGGCCTTTGCTGCCAGTCCCTTCTGCAGGGACTCTGGGCTGGTGGTGACACTGTGGCTCCTGTAGAGTCAAGCAATGCATCTTATGCTGGTTTAGGCAGGAATGAAGAAGGAATGGAGGAATAGAGAAGGCAGCAATACTAATGCCTTAGCTTGTTTCAGGAACTGGTGGAAAACAGTGTTTGAAATAAGAAATATAGTTTTATGCTATGGGTGTGCAGAAAGCAAAGGCATTTTTCTGTGTTTCTATTGCAGCAAAGTCAGCAGTAGCACCTTTGGTAATGAAGGATATAAAAAATCTATTCAGGTTTAGTTTGATAGCCAGCAAAATGCACTCTTTTTTAAAATAATTTGTTTAAAACTGCAAATGCTTTTCCGCTTTAAGGCAGTTTTTGTCTGGTTGTTTGGGTGCAAGTCAATCTGTTGAGAGGATAAACACCACAACTTAGGCTTGCCATTGACATTCCCTGAGGAAATGGATTTGTTAGAAGCTATTCATCAGCAATAGATTTTCAGGGCCCACATTATTCTGACTCCTGAAGACAAAGATAGAACATATTTGCATCATTTCTGGAAATAAATAGCTCCTTGAGAGTGCACAAGTTTCTGACCAGTCTCCTGAAGGAAGCAGGCGAATCCCAAACCGGTGGTTGATGCTGACACTCCAAGCAACATTTGTATTTTAGGATTCAGTTTGCAGGAAAACATTAACAGTTCTGAAAAACAGCAAACTTCACAAGACACATGATTTCACTTGTAATCACTTTCTGACTGTAGCTGGCAGTGAGATTGGCATTGCATTTATGGCTCATCCATGTTGCCCTTCTCCCACGGATGGGTCACCTGGTTTTCTACTGATCTTGTCCAAAACTCCTGTACTCCGCATGACCTGCTGTGTAGCTGGTTACTGTTAGTGTGTCCTAAAGTGTGTTTGCTAACCACCTGTTAGCACACCCCTAACACCTAATAACCTTTGCAAGGTAGCTGTAGTGAGCCAGGTTTCCCAGCCATCTCTCTGAGCTTCAGCTTCTACTCGACAAAGCAAATAAATAACTGTACCAATCTAAGGTGCTTTCTCAGTGGTGTTTTGGTTCAGATCCATAGCGTGACTCTGAAGTGAATTTTGTGTTAGTGTCTGCTTACCGCATTTGAGTTTGCACCAGAGAGCAGTCCCAGAGATCCCAAATTGGATTTCTTTTGTGCAAAACTAAGCCAGAAGACATGTTGCAAGAGCACAACCTAATTTGCTCTGGCCATTAGTGGAGTCCTAGAATCATAGAATCATTTTGGTTGGAAGAGACATTTAAGATCATCAAGTCCAACCGTTAACCTTGCACTGCCAAGTTATCATTAAACCATGTCCCTCAGCACCACATCTACACGTCTTTTAAATACCTCTAGAGACGGTGACTCGAGCACTTCCCTGGGCAGCCTGTTCCAACGTTTGATAACCCTTTTGGTGAAGAATTTTTTCCTACTATCCAATCTAAACCTCCCCTGGTGCAACTTGAGGCCATTTCCTCTTGTCCTATGGCTTGTTACTTGCAAAGAGACTGGCACCCACCTCTCTACAACCTCCTTTCAGGTAGTTGTAGAGAATTATAAGGTCTCCCCTCAGCCTCCTTTCCTCCATGCTAAACAACCCCAGTTCCCTCAGCTGCTCCTCATAGGACTTGTTCATGGGATTGGATGAGAGCTAGAGCCAAGAGAAACTCCAAAACCTGTGTATGGTAGAGTTTGGGTCCTCAGCACCAGCTACCCTTGTCTGTTGGTGCACTTGAGGAGATACCTCCGGGATTCCTGGGCAGGCTGAAACTGCAACCAGTGCTTCCTCCCAGCCCCGAAACACAGTGCCATCACTGCAGCAGGACAGCCTGGGTGGGACAGGGTTGCTGCAGAACCTCCCGCAGTAATCACAGATGCGGCACAAGGATGCCCAGGAATGGGGGGGCATGCCATGCTTATGGGAGCTTGACAATATGTACCTAGGAAGGCTGAGCAAGGAAGGAGGAGTGCAAGCCCAGCATCACGGAATAAACTCCTGCCTGGCAACTGCAGTACTTACAGCAAAACCACTGGCAGCTGTGGTTTAGTCTCTGGACCACAGGGGAAAAAAAAAAAAATCTGTTCTGGTTATGTCCGCCTTTTACCACATTGCACCATGTCTGTGGCACAGTATGAGAGAGAAAAACAGCCTCTCTGCACTGGGAGGTGCAGCTACCAGCGTGGAAAGTGGCAGGTGATGCCAGCTTTACCTTAGCGCTGGCTTTGACCGGAGGCAAGCAGCACACAGCAACACGATAAGGAGAGAGTCAAGCGCTCCGGGGCCAGCCCAGCCGAGTGCCTGCTGTGCACACAGCCTGCAGGCTCCGGGACATGGGATCGGGTTGAGGAGGAGCAGGGGGGGCTGGCACCCCACTATAGTGTTACAGGGCAGCTGAGGCTTTCCACATCTTTCGGCTTCTGCCGTACTGAACGTCAGCAAGAGCTGGAAACCGTGGCCACAGGCCAGGCACGCAGCCCTTTCCATGTAGCAGCCCTGATTTCCCAGTAACACCAGAGCCCCAGTGGGTCATTGCTACTGGTGTCATTGTAAATCAGGATGCAAAATATGGAGAGTTAAGAGGAGGTGAGAGACAGTTTGCTTGGACCCATATGATCAAAACTGGGTTCCTCCCATGATGGTATTGGTCTTGGTCTTGTCATGTCATCTGCTGGAAACAGAAAAGACAAAAATTCCAGTGCACAAATTAGGTAAAGGCTAGCGTTGCTGATAATACATGATGGTTACAGCACACCTCAAACTGAGCAAGCAGTGCAATCTCGCTTTTCAGAATTTTCCTCTGAAAGTGAAAAACCACCTCCTTGACTGGTCAACACCCTCATCCTGTGACAGACATTGAAAATACTTATTTCACACGCTTCTGAGGTCTCAGCCGGGGTAGTGACCCTGGCTTTGGGCTCTGAAGGCAGACACTAGAAGGCAGGCCAAAAATATGAAGTTGAGAAACCACGAAAGGCTGCAAGGAGAGGCTGGCAGATCTGGGTCTGCCTCGCCAGGGAGGAGGGAGAGCAAAACAGGCTACAAGGAGAAGCTGCCAGTATAAAAAGGCACGTTGTTTTAATGAGTCTGATCAGCTATTCCTCATCTACTCTGGTGGTGTGACAAGATTAACCGGTTAAGAAGTAACAAAGGAGATTTAAGTAATGCAGGGGGAATAAAAAAGTATAATAGAATCTTTGGTTTGGTACAGTCATTGGTTACATCATTGGAGCAGGGTAGTTTGTGAGACCAAAATCCTCCTGGCTAGTGTTTAAGCACAGGGTCAGGCAAACCCATGGTCTCAGGGGAGCAGAAGTGGTCCCCCGCCAGGAGCAGCGATACCGGGGATCCCGGGGGTCCTTCTAGCCACCTGTTCCTGTGGGTCTCTGTGAGAGAGACCCAGAAAGAAATAGGAAGTCAGTTTGGGTTTTCAGCATGAGAGTCTTATTTTCCTGCTGATTAAGAGCAGCGGTCAGGAATGGTGGCAGTTATTAACAAAATTAATGAAAACTAACAACCAAAGTTCGCATACTTGGGTTATTGTTATTTTTCATCAGTACTGCATTTTAGTAAACAACAAAATTTATAATTTTTTGTTGACGTGGTGTTGAGACCCATCTTTGATAGATTATATATATCACCATGTATTAAACTACTTTCATGCATACACTGTTATTTGTCTATCTTACTGTAATTGTTTGTGTTTAGCAAGAGGCAATTTGAAGGCTGTTTATCTTCAGCTCTGATTTGCAGCCTGAAAAGAAACAAAAAGGAAGCCTTCCCATGGCTTTATATCAGCTAAGAAAATCAAGTATAAAAGATAGTAAGCTAACTAAATGATTTAGTGCGTTTCTCTGCTCCAAAAAAAAGCATTTTTAGCTGATATGACCAAAGAGAAATTGTTCCAATGCTTCTCTTTGCATTCTACTTTCCTCAGAAAACAAGTTTGCCTCAACATTAGGGAAATGTATTTTCACACAGTAGCTGTAGACTGTGGTTTTGCTAAGGTGCTCCACCTGCAGATGAACATAGTTGCTGCTATTTTTTTTTTTTTTTTAAACATAGAATAACAACTCTATTAACAAATTATTTTTTTACTCTTGACTACTTTATGATTTGTCTCATTTCTGAGGAGAATTTTAAGCTTCATCACTTTTCAGATGTTTTATATGATTCCTCCAAAGTAAGAAAATCAAGTTTATTGTCCTCATTGTCGTGTACATGTTGCGCTGATTTCAGCTTAATGAAACACCATGTCAGAGCAACACTTGGACCGCATGCAAGTGTTTCACAGCAACAGCATCCTCCAGGCAAAGGTCAAAACAGAGCCTCTTGTTGTTTGCACATTTGAAGATCGAAGAGAAACGAGCAATCTTTTTTTTTTCCCCTGCAGTCAGCATTGTCTGCCTTTAGTCCCATGAGACGAAAAGTGCATGAAACACCCAACAAGCTCAAATGAACGTGATTCCTAGCGTTAGCTTTTATGGCACTGAATTGCTGCTGATACGCACGGTTTTCCCAGAGAGCATATATCCCCCCAGATTGCTGTTTAACAGCAGGCCCCAAACTGACGCTTCCATTGAATCATCATTTCTGAGTTTCAGCACAGTTTCTATGCTTAACAAATTCTGTGCAAAAATTTTAACTGCCGAAGCACTCCCGATGCCAAGCTTCCTGGTGCACCCTTGAGCTTCCTCAGCAACTAGAGAATAATGGAAACTTTTCAAACCGTCAGCTATTTGTTTGATAACTGTCATATGCGTCAGGAAGATGTATTATCAATAGTTGTCATCTCAGGAGAAATGTTTAACAAGAATGCGTGTTTGTTTAGTAAAACTAATGAAGGCTTGAAAATTGAGCCCTCTCATAATACACAGCACGCACGGGGTCCCACGGGACCTCATCCACCAGATTTCCTTCTCTATACGTATGTCCCAAGCACCGCACTCTCAAGTTTTATGAAGTTTTTTCTCAGGCCTTAATTTGATGCAACTAGCAGATATTTTTTTTAACTATCCAGAAATTGCTTGCTTTACCATTTGCTTCACTGCTACAATGTTTGTGGCTTGAAATCATAATATCCACACTGTTCCTTTTCTTCAAACATTTGCTTCCAGCTCTTTACACTCTGTGTGACGCTCTTTAGTGGCTTCTCCACACGTTCCATTCTCACAAACCAGCTTCGCATTTAATTAAATGTACATCTTTTTTGCATCTAAACATCAGATTTCTATTGACAAGTTTATTTTGGCAGGGAGGCAGCATGGTGGAGGAAAGCTAATTACAAATTGCTTCTTAAGCCAGGAAAAACAAAAAAAAAGCCATTACAGTCCACCAGTGAGCCTTCTAGTGAGGAAAAATGGATGGGAAGGGGATTGCTTCAATGCAAAGCACAGAAAAGCTTTATACTGGATAGGGTTTGTATTTGTCTCTCTCCTGGAGCACCTGTAGTACAGTACATTCACTTATCTTTTCTTGACAATAGTATTCTCTTCTAAGCAGTGAGGAAACTTCAAGGAGTACATAGCTAAACAGAGGGAGTTATAGGGGCTCACCTTCTCTGGCTATGGAGAAGAAAGAGCAGGTTATTTGAAAGCTTCAGGGAATTTCTTCTCTCTCCCTTTCTACTCTCTCCTCCCATTTTCTAAGCACATCCTCTTTTCCATTGTGTTTCTTTTATCTCAAGCACTTTCCCATTCCCAGGAAGAAACAGCAGTTAATTTGGTGGGCTTAGAGCTATCCCTGTCAAGAAAGCTTCTGCTGCACATCCCCAAAGCATCTTCCAACACCCAAACAGCTCTACCTTTAAGCCTCACATTTTTTTCAAGAGCCCTGCAAATAACTTATTTCTATTCCTTGGCAAGCTTGCAAGCTCTGATCCCACATCCTCTGCCCTCCCATCTTATTGCCCAAAACCTTCATCACCCAGTGTGCTCCTCCAGCATACAGACTTCTTCCTTATTACTAGAGCCAATAACCTTGTGTTCTGCTGATTACATGAAGATAGCATCACAGATAAAAACAAATCAATCTTTCTTTCAGCTGCAGCACTACCCTGCCCAGCACAGAACCCTCTTTACTCCCCAGGACAGGGGACCCCTCCTGTCCCCTATTTATCTGCACCTGTCCAATTAGCAACTCATTAAGAAACACACCTGCAGTGGCTTTACTTCCACCCACTGCACTGTAACCATTAACTCTCTATGGTATGCTACTTGAATAGCATCCTCCCCTTCAAAGCCACTGAGACTTTTTCTTGATGTTTTTTTAGCCATTATTTGAGAATTAACCGAGTCTGAGACTCCCACTGTCATAAATACATTGTAACTCAAATCCACACCTGAGTAACACTGGAAAT
This sequence comes from Dromas ardeola, assembly GCA_013398915.1. NCBI lineage: Eukaryota > Metazoa > Chordata > Aves > Charadriiformes > Dromadidae > Dromas > Dromas ardeola. Next base: position 222,209 of record VYZM01000592.1, read on the forward strand.
TCTTGCTGGTGTCGGTAAGGTGTCAGTCTAGCACTGTGGGGTCTTCTGTGAGTTGTGTGTATCTAGGACACAACCCATCCTAGTGCCATGTTGCTGAATAGGGGGGAGTTACACCATGTGGAGGACAAAGAAACAGGAAACTCTAGGTAGAGCAACATGAAATTTCTTTTCCTTTGAATTATTTTCTACAAGACAACACTATTTTAAATTCACAGTCAATTGGAAAGGACAACGGTCCTGTATGATTAATCTCACAGGCAAAAAATAATGAAGATATTCTCTCTGTACTGCTAAGGACATGTAAGTAGATTTGTCTCTGATCTTCATTTTGTTTTATCTTTTTGCTGGTATAGCCTCTGAGAGGCAACTGCCAAGGGAATTCGTAACAGTAAAACCTGTGCCAGATCACATCACAGCTGACATCGTACCTCCAGCGGCGGCCTCCCGCTAGATGCTCCAGGCAAAGACAACAACAGAAAGCTCCAACCCAAACCTTGCTCCCGGTGGGCAGTCCCTCATCCTACAGCCACAAAAATACCAGGATCACAAAGAAATCAAGGGCACCACTACATAAAACTGTATGAGAACTCAGTTGATTGAAATTCTTAATAAAAGTCCTGGTGTCTTTCATGAAGCAGGTTTAGGCTAAGCTCCCAGCGAACTGAAGTGGGCTTCTCCAGCCTCTGAAGGCATTCATGGAGCACATATCACTTCTCCTAAGCTACCCATGGGAGAAATTTCTTCTTAAACCTTCTAGCAATTGATCTGTGCCCTAAAGCAAGTTCAGCTTATTGTGCAGATGAACACAGGATCTCCTGCTCTTCTTTTATTACGATCTGTTCCTCCCATATTAACTGTCTATTTGATTATTTTGCCCCCAATGTAGAGAATTTGGCAGGCTGACTATCACTGTATGAACAAGCCTCTTCTTATTTTGGGCCTAAATTTTCTCCCCATTTATTTAACATGATGTTATAGTTGACCCAAAAAATATCTCCAAAGATCTTAACTATCCCACAAATATTTTTTGATAAATGAAACTGAAATATGCTAGGGATTTTCATGGGTTTGTCTTCTGTTAAAATTGTTTTCTGATCAAATGTATTCATAGGTTATAAAGCCAGGACCACTGTGATCATCCTTCCTGATATTCTCTCTAACGTGAAATGTAAAAGTCCTCTGAATCAAGTAAAACATTGCTTTTTTGGGGGTTGTGGGGGAAGAGATGAGGAAGTTCTGATGTGATTTAAAAGTCTTCAGTGATAGAGAATCCCTCACAGCCCTCCGTAAGTAATTTCAGTGGTTCATTATCCTCTGTTACAAATTTACCTTTTAGTTTGCATCTGCCTAATTTCAATTTTTTGCTCTAGATTTTGTTATACTGACGGACTGAGGGCCGATGCATTGCCAGATTTCCTTTCCCAGGGCAGGTGCTTGGGCAGGGCAGGGAGCCCTTTCTGCTACACTGGAGACAGACAGGTTTCCCCGTTTTTTTACTCAAGCTTGTAGCTCTGCCCAGATCCCTTCCCTGAAGCCTGCTCTTCCCTACTTCCCTGGCAAACTCTGCTCTCTGACAATCCTTGTGTGTAGTGCAGCTTTTATTTTTCTTCCCAATCACTGATAAAAGTGCTAAAGAACTTGGTTCCAGAACACATCCTTTCAGAGCCATGAGAAACATATTTTTTTGCTTTCTATTAACCTTGGAGATGTATCAGACTGGTTCCTGTCCAATCCATTTAGTGCATTTTATATCTTTCTAGCCTCTTCATTAATAAATCTTGAAAAACCGAGGCTTCCTTACACTGCCCAAGTGCCTTAGTCACCCAAATGCACAAATTCACTAAAAAAAATGAGAAATCACATTGCTTGGATAAAATCTGTTTTCCCGACTTCCTAATTTACTGGCACAAACTCTACAACTCCCTTGTAATTCCCCATTAAGTAAATCTCATATTAGCTATTGGTTCCATATTATTTGTTTGTCATCACAAGAAAACAACCTGAAAAAAATTAAAGGTCAAATGTAGGTGGGAGGCTGTGTGGAAGAAGAACGTCTGTTCTCATTAAAAGCATCAGTTTATTGCATAGCATTTATTGCCGGTACCAGGACGATACAGCAACGCTTCAGAGTGTAACCACCCAACACGCCAACGTTTTAACATCAGCACAGGCCTTTTAAACAGCTGTGAGCAAAAAGAAAGTGCTTTTGCTTCTATTTGCCTGTGTGAATAACCTTTCCCAGCAACACACCTAACACGGAAAGCAAGGGTTGCTTCTCTTGGAAATCAGAGGAAAAATAAACCCTGTCCAAAAAACACCCAGCACAGCCTTTTTCTCTTCTTTTTGTGTGTGTGTGTGTGTGTGTGTGTGTGTGTTTTCTTTTAAGGGGAGGGGGGAGCTGGGAGGAGGCTCAGGCAGAGACAAAAGACAAGATTTGTCTTCAAATAGCAGCACTTAAATGCTAAGCCCCAACCACGGCAGGTGTTTCAATCCCTGATGAGCAGGTGCAGCAAACTGGCTATTGGGCCTTGCAATGCCCTCCAGCCAGATTAGACCATTCATTCAGGGAAAGAAAAGGAATGTGCAAAGCCATCGGGCGGATCTGGCCAAACGCTGCAGCGCAGGGTAACTCTCAAGACGGCCACCGCTCCTAAAGAGCCCAAGGCCAAAATAATGGGAGTCTCCACTCTTGGTGCCTGCCTTGCATCTGTCGCCCCGTCTCCCTCAGAAGAGAGATGGGGTGAGCCCAGCAGAGCTGCTGCCAGCCTCCCTGAGATGGCACCACACATGGCCTCATCCTGCACGCCATCCCTTGCCAGCATCACCGTCTTCTCTTGTCCCTGGGGAGGCCAGCCTGGGCAGGAGGGCAGTGAAGGAGACATCCCAGCCATGCCCCCTTCCCCCTTTGGGGATGAGGGACAGGAGCTGGGCAGCACCCCGCATCCACTGGGTCATCTCATCCAGGCAGGGGAGTGCAGTACTGAGCCCACAGCACAGGCTCATCCACTGTAACCTGCCCATCTGGGTTCACTCGAAATTTTGCCCGAGTTTCTCTTGGTTTGCTTCAAGCCTACAGTTTCTGCTGGAAAAACATCCCGACAGTGAGCAGGGCCCTAAAGGCAGCCCTCTGATGCATGGGCATCCCAGTGGGGGCGAGCATGGGGAGATGGGCTTCCCAGTGTCACCCCCTCATCCTCGGGCAGCTGGGACCCGCACCCCGCACAGTCATGCCTGTGTGGGACGGCGGTGATGGGGGAGACACATGTTTCTCCTAAAACACTCTGCAAAATGCGAAGCAGCTGAGTCCTGCCTGCACGGGGTGGCCGTGCCACCGGCAGCCGGCTGTACCCCACGGAACTCCGTGGCTGCCAGCAATGGGCAGCATGCCACATGTGTCCCCAGGGGGGCACAGTGTCCCTGTGCAGGCCGGGGACCTGCCTGGCGAGCATCACTCTGTGCGGGACAGGTCGCTCTTGACCATGTCCACGAGTGGCACCTTTCGCCCCGTCACCTCCTCCCGTCTGCCCGTGACCCTGCCAAAATGAGGTGACACCAGACGTACTTGAGGCAGACCCCACAATCCTGCTGCTTGTCATTTGTGGATGGGGTATGTGGTTGCCCAAAACCCAGCAAAGAAATCAAATCCATTGGCAAAGGGCAAGATCCTTCCACCTCCTGCTTATTAACTCCATGGCTGCCATTAAAACAGACACCTCATTAACAACTTGTAATGAACACAAATAAAGCATGTTCTGGTAAATAATAAATATATGTGGTTATCCAATACAGCAATTACAAACATAGCTGATGTTGTTTTATGACTCAGTTCTGGAATATTATGATTGAGCAGGATTGTACTAGCTAATCACAGCTTGGTAACGAGGAGCCAGCAGTTTTGCCAGGCCTTCCTTGCCCACGGAGGGTGCTGCCTGCTTTCCTTCCATCCTCCCAGGCGACACGAGCTGGGCTCAGTGGGTGTGATAAACAATATCTTACTGCCTGGAATCCCAACTGTGCTAGCATATATCTGTACCTATAAATCATTTCTGCAAAGAGTCAGGTTATATGGCCAGGATCTGGGAAAGCTGTTGGCAGCACGCTGAACTTCAAGCATCTGTTGCATCATTGCAACGGGCATAGAACGAGGCATAGTGTGAGGCTGAGAGTCCAGAAATGCTTTGCAAAGTGTGAATTAAGGCCCTGAGCTCGTAGGTATGTAAGAACGGTGCTACTCCTTGTTCGGAAATATAAACCCAGGCCTGAGGAAGTCAAAAAAACAAAAGACATCATCGCAGGGTGTCCCAGCAGGGCTGAGTGCGGGAATGGGTGACGGGCAGGGAGCAGGCAGAAGCACAGCAGCTCCCCGTGCGTGGGAGTCAGCCAGCAGAGGTTGTCTGCTCCCTGCTCGCCGCTTCTCCTTACGGTGTAGCTCCTGGAGGATTTTAAACATTCAACCCAAACTCCTGCAGTGGAAAGCGCAAAGGGTTGTTCTGACTGTGACTACACAGGGAACTGAAACCCGAAAGCCAAGTCTGTTATTCTGGTGGAGGCACTCTCACGAGCCGTTTGTAAAGCAATCACCAGCTGGGTGACCGGCTGCCCTGGTGTCGCACATTTCAGGTCTGTTGGCTTTACCGGGGACCAGAGCATCCTGCCAGGCCTGCACAGCTGGAGAGGTGCTGAGCACACCCAGGACAGGGCAGGCTCAGAGACGGCTCGGGACGCATGATTTTCCCCAGGTTTTGCGTAATGGCACAGGGAGCCTGGGAGGACTGTTACAAACCTGCATCAGGACTCATCAGGGCAGGCTTCCCACAGCCACCTCCATGAAGGAGCATCTTGCTCAGACTCCACCACCTCTGAGCATCCGTGTGATGCCAAGGCTGCCTGTGGACGAGGCTCTGCTTGGTGTGGAAGAGACACCCCATATTCAGCCTCCATTTTACCAAGCTTGCCAATGCCTGATTAAATTGCACCAATTTTGCCACCCACGAGCTTGCTAACCTAGAAAAGAGGGCTGAGTTTGTCCCAGCTGGACAAAATAATACGAAAAAGGCTATTTCCATAATCTGCCCAACAAGTCAGTGCTGGAAAGCCCGTAAAGGAGCCTGAACAACTGCAGTTTTGTGAAGCTGGCTCATCAAAGGGAAAGGCTTTAAAAAATGAATCACAGGCAAAGTAACCTCCCTCATTCCCTCACGTGCAGGGGCAGAAGAAAGAGAAAACTGGTTATCCTCGCAGCTGCCCTCCCAAACTGACCCCAGAGGCTGGACAGCCACCCCTGGAAGGGCGGGAGGGCATGGGACAGGGACAGTTCAGAACGTCACGCATGGGACAGCAGTGATTTTTTTCTGAAATCATAATAAGCATTCGGGGAGAGGGAAAAGGGAAGATCAACAAGCTCTCACAGGGCAAACATACATCCCAGTCTGGCAGCAATGTATCACAGCCATCCTCTCTCAGGCTCTTTGGGTGGGCATGTTTACAGCAGAGCGCACAGAGCACTAGCAGGGGCATGAGGAAAACATCACAGCTGCAGCAAAGAAAAGTTTGGTTAGACCTCCTGAGTTCATCAGAGCATTCCTGATCTGGGGAGTCAGATGACACCTCCTATCTACAGCAGGCAAGCCCTCGTACGCACGGGGTTTGGCAGAGTGTGGTCCTCCCCTAGTCCTGCGCATATCAGCGTCACCGAGCACACAGCCCCGATCCGCTGGCTCTTCATCTGCCTTGGTACATGGTCTAATGCACATCTCAAATAGTTTTTCAAACGAGCTGCCTTGCCTACACTGAACTTCTGAGGCGGTAATGAATGAAAGGTGCAAAGTGGTATGTTTCGCTTTGATTTCTCATGTTCTGTAGATATCTCATGGTTTACATCTTGGAGGCATCTTTTACATATTTCTCACCCCTTTCATCTACACAGCCTTTCATCCCTGAGAAATCATTGTTCAAAACTTCAAGAGTTTGGGTAGCTCTCCTCATCCAGCCAAGCTGCGCTGGGAGCAGGATGGGGCTGGGGGGACAAGGGAAGAGGGCAAACTCCCTTTGCATTGTCACTCTACCCCTCCCAGGACCACAGGGCGGATGAGCGCTGTCTTGCATGTCTACAACATGCTGGGACGCTGCAGGTCCAAGTGTACGATGCTACGGGTCATTTCATGCAATCAAAAAGTGGCTGACAAGGGTGAGCTCAGGTTCCTACTGGGACGGCTTGCACGCTTCCAGGCTGCTTCCTTGTAAGTGGTTTTTTACCTCCAAAGCAGTGTGTCTAGCAAGTGGGACCAAAGAAACCTAGGGCTTGAAAAAGCCTGACACACTGTCATTTTCACTGCCGGTGCTGCAGACGCCTCCTTTGATATGTCCCAGACGGATGCATTATTCGTGCTGTAATTTGGCATGGATTTTGCTCCCCTATTTGTATAGTGTGCCAGGTGCCTTGCTGTTCATGAACCCAACCCCGCTGCTACTAAGGAGCCAGGAAAGCAAACAAGCAGTGGTGACATGCCAGTGGTACAAAACGCTCTCATCTCCAAAGGCCAGCAGCGAGGGCAGGGGCGTGCGGCATGAGCTAATACCCGAACGGCAGCCAAGAGTTTGAATGCGCCTTCTCATTTCCTCTGCTTTGGGAGGTTAAAGGTGGGCCTTTCATGTTCCTTAAGTGTAGCTTTGGTTTTGATGACTCAAACTGATCATACACGGTTGGACACCCATATTTATAGTAGATTGCGTCTCCTGGTAGCGCTCTCACCACCGCGGAATGGAATTTGATTTACGGAACTCTCTACCGTTTCAAGGAGGAGCCGGGAGTTATCACCTAGTTGATACTCATTTTGAATCGTATACCTGTTTTCAAAAGCTTCATCCTTTTTTCTCCGTGGCTGCTTGCTGTGGAGCGCCCGTGACTGCTTGTTTCCCTATCTTGCGTGCCCCCCTCACTCGCACGCTCTCCACAGCTTTTTTGGCAGCGAGCTCTGCAGACGCAGGACTTGTCCGAGTCTTCCTCCCAGCTCTCCCAGTAACCTTTGCAGGAAAAAGTGTCCCATTAAATGCGAGGTGTTAACTGCTCTCCTGCCTACATATTCCAAGATGTTTCCTGCTCATATTTCAGGAGCGGTCTGCAATGTTGCAACCCCCACTGGGGCCGTTCTGTCAGTCCAAGCATTTAATTAGCTAATTACAACCTGCTGACATGAATACACAGAATATGGTGTTCGAAGAGCAATTTTTTTTTCAATTCATTTATTATTAACCCCCAGTAAACATCTGATATGCTCTTCCCCGAGGGGACAGAGTGGTAATTGGTCCCTTGAACACTGAGTTCCCTTTCTAATCTGCCTGAGCTGGAGCCGAGTGTCACCATCTGTCAGTGTTTGCACATACAGCCCACCGCGCGCTTCACGTGGTGAGAGGGGAGAAAGAGAAAAAGGAAGCAGGAAAATCTCAGGGAAGGATTTTGAATGTGGTGGGGTCCCAGCTCCTCTGCCTGTCACTCACTGCCCGCACATCTGCAGCCAGCCCGGCGGGCGGTACGGAGGGCCCAGCTGAAACGGCCTGCCCAGGGTGCTGCGCTAATTGGGCTGGCCCCCGTTAGCCTCGCTTTCTTCCGTGCTTCATCAGGCATCTGTATAATGTCTGAGGCAGGGGTGGAAATGACTCTCCCCTCCAGTGCTCTGACCAAAGTGCTACAAAGCAGCGATAGCTGGGTTGTGTTTTTGGAGGGAGCAAGGGTGCCTTACAAATGCAAAATGTTGTGGGCATCTGATCCTGGGTGAAGCACCATGGCTGGAGACAATCTGGTGAGGGCGAGGTCTACCAAACCAGGTTTGGCTGGTCCACTGGATGCTTATGGAAGGAGAGAGACCGACGTCTGCATCAAAACAGCTCCTATAGACCCCCCCTGGAGCTGTTACGCTCAGAGCCGCGGAAATGGGGGTCTGTCATGGAGGGAGAAAATCCCTGCCCCGAAGAGCACACCCAGCCTGCACAGCCCAGCTTTCCCCTCCGGCTCGGCCACCTTGCTCCCACCGCTCCAGGCTGCCTCCCCAGCGGTGTTAGAAACACTTGGTCCAAGCTCCTAAATGCTGATACAATAAACTCATAAAAACTGCCAGAATAATTGTTCACGGTATTTTAAAGCAACTGGGCTTCACCTGTATCCATGCTGCTCCGGTACTTGCTTTCTGTGAATGCAGCACTGATTGCCAAAACACAATAGATGCTGGGAAATATCTACAAAAAGTGAACTTTTAGACTCTGATTGTGCCAGTAGTGACATTTCTGCTTAACGTGATGAGGAGTCTCTCCAATGGGTACTCCAATGTCAGCAGCATTTTCTCAACACTACATTGTCAGGGTCCCACAGTCGGACAGCAATGGCAAGGTGGAGACATGGAAAGAGGCAGGAGAATCCGGGAAACTACAGAAATCAGGGATCTTTGGTTATAAGTAGCAAAATCTAACTTAAGGTCTCATCAAAGGTTTTCAGGATTTCAAGAAAAAAAAAATACACATTTGTCTTTGGGCTTATAAAAATGTGAATTTGCCCACATCTGCCTTGGAGGAAAAAGCAGCAAAATTCAGAGGAAACAGAAAAATAAAAATAAATAAATAAATAAATGAGGAAAAAAAAGATAAAAATAAATAAATATTTGCATCAAAGGGGGAATGGGGGAAGACCAAGCACCTCGAGCTAGTTGGTTGAGAGGCAGATGCCTGACTGTAGACAGCTTGTTTTGGTGCCATCCTGCGCAGACATGGGTGGCTGGTGGTTACCCAGAATTTGCCCTGTACAGAGTGAATCAAGCACAGGCAGGTGCAGGTATCGTCACTGAGCCTGACTAAGACCCACATGATCAACCCTGGCATCAGAAAAAAATATTATAGTGCAGTGTCTGGGTGATTTAGAAAGAGTTTAACTTCTGGCTAGACTTCTTTGGCTCCAAACTTTGACTATATCAGTGCGCTGACTCTGACCCCAGCATGGTTTTTTTGTGGCGGGCTATGAGCACGTAGCACAGAATCTATCACAAAGCCAGTTAACAACATTTTCTAATGCAATGTATTGTTTTCTAGTTATTTCTAATAAAGCATAGGAAAAAAAAGATTAAAACAAGATTGTGTTGCACAAGGTCTCTGCTTTAGGAGACCTTGCTTTTTAGTAAACTGTGGGCTGCAGTTCAGGTACAAACCAGTGACATTTTGGCATAGTGAAAGATAATTCAAAGCTGCTGAGGGAAAACCCTGTGCTACGCGCAGGAGGAAAACTTAAGATCTAAAGCAAAAGGCTAGAAATGTTTTTCTTACACAGTGTAAGAGCGGAGTCCACTTCAGCCTTTAGATCTGGGAACCAAGCGTGAACTTCATTTTACTTCAGAAACGTTTGGGCATTGGATTTGGTCCATCTCCTCCTGCAAAAGAAAGGTTCAGTTCTGATATAATTTTTTGCCTGTGGTCCAGCACAGCAAAGGTGCCTGCACGTCCCCCTTTGGGAAATGGTTTCTCTTCAGATCCCTACGAACAGCTGGCATGAGCCTCAGCGAGCAGGCTGGCAGCAGCCCCTCCTGAGAGGAACCCTGTAAAACATCTCTTTTTGGTCTCGGGGCACCCCCTTGCACGTGATGGTGAGAAATAGGTTCCTCCAATACAATTTATAGTGACATTTTTTGCCCTGCAGCAGAGCCTGATGGACACCATTCATGGGGAACGCGGCAACCTGCATGTTTCTGCCCTGGGGCAGGTGGCACAGCCGGGGCTGTGGACAAGGGCAGAGGGCTGCTGTCGGCGGCACGTGGGAAAGTGGCTGCTCTTGGGGATTCAATTAAAGCATCCCAGGGTGTTGAGGCATCCCTGACATGGCTCCATGGCCCCGCTGCTGCTCTTTTCTGCGTGCAGCTGCCCCAGGGCTAAAGCAAAGGGATCTCAGCTGCCCCTCGCAGCGAGGCTCGGGCACCAGGCACTCCCAGCTCACATTTTTAAGCCTGTCTTCTGTGGGTTGGGGGTTTCCATGCACGACTCTGGTCGTCCTGGATGAGCAGAGGACAGGGCCCTTGTTGTGGGCCTCGGCATGTTTCTGTTAAGCAGGTTTTGGGTAGGTGCCACGCACAGATGGATACAAAACATTTCAGCTGTTCCCTTGTTGTTTTCTGCAACAAAGGGACGCAATAATTTCACTGAACCCTGCTGATAATGTAGAAAATTCTTCTCTTCTCTTTTAGCTGCCCTGGCCTTTTTTCTTTTCTTTTTTTTTTTTTTTTTTTTTTTTTTTTTTTTTTTTTTTTTTTTTTTTTTTTTTTTTTTTTTTTAATTTTTTAATGCAGCATTATTCAAACAGGTTGGCTACTGACAACTGAGATCATGATGGCAAAGACAGTTTAAAAAAATATCATGAATTAATTATTTTCTCCCATGCCCGGCTGTATCACTTATCAGGCCTTCAATGGGAGCACTGGCCCAGCTCTCTTACCACGTGCACGCTAATGGCTTGCTCCTCTATTATCCCTTTTGATCAGACACAGGTGGACAACAAGGCCTCCTCCTTGTCTGTTGAAAAAAGGTGCACACTGTTGTCAGGGTGATTATATCTAATTACATCCTGGTTAATTACCAGACATGAATAATTATAGCAGAGCTACTCTCCTCCAGAGATAGGTGCATCTTCCAGATGTCACACCGCGGTCTCCACAGGGCAATTTCCCGAGACCTTTTGTTGGGATGCACTGGCTGCAGGAAGGGGCTGTGGGGGAACTGCTGAGACCCACCAGAGACTGAACAGTCCAGTGACCTTCACTTGCCCTCCCTGACCTTACAGCTAACCGGCCTGGGTTTCTTTCTGTTACTTATACTGGTAATACAGAGTCCCTACATTTCCCTGGCTGGGCTACGTTCACTGATGTCACCATGCTGGTATACACCAAATTCTCTTTCTTTTACATTCCCTGTCTTCCCTCTTGTGTTTCCTCTTTTTCTTTCATTTGGTCCTCATCTCCCAAAAGTCCCCTTCCTCCCTATCCCTAATACTCTCAGCTTCTGCCTATGTTGAATGCAAGAGAGAAAGGTACATGAAGACACAAAAAGAGCTGCTTGGAGGGTCTAGGAAGAGCGGAATGGATATTCATAGCACCACAGAAGTGGGGGAATCAGCCTGCAGGCAAGTAGAAATGAGTGCTGGCTAAAACACTATTGCTTAAACCTCCTTCTCTCTTATTCCCCCTCCCAAGTCAGAACAGGCCATGGTAGCTTGCCGATTTAAAAAAATGGGCCATTACAGCCTCCCCCAGTTTTTTGAAACCTCTACCAGAAACAAGTACAGCGGAGCCACACTAGGTCTTTCCTGAGGGGTTTCAAAGACGTGGGCAGAGGTTGCAATGACCAAAAATCACCTTGGGTGTGACGCTATGGCAGGAAGGGCAGGGGTTCCTGGCTGGCTCTGTGGGGCTGGGGCTTGCCAGGGGGGCTCGAAGGATGCCCACAGCACCTCATGGCAGCTGCAGGGTTGCCCCGTGCACACACTCCCACCACCCTGTTCAGTGCCAGTGCGGGGGCAGACACATGAAGGAAAATGTGTCCCCACCACCACCGCCACACAAACGCTGGCATGCTGACGGGCTGGCACCTGCCCAGCAGCTTGGGCACAGACACGTCTCCCCTCTGTCCTCTGTCCCCACAGCACTGCCCAGCTGAGACCAGCACAGGAGGTCTCAGGCCTTCTTCAGTAAGCTGAAACCTTTCGTTTCCCGTCAGAGTCATAACACAGGTCTGAACACTCCCAACAAGACCTCTTGTCACCTGAATTACTGTGCTGGCTTGGCTACCAGACCTGAGACACTTCTTGTCCCTCCTGGTCCCATTGACTGCTTGATAGCTGATAGTTGGTGGATAATTTCGGAATATTATTTAGGCAAAATCTAAATAAGGAACAAATTGATACCATTTATATTAAGAATAGCAATGCCTACCTCCAGTTAAATATGTCTAAGGTCAAGACAGCTGTCACTGCATGAGCTCGTGAGGTTAACTGAAATGCAATCAGTTCTCCTCCAAACATGAACCTATCTTCAAATGTGTTAGAGAGCCACCTACGGTGCAGATACTGAGGTGCCTGTTGTGCTGTGGGTATTTGGTGCATGGCATTGCTCCCACTCTAGCAACGTTTACAAGATCTGTCCTAGTGTGTGTCTTGATGGACTAGATCAGGTGGTAGCAATCACCTCAAACCCTATGTGTTCATATAACCCACTCCACTGTCCTACCCCTCACCCTGCAGCTCATTCTCTAAGGTCTCCTCACCCTGGCTCTAGTTGTTCTTTGAAAGACTTGAATATCTCTGACAACTTGAAAACAGCAAAATAATTTTTAAAAAAATAATCACCTATTGGATTTGGTGCAACATATGCCTGCTTTCACTTCAAAGGCCATTCCAGAGTCTGCTCTGTGGACAGGGGCAATAAAGAAACAGCAGCACAAGAAGCACCCTGGGAATTTCTCTAAATAAATGCATGTTAAGGATGCACAAGCTTATCAAATAGTCTGTATTAAACACACTTAACTATTTCATTTAATGCCATAATTGACTAGATTTGGAAAGACATCACGGAATTAAATCATGAGGGTCTTCCTTGGTCCTTAACCCAAGATGTTTCATCCTCCCTGTCACTTAATGAAAAATAAAAAGAGCATAAAATAAAATAAAATAAAATAAAGTAAAATAAAATAAAATAAAATAAAATAAAATAGCTATCAGCTTCCAAATTTCTTTAGTATAGTTCTGATATTCTTTTGACAGTATAAAAGTCAAGCCCCACTTTAAGTCTTAGTATGTTCTTGGGCTGAAAAGAGGAATCTACATTAACATTGGAGTTTGGATCTGAGGTGTGCTTTTGAATCATTTCCCCCTGTGGTCCCCATGTACCACGCTTTCGTTCACAGTGTGGAGTGTTCAATTCTATCTGGTGCGTTTGCATCAGATGAAAATAAACCACAACACACAATCAAGGAGCACGACTCATGAGCTGCTGCTGATCGTCTGTGGGATCAGAGTAGGTCTAGTCCAGCGTAAAAGCCCTGAAGTCACATAGGATGGATGGTGAGTCCCCAGAACCCCAGTTCACTCTGCAAGTCCACTCCTCTCATGCCAAAACACTTGCTGTTACAGGCTTAGCAACTGACATCTGGTGGCATCAAGGCCAATGATATGTGTGCAAAAGCTTTTCTGCTCTTAATCAGCTCTGAAATGGCTACTTCTTCAATTCACTTATTTCTCTCTTGCTCCTGAATTGTAACACAGGCCAAATACACTTTCTATTTGCTAGCTGTATATCACAACCTGCCTTTACAGTATTTATATCCTATCACCTCTTTTTCACCTTTTTTAAGGTGATTTAAGGTAATCTGTCCAGTCCTGCCAGTCTCTTCTCACGTGAGAGATTTCACATGTCCTTTTCCATTCCTGTCACCTTTCTCTGAACTCTCTCTTGCTTTGGTGCAGGCTTCTTGTGAAACTTAGGAGTATTGGGTGACCAGTCCTGCATATGTTATTCCAAATGTGAATGCATCATCGGCTTACATTATTAATTGCTTGTATTTTACACACTGTTCTCTATCCTATTCCTTTTGCAGCCTAACATCTTGCCTGACCAATAAAATAGAGCTGTGCTCTGCATCCAAATGATCACTGAGCAATCCATAGTGACACTCAGCTGCCTTTCCCAAGCCACTGCAGGTAATTGAGAGCCCTGTAAGGCATGTAAGCGCATCCATTTTTTTCTCCTCTTCAGTGTGTAACACTTTGTCTGAACAGAGCTGAACTTTGTCTGACACCGTGTCACCCATTCATCTAGTTGGATTAGGTGCCTCTGAAGTTTCTCACAGCCTCTTCAGAATTTGACTAATTCTGTATTCTTTCCAGATTTGGTGGATTCACAGCCACCTTTTTCCCAATCTTTCCTCAATATCCTGAGCAGTCCAAGGGGCAGTATGGAACCTTAAATAACCCAAAAGGTAAAATATTGCCATGATGAAAAACAGATATTTAAACACACTTTTTGTTTCCTCAGAGTTAATCAAAACTCTTCTATAAGCAAATCTTATATAGGACTTTTTTTTTTTCTCCTCTCTAAGGACCCAGGGCTGTGCCACCTGTATAGGTGCAAGCAGAGAAAGCAAGAGTCCATTAAGGTTAGCATGAGTCCATAAAGGTCAGAAGAGGAGAAATCTTTCACTCAGACCACTCCAAAACACTAAGGATAGCTGTGGTTCCCAGTGGTATCCACGAACAGCCCTATGCCTCCTAGGGGTAATTTCCCTCTATTCTACTGTAATTAAAACACCACCATTTCCCTTTATTCCTCTGTCAGCCCACATTTGCCTGAGGTTTCAGGAACGCTGTGTGTCTGCCCCTATTTTTGCTTCTGTTTTATTTTGAGGGAAGAATGGTGCGCGATACAGCGTTGCCCAAAAGTGGCAGACTCAAACATGGCAAGGAGGAGAGGGACAGGAAAGGTGCCAAGCATGAATTAAGTCTGCATTCTGCCAGAACAATGCTGCATCGTACAGACGTGTCCCGGAGCACACAGCACCCTAGTGATAATTTCACAGAATTAATTTTCCCAAAATGAAAAAAAAAAAGGCAACAGCACAGAAAGGACGAGGCAAATTACCAACACTAATCAGTCTCCCTCTCTCTCTCTTCCCTTTCCCCTTGTATGATAATTATGATAATTAACAAGCTAACAAGCTTCTAGTAAAAACAGTTCCAGAATTTCAATGTATAATTAATATTTACATCCATAACAAGTTGTCATTTATTGTGCATGCTGATTTTCTTTTTTCAAAAGAAACTGTGCTTTACACTCAGAAAAGAAAAATCCTTCGAGAACATGCACTAAAAAAACATCCTAAATTCAGAAACCTTGTTCTTATTTGCTATTTATTTATGCAGGGATTTGCAAGTATTTTAACGTCTGGGTTTCTTACAAATTATGAGTGCATATATGTAAACTAGTGCAGTTTCCTTCTTTTTCTACACAGAAGAGAAAGCCACAAATCCACCACCATACTCAAGGTCAGAAAACAGAAGCATCCACAATGCACTTATGTTTCAGACGGGTCCTCACACATAAACCTTGTATTGTTATTTAGTGACCTGCAAAGCCAAGGTCAGGGGACACATCATTTGCAGAAATTATGAACCCTTAGTATGCAAAACTCTGCTGTTTGTTGTTACATGTTTTCTCCAGGAAAGCTGGATCTGTAGTTTTCCATCTGCTGGGGAATACAGAGCAGGAGGCAAATACTTCACTAAAATAGGCTCAAATTTCTCAGTGCTCATGCAGAGTGGTAGCCATCCTCAGATATCACAGTGATGATGGACAAGAGTTACATAGAAGCATAACAGTCAACAGCCACTTCTCTTTGAGTATATAAGCATCACTTGTGGGCAGCTGGATAAACTGGCTGCAACAAACACCTTAAAGTTGCACCTTCTGCTTTACAGCTAAAAGATTTTATAACCTAGGAAATAAGGATGGTACTATCTCGAGGGCAGGTACCGACTGAGTTCCTCTAAACCCATCTGTATGCATAGCTCTTGTCTCACCCTATGGCAAATGGTTGTCCTCAGACTCTGACAACAAGACGGCACTTCAACGGAGTAACTGCAGGAGATGGCACAATGATCTACATGGCATCAAAAAATAGATTAAATGATGAAGCAAATTTCTACAGAGATACAGAGAAGAGAAGAAATGGGAGATACAGCCAAGAAAAATTCTGGGAAGACTTACTGTCTTTATTCATTAATATTTGACCCAACAGCCTCTGTCCTTTGGCCAGTGGGTTTTCAGGTTTTGTCTTCCCCACAAGTGCAATAACCAAATTTTTAAAGGAAGCACGGGTGGTGGGGTGAAGCCCAGCCCCAGGGGAGGGACGATGCTGCTGAGGGGTGGGGGCCAGCTCATCCTATAGCTCCGTCCGGTGGAGACCACAGCCCATGATCCCGGGGTATCTGCTTGATGGAAAGGTTGGGAACAAGGGAAGAAAAAGGGCGGGAATACATACCTGGAAAACTAGGGTGGCTTTGAGTGTCTCTAAGACACAGGTATTCAAGAAAAGGAAAGGTACCGTAAATATCCACAGCCTAGAGAGAAATTCATAGAAGTAGCCAATTTCAGAAGGAAGTCAACACTTGGTATTTAAATTGGAACCGAAGGTAGATTTCTATAAAAGGGAAGTTGGACGTGAATTCTGGCATTTACTTATTTGCCAGATGAGATGAAACATGTGGTCTAGGTATACAGTCAAGTCCACAGCACTCGAACTAATTAAAACAATTCATTAAATCAGATGCTCACATCCCAGCTGTGTAGGTGTGCATAAGCATTCATCTACACCAAGTCATCATTTTGTACAATATTTCATGGGGAAAAAATAGAGAGCTGTGAACTTGTGCTTCTTCCAAAATACTACGCAGACAAATCTCTGCCAAATGTTGATAGAGGAGTCATATCGCGGTTGTTTCCCAAGTGACTGGCAAACTTTCAATGAATGCTCTACGAAGAACCCAGATTATGGATAACACCCACCATGGGTGGATGCTTGCACAACATGCATAAAAAGTCAGAACAGAACAGAAATAGGTCTTGTGAACAAAGCTAGAAGACTCCTTCTAACCTCTGACTCCTGTAGTTATTTCAAGCCTGAACGAGGGTACTTTGCCATGATGAAACGTAGAAAAAAGTATTGCACAGAGGATGCTCAACAGCTGTTGAACCACACTTTAATAAGGGCAAAATAATGACACAGTAGATCTAGATTTCTTTTACAAAGCATTTCACCTGCTGCCATCTGGCATTTTAATTAAGAAACTAGGACATTACAAGATAAAAGCTCTTAGATTAAATTTATTAAAAATTAACTGATAGTTCTCAAAGCGCAATTTGAAAAGGTAAATCTTTATCATGGGTGCCAATCTCCAGTAAGCGGATGTGACTTTTATACATATAATGTATATTTATGTCTATTTTTATCAGTGGGGAAAAATTAGTTTTACCATTGCAGATGGCACAAGATAACATTATTCTATTTATCTATGTTATGAATTATGGTAGAAGTTAGGCAGTTCAGGTGGCCCTGTTAAGCCATAAAATATTGCAAAGCACTGGAATCCTCCTTTTACTGTGGAAACTGAAGGACTTCTCTGCTGGAGAGTCTGTCACTTACCAACTGCACTGATCCAAGATTGGGAATATTTAGAGGTCACTTAAGCAAGGAAATAGTTCAACAGGGTACAGCTATACAGAGGCAAATTAATAGCAGCAAAGCAAAGAAGCCTGCTGTCAACAAGAAGGAGGATGCAAAGCTGCTTAAATAGTGACTAAATAATAAGCTTCAGATGAAAAAGAGGAAATACTGGCACGCTTTTCTTGCAGGAATTTCACTTGAATCAGGGAATCCTCTAAGGACAAGGACAACAAGTCTACCTAGACATGATTCTGAAGGGAAACTAACAACTGGAAAAAGCAGTTGAATAATTTAGAGAGCTTCATACTTTTCCAGCTCTTGAGAAGGATGAGAAATAGAAATAAAACAAAGGTATATAAATGTGCTTATTATTTCTTCAGCTCTTTTTCTCTAGTGTTCTGCTACGCAGTTTGTAACACTATGTTGGTCAGATGCAAAGCCCGTCTGTGCCTCTGCATGTTTGTACTGCATCTGTCTGTCTGTCTGTGGCCCCAGAGTACCCCTGGAGATGCAGCTTTGGAAAGGGATGGGGGTTCAGAAGTGGGGAGTCTGCAGCTCAGAGTACAAAGGCAAGTCCCCTTCCTGAGGTCCCGGAGCTACTGGACTGTGAGATCCCATTGTGAGAAAATTTTGGTTAGTGGCAGTTTTGGTTAGTGTCACTTTGGAATGACGCTAAATCTCAAACACACAAAAATTTCTCACGGGTAGGAAACTTTGCTTCTTAGTCAGTGGTGAAGTAAAAATTTGGCATGGTCTTTATCGTATCCTTGGAGGACGCCCCAACAAAGCTTCACTTACTGGACATGCAAGCTTTGTTCTTAGCACAGGCAACTCAATTTTACCAGGAGAAAGACGACCACTGGCTGCTTTATTCATCCTGTAAAGTTAGGATCTTTTTGATAGCCTAGGTTCAGGTCATGGGGACTTGGGGAACAATGACTCAGAACTTAAAATCAAAAGCCACCACCATGCTGCACATCCAGATTTTCAAAGGGCCCCTGCTTGATTGAGTGTGTTTTAAATCAGCATAGAGAAGGAAACAAATCTGTTCACACAATAAATAAATCTTCCACTTCGGGTGCACACTGCAAGACTTGGAGAACCAAGAAGCTGTTCTCATCTCAGAACATGGATGCAAGAGGGAAATAGCCCAGAGTGGCTGCTCTGTATTAACTTCTAGCTTGGCCACACACATTTTCTACTGAGCACTGCCTGCATTTAGCCAGTTCTGGAGGTGGGTTAAGTGGAGTGACCAAAAGATGCTTTGAGACAAATAAAAGCATCCATTTAAGGAGCTGATTCAAAGCATTTTAAATTCACCCCCTCACATACATGCACTTATTTTGCAATAGCCTCCCCATGAGGAGAGGTGGTGAGCCTACAGAAATCTAGGTGCTACGGGAGAAAGGGGAAAAAGTTCGCTGGGGAAAAACATGCCGCTTTTCGTCATGATAGAGGCACAGATGCCCTATATTTTGCTCTTTTACTGGTGTCATTTTAAGAGATGCGCCCTCAGTAATAGGTGTGTTGTTTCCATTAGTCCTCAGGACTTCTCCTCCTTTTATGTCATTCTGTAAAAACACCCGAGCACGAGGTGGTGCGAGCTCCTTGGGACTGCCAGGGCAGAACAGGTCTGCAGACTGGAAGGAGGTGGGCGCACTCCAGCGTGCCATCCTTCAGCCCCCGGAGAGGCTACAGTGTGTAAGGCAGAGCTCCCAGCTTGTGCCCAGGCAATCCACCGCCTCACAGCCGCGCTGGCTGAAGCAGAAGGTGGCTGGAGCAGCCTGGAAGCTGCAGTGAGGTTTGCCCAGCCATGCCGAAGGGCGAGTCGGGCAGGCGCTGTTAGCAATAAGGGAGAGTGAACGGGCTTGATCTGCAGCCAATCTCAAACACCTCTGAATCAATTGGGCACACTCGTGTGCCTGCTCTGGGATGGCAATACCTGTGATGGGCATGGACTGGGAATGCCCCATCATGCAGCTCTCCCTCCAGCCATGACAATACTGTCTCCTCTGCGGACCATTCCCAGCACCTAGAAAGAGTTAGGAAGAGCCAGTAGCTCTTGATGATCTTGCTCTGGGTGGGATTTCCAAGGCAATGGCTCCCTGGAACCTCGTTCTGTCCCCAGGAGAAGCAGCCATCTACCACTCCCCTGACTCGGCCCAGGACTAACAGCCATCCTTTATTCTCTGCCAGTGCGACCCCAAACAGAGCTTTTAACTTAAAAGCCCCTCATTGCTAACACATGTAAATCTAAAAAGATTCCTTAAGAATCAATGTAATTTTTTCATGTAACTATGAGGTCTGCATACAGTAAAAGAAGGAGAGAGAAGTAGAAGAGAAGAAAGGAAGAAAAGCAAGCAAGTCCGTACCCAACACCACGGAACTTGACTACACACATCACAAAACATAAGGACAGGTATAATTCTCATATGAGTAAAGTGAGGTGAAAGCAAAGCTGTCCTTCACTCACACATTTGTTCTCTTTTCCTAACTCTGAGTCTCTCTTTAGTGAGTCATCCTTGCTGTAAATTTCTTTAAATTGTAATTAGATAATCTTGCAGATTCTGAGGTGCCTTTTATCAGAGGAATTACCCAATGTACAGCCCCTGTTTGGTGAAATCGAGAGCTGCTAAATTAACAAAGGATCGACTAAAGATAAAATTCTCTGTAGTAGAAATCCTGTTTTACCAGCAACTATTCCTAAGGAACCCTGTAACAAAATACACATGCTCGTACATTCATGTTACTATATTTTATGTCTAATAAGAATCTGAATTTATTAATATCATGACCTGTGCATGTGTCTCACTGGGAATTTGGACCTTAGGCTGCATGCTTGCTACCCTCAACCTCAGAGATCCCAAATCCGTAGGCACCATTTGAACTAATTTCCTTAAATCTGCTCCATTTTTGCACTCCGAGTGTACATGTGGCTCCTAGTCACATGCAAAAAAGCCCCACACATAACGAGTGAGCTCTCACTAGAAAAAGAGCGCAGGGACATGCCAGCGACACGGCCGCAGCCCCCAGCCCCCCGGCTGCAATTCCCCTGAGTGTGGGCATGGACCCACTGCCCGCCTTTCCCTCTGCAGCAGGTTGTGGCTTCTGGCCTTCCCTCTGCACCTGCGTGGAAGGAAAATGCCCATCACATTGCTTTCTTATGGGCCATTCACAGAAGAGAAATTCAGGAGCTTTGCCTTAGCTGGGACGTGCCAGCATTTAAGTCAAGGGCAAACCTGATTTATTTTTTCTCCCAGTAGGTAAGAATGTGCTTCTGTGCAGAGTAACAGAAGATATCCTCCACTGCCCCCTCCTCGCTGCCTATTTGTTTTCTTTTGGTTAAGTCTGTGAGGAAATCCTCTTGGTAAAGCCAGTTAATAAGATTAGATAAATGTCTTTGAAACCAAAAAGCTGATATAAAAATCAGAACAACAGAGCACCAGCTGGCTTTTCTTTCGCTCATTCAAATGCAGCTGGAACGGCACAGCCAGTAACGTGCAAACTGGGAGTGATAATCAATAAGCAGTGAAACAAGAGCAAGATGCCTCTGGAGGAATTTTCCCTTGGTGAGAAAGATGGATTAACTCTAATTCTCAAGGCAACTGAACAAAAAACATTTGCCTAAATTCAGACATAATTTAAATACTGCTCCAGAGAAATGTGACAGCCTGAAATAGCAGTGAAACAAGATCCTCCAGTCACAGCCAATGATGTTATTTAATGTTGGCACTGGCCTTTTTTTAATGCAAGGTAGCTGCTGCACTGTACAATAAGGAACACATATTAATGATGTATAATGATTAAAGGCTGTGTTGTTAAGGACACCAGGTGAGAGAATGATATTACTGGCTATTATAGCTCTGTGCATACAGAGGCACACAGTTCTGGGCAGCTTATCCAGCAGGGTGCTGTGTACACAGCAGGCTAAAGACAGAAACATTAACTAAATCACAAGATTCGGATCATTTATCTTATCGTCGCATGGGGGAAGAGTTTATCTTTCAAGCAGGCACACCTGCTCTCCTTGTAAAACTTTACTCGCGCCATTACTGAGCATGTTATTGTTTCTTGTTCAAACATGCCGCTGCAGGAGCGACACAGAGCCAAGGGTGGGTGTCTGTCCCTCTTTGAGCGAGCACCCAGCCCTGCATCTGCACATCCTCACTGGCGCAGGAACAGCTGCCCCGGTCGGGGCACCGGCGCATGGCAGCAGCAGACAAGCTCCATTACCCATTCACCTTACCCGTAAGAAGGGTGCTGGGCGAAAATCAAACATGCTTTAGAGGCTGTTACAGCAGGTCAGCAGGTCAGGGGAGGTGATCCTGCCCCTCTACTCTGTCCTCGTGAGACCCCACCTGGAGTACTGCGTCCAGCTCTGGAGCCCACAACATAAGAAGGACACAGACCTGTTGGAGTGAGACCAGAGGAGGGCCACAAAGATGATCAGAGGGCTGGAGCACCTCTCCTATTCAGACAGGCTGAGAGAGTTGGGGTTGTTCAGCCTGGAGAAGAGAAGGCTCCAGGGAGACCTTATAGCAGCCTTCCAGTACTTAAAGGGGGCCTACAGGAAAGATGGGGAGGGACTCTTTATCAGGGAGTGGAGTGATAGGACAAGGGGTAATGGTTTTAAACTGAAAGAGGGTAAAATTAGGTTAGATACTAGGAAGAAAATCTTTGCTGTGAGAGTGGTGAGGCACTGGAAAAGATAGCCCAGAGAAGTTGTGGATGCCCCATCTCTGGAGGTGTTCAAGGATGGGGCTTTGAGCAATCCGGTCTAGGGGAAGGTGTCCCTGCCCATGGGAGGGGGGTTGTAACTAGATGATCTGCCAACTCTAACCATTCTATGATACAGAATAAACAAAAATTTCTCATTTGTGCTTCTCTCCTATGGGATATAGTGATGGGAATTAAATTTGGGAATTTAATTAAATTTGAGAATTTAATGGGATGAGTTAGTGTAGTGAATTGGGTTGAAAAATCTCATTGACGTGGATTTCAGAAGAAACCTGGAATGTCTTCAAGACAAAATTTCCCTGAAATGTCAAACCTCTGGCCAAAGGGCAGCACTAAAGCCGTGTAGATGAATGATCACCTTGAAAAGTATATCAAATTAAGCAAAGATCACATAAATACTGGAAACTAGGATTGGCCTCTGAAGAAGTCACATTAGAGATGAGAAAGTGTGCCACCAAAGTAGAAATTATTCCAGTAAAAAAAATTGAGGCATTAAATACAATGAAAACCACAGAAAATTAGTCTCTTCTGAAGTTAAAGACATCACAAATATTCTAGCATGATCTGAAATCTATCTGAAAGCTTCACCACCAGGCCTTGGGAGGGAGTGCAATGTAAAAGGTGGAAGCAGAGGTAGGATGGCTAAAGGGAAGGAGGCTGAGGAGATGGAAGCCACTGCATCCTAAAAAGCTGTAAACTAAGAAAGGCACTGAGTAGGATCCTGAAAAAAAATGCATCATGGAAGCTGGAAGATCAGTGGCAAAATTTTTAACAAATATTTCAAGTGAGGAAGAGGCAAGGGAGATCTAAATAAATGTATGGCATTTTTCCAGAGCAAAAAACCAAAACCTGCATGCCTACTTAAGGAAGACCAAGAGGAAAAAGATCTTTATTTATTAGATGATCATAGAATGACCATGACCGCTAACAGGAGATGTTGCATGACCGCTAACAGGAGATGTTGCAAAGGTAGATATGGTCCTAGTGCATAGCATGTGAAGTAAAGCCAGTGCAGGCAGGCAGGCCGGTATTTTTGCCATTACACTAGATGGTAGTGCAACCTCATCTGCAAGTCTGGGAGGGTTGTGCAAGACTGGTCCCATGGATGAGGAACTGAAAGCAGAACAGGTGCAGGGAAAGGCCAATGGGTATATCCAGGAAATAACGAATCTATTTTATGAGGTTTAGCTTGTTTAGCCTACAATATGAAAACTGAGAAAGCATATGGTTCCTTATAAATACATCAAAGAGATGTGTAAACATCAGATAGAGGGAAGAGCTACCCAATAAGGGGACAATACTGGCACAAGAACAAATCACGGACTCACAGAATCACGGAATTTCAGATTTGGACGGGGCCTCTAGAGATCATCTAGTCCAACTCCCCTGCTAAAGCAGGATTGCCTAGAGCACATTACTCAGGACTGCATCCAGATGGGTCTTGAAAGACTCCAGAGAAGGGGACTCCGCAACCTCCCTGGGCAGCCTGCTCCAGTGCTCTGTCACCCTCACTGTAAAGAAGTTTTTCCTCATATTCGATCGGAACTTCCTATGTTCCAGCTTGCGCCCGTTACCCCTCGTCCTGTTACTGGAAACCACTGAAAAGAGCCTGGGTCCATCCTCCTTAAACCCACCCTTTAGATACTTGTAAACATTAATATGAATGGGCAGTGAAAAAATTTGGATACTAGAAGAGGGTTTCTAAGCAACCTCAACAAGGTTCTGATACAGCAGTACTGTAAATAGAAGACTAGGAGAGACAAAATATTTCTGGTATTTGATACAGCTGAAAAAGATAGTGCACAACGTGGTTGGCTGTAACAGCAGCATACACCACCTAGGAGGCCCCTTCTAGTCCCATCCCTGACACTTCTAAATGATTTTCACTAATTGGAGAGGAAAGTACAAATACAAAGGTCAAACTCAGGATCTTTGGAAAATTTACATAAAAACACCTGAATAAATAGAACTTATATTAGGCCAGTCTGTAAAAGTCAAAAGGAAATGATAGCTTCCTCTCGATCGCTAACAGCTGCAATCCCTGCCACCCAGCAAGGGTGTTGGCAAGTGAATCCCCATCGTCACAGACCCACCAATGTATGTGACCAGCGCACTCGCGCTCACACCCTGTTTCCTGTGAGCCTGCAGAAGCCACAGCTATAGATTATTGTGCTGCAGATGCAGGGATGCAGGGCTCCTTCCATCATGCATCCTCTCTTTCCCACAGACAGGACTGCACCTTGCTTGAATGTCAATGAAAATAAAGTATCAAAATATCCATAGCATAGTTTTGACACAGTCCATGTTAAATTAATCTCTGTGAATCAAGTACATGTATTTGCAGAGGTGGTTGCTCGAGGTGGTTACTCACTGTACATCACATAATGAAATTGAGAAATCCAGTTCAGTTCAGATGATTTATAATCTCACTCAGGACATCCAGTCACAGACAAAGTGCAAATAATAAACAAAATGCAGTTGTACTGCTCAGGTCCCTCTCCTGAGATCAGTAATGTCACTCTTTCTGCAGTACATTAACCTGTTTTAAAGTAAGGGATGCTAATAATCTCTATTGGGCACTATCTCATATTGCCAGATACAGATAGTCAACCAAAAAAATCCAACCCAACCCAACAATAGCTCCCCTGTCTTTATACATATGCAAATCACATGGGAGACTTCAGCCAAAAAAAAAAAAAA
>VYZM01000592.1:250151-272733 GCA_013398915.1 Dromas ardeola
TTTTGTAGACAGGCTGTGAGATGCATATACATGGGAGAGGAACAGAGGAGGTATTCAGTGGAGAATGCCAGAAGGCATGGACTCCTTTTGGTAGGCAAGGCTGTTGGCTTTAATCGTATATATTGTCTTGGATTCTCACCTTCAGAAAAAAATGCCAGTTTGATCTCACACAGTATTCACTACCCATATTTACATCCTATTGCCTGGGGCCCAGGGAAGGCAAACAACAGGCATTGTCCTTTCAGTCAATTTCTATCTGAAAATCTATATGGCTTAAAAGACTTCCTAAATAACAGATCTGCATTTATCATTGAAAATTTTTAAAACGTGAAAATCAGGTGATCTGACCTATAGCATTGCCCCTGAAAAAGCCTCAAAAAGAAAACTGATTTCTACTCTAGATGAACTTCTTTCTGAAAACACAAAAATATTAAAGAATTAAGAATTTGGTACAGCTGTGAAGTCCCACACATGATACCCACTTCCCTGCAAAGTAAGCCACTAAATTAATTAGGCTTCACTATACAGCAATTTTATCTGAAATACATAGCTCTTTCTTTCAGTCCCCTGAAAATACACAAGCCTGAAAAAGAAGCACAGATAGAAACCAATCCACTTCAAGGGAAACACAAACAGCATGGGACATATCCTCAGTGGAGTAAAGGATCTGCACTGAAGTAGATAGGACAGGAATAGTTTACACTAGCCAGGAATCTGCTCTGCATCTGCCGACCAATTTATGAAAAAAAGGTGATACACCATACATGGACCAGATGCACTAATGTTGTATAAGGCAAAAACAAGCTCTGCTGGGGATGTTCCAACATTTCTACACAAGATTTCACAGCGTACAAAAATTACTTCATGTGAATGAAAAACTGCAACCTCTCTGCATGGTTTGAAAGTGCTACTGTGGACAAGGTTTTCAAAGGCCACCCAACAAGCAATGCTCAAGTATATCTTCTTCACAGGGTGGCATATGAATAGCACATTTCAGTTTTAACAGACTGAAAAATCATTACCCACAGCAATAACGCTGAGACCTCAGAGCAATTTTCCCAATAAACACATTCCTTGGCAATTATTATTTTTGTTCAAGAGATAGATTTTGGTTTTGAGATAATATTTTTCATGATATCACAGCAGTTAACAAAGGACAATCAGGATTGGATATTTTTTCTTTTAGGAATGTCAATACCTTGTTTACCTACAATAATTTATTAAAATAAACTATATTAAAATCAGAGAACTCATTCTCTTAAACTACCTGAGGGGAGGGGGAGTTGATGAACTTCTGGCAAATTTGAAAAGCGATGAGCCTCTATCTAATTAAACATTTTTTCAGAGGTGTTCAATTTCCCCAAAAGTGATCTGAAACAAATGAGAGAAAAAAGTTTCACCAGAAGCAACGGCCACAATTAAAGACACATATAACAAAGCTGATGAAATCAGAAGAAAACTTGATTGCTGTATACACATTCTAAGGTATAAGAAAGTAAATGTCAGGATGCAATGCTATTTTGAATTACCAAACACTGCCACCATGTGTTCACTTCTAAGACTATCCGGGTGCTTGAACACAGCTAGATAATAAGTATTAAACGATAAAGTAAATAAAAGTTGTTGCTCTCTCTCTTATGTAAAAACTTTCTGTATGATGCAAGTGATGACAAGCCCAAAAAGGTTTTAAGTATTTTTAGCCAGTTGTGCTACACTTGCATAAGAACACATGGTTCTGTTTCTAAACTCTCCTGTCATCATTTCAGAGAGCACTAGAGAAAGACAGAGAGAAAATAATGGACAAGCTTTGTTTCCACACACAGATGCCTACCGTAATCGATGCTTCATTGTGGTTTTACCTCAGTAAACTTCTTTACCTCAGTAAACTTCTTGTTCATCTTGATGGTCCCGAGAAGGTACCAAAACCCATAAATGTTCACACAACTACAACATAATTATTTCAGAGATTGGCTTTTCTTCAAACGTTTATGAATATGAACAAAAGCATTCATATAATGATGGAGACAATGGATTCAGAGAACTTCCTACAACATTCATTTTCACTAGTTCTAATGTAAGCAGCAAAGGATCTCTACCCTTATTTGAAAACAATATCCATTCCAATTTGAATTACAAGCATTCCATTTCTTATTATTTAATACAATCTCTCACCTGAAAACTCCGCTTGAGGTGGAAGGCAGGCAGAGGAACTGCATCTCACTCCTGAAAATCCAAAATTATTGGAGATGCTTCTCTTCTCATTTAGATGGGATATTCAAGAAGATGTAAAGGAATTCCAATGACTTAGCCAAAAAGATGGATATCTGACTTTTTCCATGTTTTCAAAACTTCTGTCATAAATTCTTTGAGTTGCGATGCCTAACATTAGCTTGTAATATCAAGGAGTATTAGAAACAAATTCTCGGCTATTTTTAATTAATACACATATACACATATATAAATTGATTAATTGAACTCGGAAGAACTGACTAAAGAATCATCACTCCCTCATCAGCATTATCCAGGTAAACAACATATTTCAACCACTTTCCCCAGAGGATGCTGCAGATTCCAGACCTATGTCTGTATAGATTAATTGAGTGAATACTAGCTCCAGGAAAATGCAGACCTCAGGGAGCAGGGCCAACAATTAAAACAGACTCAAGTATACTTGGACGAAATACCACACTCGCAAGAAAACATTATTTGGTACAATTCTAGGTATTTGAACTTTCAAGAATTAAAGAATTTTGAAAAAAGACTAAACAACTACTTGAATGCTTAATGGATGACTATGCAGTTTTAGACAGCTCAGCTCCAGAGTTAATTCCCTTTAGGACAAAAAAAATCAGAACACTTGCATTTAAATGTGATGTGTTTTGTCAGCATTACTCATGCGTGTACCCACTGGATTTCTTTGGTTATTCCAAGCTTCTTTTGCTCTCAGGAATACTAAACGTTCAGAGTCAAGATTCTTTCCAGTATCTTAAAACTCAAAGTGACTCCAAACAGATGGCAAAGATGAATAACTGAAGTGGAGAAGTCATTTCAAGTAACTGATAAAGGACAAACCCTATGATCTTTATCACGTCTCTTGCCATTTGTTCTTCAGTGTGCACTGTAGAATATACATAATTCTGCAGCTTTATTCTGCAAGTCTTTTAACAGCAGGAAGAAACCATAAGCCCTACATGCAGCTCTACCGGCAAATGACAGCATTAAGTCAGAATAAATTGGATTGTCCCAGTCTGTTCCAGATTTGTTAACAATAGATGGTAGCAGCGTTCCCATCAGAGAGCTTCAGAGGTAGAAAAACAAACTGGAAAAGCATCTTTGACAAAATGGCCAGAAGTCCATCATGTTTCTTAGTGCAGACATAAAGAAGCAAATAACACCTATGGCACTAATTCGTAAAGGAGAAACTGTCAATGTGCTCCATCTTAGGTAAAAGTATATGAAGAGAATAACGTGCAAGATCATTTTTCCGAAGTTTAAATATAGGAACAAAAGGAGGACTTACGATGTTGAAGATACACATCTATGGTCTATAAGGTGCTTTTCAGTACAGGAACATACTTTCAAAAGGAGAAAATGTGTCAGCTGTTTATGTACTTTTAAACCATGACTCTGTGTTTTAATTTCTTGATCTCTTTCTTACAATAAATATGTAAAGCTTAAACAAATTTTTTGCCTTACAATACTTATCATCATCAAAGCAAGTGTCATCATAAATGTCACTGCCAAGCTACACTTAGCAGCAGAATTAACACGTCTGACCAAAGGCAATGGGTACAATATAAGCCTTCAAAAATATAATTTGCATTTACCAACTCAGGTGTTAAAAAAAAAGCCGAAATTTCAGACTGCGGCTCATACACCGCATTTGATGCATTATTCTCTATTCCCAGTTTTAATCATTTTTTATCTAGTTCACACTTCTTCACGTCATTTAGTTCCAGAGTAACAAAAAAACTTGGAAAGTGACATAGTTAAGTTTCAAACACACACAATATATTGCAAGTGTAGCATGAAGAAAGCAACATGATCTTAGTTTATATCCATCCCCCACACTGAATAAACCGAACTAATAATTCTCTCACTGTGATTTCCAGTCAAGAAACATTGCAAAGAATCTTATTAAAATGTAACTTAAATCTCTAAATCCTTTGTAGAGTCAAACATTCTCCAGACATTACCCTCGTGTTCTACTCTCAACAGGATAAAGCAAATGGATCGAGACTGGTGGTCTCTCTGTGAATCAGTTCTTCAACTGATGCATTCCTTTGAAATCCTACTCTTTGGGGATGAGAAAGGGGGAGAATTTATTTTGAAAAAAAAAAATTATTCAAGTGAATGTTGTGTGCAACAATAGGATGAATTTTTGAACCACAATAAGCATGTGTCTGAGCATATGCATGTGAGTGTTCATATTTAATCTGCATTAAATTAACTCACTAACTGACCAGGTATGTATTAGGAATGAGCAGATTAAATTAAACAAAAGAAACACATATTGTGCAAAAGTTATTCCCCCCTACCTCCTTTAAATCCTGGTATATGAACAACTGGTTACTGTATTACCAACTCTACCTCAGTGCAAGATCTGTTTTGAACTAGTACCACCAACCACAGCTGCCAATGAGCATTACTTTATGCTAAATGTTCAGCATTTCTTACCCTGCTGATCACAGTGTCTGACATTATTTCCAGTATATTTCAAAGTAAGAAATTATTTTTTGGATTTAAAATTTTCCAGAGATTTTATTCACACTCTTTTCTTAGTTATTTCCAGTATAATAGAAAAGTACAAAAAAAAAAAAAAATAAAATCAAGCTACAAAACACATAATATACTTAAAGTGGAACTTGTATCATCCTGATTTAGCGCACAGTAAATCTTTTTCACTGGATTTGGCAAACACTCCATTCTTTGGAAGCTTGATCATTCAACTCCAGCCTCACAACCCACCTACTAACAAAAAGACTAGATTTTGCATCCAAAATTTAACAATGAAATTTCTCTTTGAATTAGACTTGTGAAATTTGAGGACTCCATTACTCTTTAGGTATAACAATGTCCAAGTAATCTTAAACCCATTTAATTTATGTAGCTAGCTGCATTAACATTAGCTTTCTGTCACAGATTTCCCGTATTTTTATCAAAGCCTTGTTTGTAAGCTCCATGGTTTCATCCCACTTGTTTTTCTCGGGGCTTGTATACGTCACCAAGTTCTCAGTATACTGCAAGACTGACTTCAAAAACCTACAAGAAATAAAATCAGAGAAGAAAAACTCATTAAAGGATATAAAAAGAAAAAAGAAATGAAGAAAAATATCTCCATGCCTGATTGAAAGCTGGTAATGTCTCCAAATTTCCAAATCTCCCTCAGGATGATCAATGCATTAACGTTTCTTCTACTTCTGGAAGAGAACCACTCCCTCATTCTCACCGTAAGAAGTGATGATTTTCAGAACTGCAATTAAACACTGCCATAGAAAGAATGTGGTGATAAAATGTGTGATATAATTTTCCTCAAATGGCTTCTTTTCTTTTCTCAGTCAAATATTTCACAATGCCTATGATACCCAACCAGCTGTTAATTGACACACAAGGAGTAACGTTACCAACATATTAAATACAGCTTTTATGTATTAATATTTTTTGAGTGTGTGATCGTTCTCTATCTATACTAAGGAAGTCTAATAAAAATTAAATTTTTAATATCTGGATTATATATTTTCAACTAAGTTATTTTAGTTCTTGAGTGAATGTTGTCTGAGATATAACGATGACAATAATGACAGAAAGAAGGATGACAATGTACTAAAAGTCATGCTGTTCCTTTTTATTTTTTTCTCTACAGGAGTTATATTATGGATCAAAAAGGAATGTGTAAAACTTCCTATTTTCATGAAGTAAATCTTACATACTCACTTTAGATACTGCTGATAATCAAAAGGATTCTTCGTACAAACCAAATGAATGTTGACTAGTTCCAGAGTAATCAACACTAAGACGAGCCGCAACACCGGAGACAAAAATTTAATGCTAGAAATAAGCAAAAATATTTTAAAATAAAAAAAAGAAAACTAAATTAAATAGAAATCATTCATATAAAAAATTACTGACTCCTGCATCCATTCAAAATAGCTGGATATTGCATAGTGGAGGGAAAAAAAAGATTATGAAATGTCTTTCAGCAAAGAGCAGAGCAAATATCAAAATTATAATGAAGACTATAAATTATGAGACCTCAAAACAAGGAAAAAAAGAGAAAACCATATAGTTAAGATTCCAAAGGAAACCTCACCAGCAGCCATTACTCTGTAGATAATAAATAATGCGGAGTTCAACTGAATTGCAAATATGTATTGTCACTTGTCAGTTTAAGTTATGTTTCTTAAATAATATGGTTAACATTTTTAGGAACATAACCTGGACAAGAATACAAATATTTACAGTTTCCCCAGTTTTTAAAGTAGATTCATAAATCCTGGGAAAACACTTCTGAATAGAAACAAAATTAAAGGAATACTAAACAATTTCACTTCTATCTATAAAGAGGCGGACCCAGGTATAATGATAAAAGCCAGCAGAATTAAAGTAGGTACAGTCTTGAAATCAGGTTAACCTATTGCATTCAGCTAAAACTTGAATGGCATTTATATGCTTAAACAGGAAAAGCTAGCAATTGAAAAATACAATCTAACATTTAAATGATACTTTTATTTGAAAGTTTATAATTTACAGAGAAGTAATCTAGCAATGCTAAAAATACGCACTAAATTATTCTCCAATTTGAGATCTTCTTGTTATTTCAATATTACTACATAATAGAAATCTGGGTTGACAACTCTGAAATGGTTAACAAGAACACACGAACACTGTTTGACTTTAAACTTGGAAGATAAACCACTGAAAGCTAGCAACAGCAGCATGCAGCCACACTCTCATAAACCTAACCACAAAGTAAAGAAAAACCATCAGCCAACCTGTTCAACATTCGTAGATAGTTATGCCTCTGGCGAGAGCGTAGAGTCTTGTTCATCCACTGTTTGTATCTCAACTCAGTGCTGGCAATAACTTGTTCCGACACTTGATGGCACTGTGTGCTTATTTTACGGAGCACCACCACTATTTCCAGAACAGGTCGCGGCGAATAAAGTGTGCAAATATACGTATCACATAGTGCAATCAACAGCCTCCAAAACAGGAAGGAATTGTTAATTTCAACCTTTTGTTAGCTGGATTTAACATGAAATGCATTTCATATTTGGTGTGTATTTGATTCATAATGTTTTAACTCAGAAAACCTGAAAACAGATTACTCTCAACCTCATGACTGAAAAAAAAGCAAGGATCTACATAGTAGGGGTAATGATTGTGTTCTCTATTACTTTACTGAATATAAATGCAAAACTGCTGGTGAAGAATATGTTTTCCATTTCAGATCAAAGAAATACAACCACAATAAACAAAACTGCCTGGCTGAAATGATACAGTGAACACATAAAATCACAGCAGGGTTGTCATTGAAGCCTCCCACCATAGCTCAATTCACAATGAATTAACATCCACCATAATAAAACTCACTCAAACAAATGGTATTAATGAGTACTCCCATAAGTGTGTGGTCTTTCTTCTGGGCAGAACAAGAAGCAGACTTAACATTTTGTGAAATGCAGGTGGTGAGGTCAATGTTTTAATCAACACCACACCAGATTATGCTTTGTTAAAGCACCCAAATATCTTTCTGCTCTCATTCTAATCTGCTGACCTAATGTGTCACACATCACTTTAAACACTCTGTTCTTATAGAAATGTTTCTTAATCTCCCTCATGTTCAAATTATCTCTGAGACAGCAAAACATTAAGCACGAAAAGTGATAAAGTCAGAAAACTCTAAAAATGGTTTAATACTTTGGTAATTAGGCTTTTTTTTCATACATGAGAAAAGTGCAATCTGGTAGGTAGGAAACAGAAGGCACACACGCTATGTAAGTAAAGCGACAGGTAGAATCTTCTTTGCACTATTCTGCCCACGCCTAATGGGTTTGATTAGGAGTTTTGTTCCAACATATTCATTCAGTCATGGGACTCTTAAGACTGCTGTAAGACTGCCATTGATCATTATTCCAAGTCAGATATAATTGGAACTAACACACCTCCACGCCTGACAACAAGTATAACAAGATATCTTCTATTTTGGAATCTTAACATGAAAGAACAGAATTATGTAGTGACATATTACTATTTTAAATGCCACGCACAGTTGTGACACCAAGTACATTAAAATGAATTTCTGATGCATTTTTAGCACACAAAACAGATTAAACCCAACTTAATCTAGTCAGTACATAAATATTTAAATCATTTTGCTTTCCCAGTCTAAAAGAAAAATGGTTATTTTTATCATGTTAATTTCCAAGTAAAAGCTCCACTGTAATAATGTCCCAAATTTACAATGTCTCATCTTAATTTTGAAGATGATGTTCAGCTACATTCTTAAGATCTTTAGATTAAATCAGAGGCAACATTAGAAAAGTGCATGCAACATTTCAAGCATTGTTCTAAAAACAGGGAAATGAGTAACTTAGGTTTGAGAGTTCTTGTATTGGGCTGCATGTAGAAGCTGACAGCAGGAACCGGGAGGACATCAAACTCACTTCTCTGTTAGGACGCTATTGATGGGATCATCTGAACTATAGCAATTCTGGGGCATATGTTGCTGCAACTGAGATATAATTTCAGATATCATCAAAATTAAAGTACTAGCTTCAGCATTTCCTTCCAACCTTAAAAACAAAAGAAAAAAGTAAGATTTGAGATGATAAAACTGTGTAGCACTTATTATTTCTCTAATGGCATCAAGAAGCATATTTTTCAGATAGCAGTGTATTCAATGTCCACTCTCACTCTCTGATATTATAGTTCTTTTCCCTCCACCTTATAAGCATGATTTTCTTTCTCCAACTAAACGCAACCTTTTCTCAGTCTCAACAGTCTTCTGAACCACCCTTAATCCTCTATTTATTCATCAAAATCCTGCAGCATATTAGTATGTGCTAGATGCATTGAATTTTCACCTCTCAGCTCTAAACAAGTACAGTTTCCTCCAGTGATATTATTAATGACTTTCTCCATTTCAAATAACAAGAGGATGTTACATGTAAAGTCTTTCACTGATTTGGTAACCAAGCCCTTTTCAGAATAAGAAATTATTTTCTGTTTTTCATCTGGTGAGCCATCTTTTTCTTTTTCTTTTTTTTTTTTTATTGTGATGGACTCAAGCTCTAGTTTAACTTCCTAACTGCTCCTTCAGCATCTCTTCAAAAATAGAATATGGAGTCACTAACACCTTTGTATGTTTCATATGTCTTCTCATTCCCTTCAAGTTAGCACACTGTTGTTAGTTTTTATAGTATCTGTACTTACACATATAGCATAGATTAATCTAAAAAGATCAAAGGGATCTTCTCACAATCCCTCTGGTGTCTATCATCTTCCTAGTAATGTATTTTAAGAGACATGTCACCATCTCAAATCCCATTCTTCATAACTATTTTGAGAACTACCTTTTTTTAATAGCATGTACGTACCCTTTAGTTGTTTCAACGTGTCCCTCACGCACTGTTGGCAATTCAGGCCATAAATGAATGCTCTTCATACATTCCAGAACCTCAAAAATGTACCATGAAAAATGTTATGGAAAGTGTAACTTTTGACAGACAGGACAACATATTTTAATTTTCTTAGTGGCTGTTTTAGAAAAACACTGCAACAGGTAGTAAGTGACTTCTTCAGTAGTCATGATTGCATAAGCTGACATCAATTGTTAAGGTTTATGTTAGGGCACAAAGTCTTGATGTACACTTTCATGCTAAAACATCATCTGAATAAACTAATTTACTATTTTTTCTTCCATTTTATTTCTAATAAAAAATTAAGTAACATGACTTTTGTAACACACGGTTTGAATGCTGTCAAAAATGAAAAGTACTAAGTATGTCTACTGCAATCTCAAATCAATAGAGGAACATCTTCAAGCAGTTCAATAAATCATAAACTGATTGGCAGAGAACTACCACGACACTTGAAAGCAGATTTTGCTACAATGACAGAATCTTAATCAGCTGGCTTTTATACAAGAAAGATTTTAGTTATACTCTAACCCAAGATTCCTAGAGACATGACCAAACAGGGTGCTCCTGACATAAGAAAGCACAAGAAGATTAAGAAAGCTAAAGAACAGCCAACATTCAGGTAAGAATAAAGTTATTCAGTGGTTGAGGACTGTCACGGTTTAACCCCAGCTGGCAACTAAGAACCACACAGCCGCTCACTCACTCGCCCTGCAGAAGGATGGGAGGAAGAGAATTAATTGGAAGGGTAAAAGTGAGAAAACGCATGGACTGAGATGAGAACAGTTAAATAACTGAAATAAAATAATAATAATTAATAATAATAATAAATTGTAATGAAAAGGAAAATAAGACAGAGAAATAAAAGTCAAGAAAGACAAGTGATGCAAATAAAAACAATTGCTCACCAGCAACCAACCGATGCCCAGCCAGCCCCCGAGCAGCAGCCCCCCGCCAACCCTCCCCCTCTTTTTATTGCTGAGCATGACATCATATGGTACGAAATATCCCTTTGGACAGCTGGGGTCAGCTGTCCCAGCTGTGTGTTCTCCCAGCTTTTTGTGCACCCCCAGCCTCACTGGTGGGGTGGTGAGAGGAGCAGAAAAGGCCGTGACTCAGCGTAAGCACTGCTCAGCAATAACGAAAACATCCCTGTATTATGAACACTGTTTCCAGCACAAATCCAAATCATAGCCCCATACCAGCTACTATGAAGAAAATTAACTCTACCACAGCCAAAACCAGCACAAAGGCACAAACACCAATTGCACCAAAAGGAGTGCGCTTAATTACATCTCATTTTAGCAACTGTAAATTCCTGTATGGTCTGAAAGATAAAACTAAAAAGCTCATTAAAAAAAATATGTAAGATTTTAACTTTTTAGGGCAATCAAAGCATGAACACAAGAATTATACCAATTTTAAGGATTCACAATTTTAAGGACCAAAATGCTTTCACAGTGGGAGGTACCTACCTGTTTCTTGAGTCGGGAAATTGGATGAAATCGAGAACGGTAGCAACTTCCACAGTTCATCAGTGGTTTTATGACCATGTGTTCCTGATTTACAAAATCGTAGACAATAGACAAAAGTCTCTTTAAGTTGTCCTAATCATATGCAGACCTAGACTTATAATTAATTTATGCAAGCCACCTAGAGTACTGAAGTCAATGTCTTCCAAATGCAAGCCACCTAGAGTACTGAAGTCAATGTCTTCCAAATGTCTGAGGGCTGAAAGCAGTAATCAGCGCAGTCAGTGTTTAAGCTTAATTTCTTTGACACATTTTAACTATGAAACCTGACAGCAGCTGACAGAAAAGCAACCAAATACTCTCTTAATGCAGCAGCACGAAATATATTTGAGAAACTAAAAAGAGCTTCAACTAATAAATGGCAGATTTATCTCACAGGTTGCTGTATGATATTGAAAGAAGTAATCCTAAATATTGACAGGAAATTGGGGGGAGCAAATATAATAATTGCTAATGTTGAGAAACCTGCATTGCTAGACAAAAAGTGTTCACAAATTCACAGTATAGGGTGTGGATACAAATCACACCTCCGTTAGTGAACCACCACTATTTATAGTGTCTCAGAGAAAGAAAATCTCAAATATTACATACCTCAGTGGCTGAGCTACTGAGTTCTACATACCTTTCCAATAATTCAGCAGATAAATGGGCTAGGTATTGATACAATTTGACAAATAAAATTCAGTGGAATCACTATAATTTATGGATCA
The DNA here is from genome assembly GCA_013398915.1 of Dromas ardeola. Lineage (NCBI taxonomy): Eukaryota > Metazoa > Chordata > Aves > Charadriiformes > Dromadidae > Dromas > Dromas ardeola. The sequence goes on from VYZM01000592.1 coordinate 262,035, forward strand.
ATCATGTGAATAAGGAGTGGTTAAGCAAACAAATTAAGGTACAGTAAGAATGGGTAATCTTTTGGAAAAAAATTCTGTACTTGTTTCACTACAAAACTAGAAAAAAACATACTTTCACAATTTTTTACTTGGAGGAATACTGCATTTCCACAAAAAGCTGCTATCGAGATTCAGTCATAAAACTCTCTAAAATCAGATTTGCCATCCAAAACACCTGAAAAAAAATCTTCTGAGAGCATAATATTGGTCCCTACCTTAAAAGCAAACATGTCCTCATCTGAGAATCTGCAAAGAAGAGTAATTGCGAATGCAACTATCTGATTAGCTGCTTCTCTGGGAAATGCTTCAAGACTGATCTCTCCATGGCTTAAACGATCTCTTATACGTGGACCCTCCTGGTGATTCAAGAAATCCCAAAGAAATTCCTGTGGAAACATACACCAAGTGTATAGAATTCCACTGTATGTGTATTCACATAGAATGCAATATAGTCAGTGTATAGAATACCTCTGAAAGATAAGTATGTGATCATGTCTAAAGGAAAGGGGCATTTAGATGGTCAGAAAAAAAAATGCAAACTATACTCGTAGAAAAAAAAAAAAAGAAAAAAAAAGGCAACTCGTCTATCTTGGTAGCTTCTGATGAAACTCAAAACTAATATACATGCTATTTCATGAGAGGTAACAACAGATTTCCTTCAGCTTTGTGTCCCAAGTCCTCCACAGCCCCACTGCCTCTGGCAAAAGGACAATAAACTCAGGTTTCCCCTACAGTCTCACAAGGCCTCTAAATTGGACACCCCTAGTTTTCATGTTCACTATCTGTTTGGGTGGCAAGATGCAGGATGTGCTCCGGTAGGTTTGCACCTGTGTCGTTGTGCTATCTGCCCAGGTAGTGTAAGATGTGTCTCAGAGGCAATCAGAAATTAGTTTTAATTTTCCCTGTATGAGGCATCCGTTTTTCTTCTGCCCCGTTCAGCTGATCTTCAGAAGTCTAAAGACAAATATCTCTGAGACTTCTATATTTCAGAAAGAAAGATAGTCTTATATTCTCACCCAATATAGCTTGTCAGGTACTACTTTCTATCCTTCACAATGAAAAAAGGTAACAAGCTTCTGGTTCTAAGCTGCTGGAGATAAGCTACGTGAAATAAATGAGTATTTGGTATAATCACAAATATATTATTAAATATAAACCAAACCAAACAAAACAACACCAAGGGGAAAAACAAACAAATAAAAACAAAACCCAAAAAACTTTCAAAACACTTGCCATGGTAGGTTCCTCAAGAACTGCAGGAAGCTGGTTGACTTCTTCATTATCCAAATTCTTTGCTAGCATCTAGAAAAAAGTGAAAAGAAACTTATTACTGAAAGCCAAACAATCAAAGAAAAAACACCAACTAAAGCAATTAGTTCCCCGAAATTTAAGCAACTACTTCTGCCACTCAAGAATCAAGGTGCCTAATTATTACTCACAGACTATTTGGGATAATTAATGAGTTGTAAAATTTGAGGATTTCTGCTTGCAATGTTTATTTGTATTTATTTTGAATAACTGAAACTAGGAAAAATGACAGAATGTTTGTTCCTACGAGATGAAGAATTTCAAGATAAAAACATTCAGAAGAAATTAAAGTCTGTCCATTAAAATTTGTATTAATTTTTATATTTTCTGAGGGACTCCAAATTTAAAATGTTTACTGTCCACCATCTTCTATTTGGGAAAAAATTAGAAATAATGTCTTACCCAACACAAGAAAGTGCTTTCTGGTCTCTAGTAATGGGAAACATGCATGTGCTTAAATTCTGGCATTGATATATATTAAAAAAAAAATAAAAATCCAAAGTACCTCATCGAAAGTGGTGTAGAGAGCAGAAGGCTAGAACAAAAGACAATTTATATTATTTGATTTTCAAACGAAAACAAATAACTGGACATGCATACCACACTTATATTTATCATTTGCACAAGAACCAGAGGTGTAAGAGTGGCAAAAAAAACCCCTTACAAGTGAAAAAAGGAGCTGTTGGATTTTGTGCCAAGTTTTTTAAAATAAATACAACATGATCTACTTTCCACCCTAAACTAGTGTTTCTGAACACTAACCTTCAAGTACTTTTTCAGACCTCTTATTGGCAGACATCTTTACAAAAAGGTAAGAGACATTCATGAAAGTCTGCTGGAAATTTGTAAATAATGTTCCACAATTGATTGAAAAATCTTGGGGGAAAATCTGTAAATGTTTAGACGTTATGCTTCTAGAATAAATATTTTGCAAACATTGTTAGCACTAAATCATAATTGACTTTAGACGGAAATTTTACCTCAGCTGTTAGCAAACGATTTGGACAATTATTAGTTGTAGTGAAGAGCAATCTAAGTCCAACTTCCAGCTGAGGAAGTAAGAGAATCACACAGTCAGCGTACCTGAAAAAATAACAGAGATACCCAAAGGGGTTTTCCCCCCTTATAAATCTAATCTAAATGGAAAATAAGAGCCATCCCAGAGGTACACTCTCAGGCCAAACCACCCAGACCAAAATTCCTTTGTAATGCAATTTGTAACTAAACAATAAATGACTACCTGTGCCCAACAGAAACTGACCACTGAATTCAAACCAGCTCAGAGATGAGAATAACTTACAAAAAGGTGGAGCATGGGAGAGGAAAACAAAACAATGCGCTTTTTTTTTTTTAACTCAACATGGCAATATCTGAAGATTTGTTTCCACTTGCTCTCCTTTTGACCACATCTGCAATAGTTCTTTTTAGGTTTCAAATATAGTTTATAATCCTAGTTGGCACAAAATAAAGTAGGAAATCCACAAACTTTCTGAAAGATTACCATAACAATGCATAACTATATGTTCTTAAGCAACAGATTTACAACAGCAAAAAGCTTTGGAATCTACAAATGTTGCTATTATTCTATAAATATAGAATATATTCTTTTTATATTCTATTAAAAATACATATTAAAAAAAAAACCAAAACGACTGTTACCTCTTTTGCCTGAAAGCTGTTAACGCAGCCATCCAAAATGGTAACATTGTTTTTAATACAAAACTGGACAGTTTTACTAGCTCTTCAGCTATGGAAAGCATTTCATGATTGAGATCTGCAAGTTAGCAAAACAACATTGATAAAATACATACAATCTATGATTTACTAATTCATTCTTAATATTTCACTGGAAATACAAGATTATTTCAGCATTTGTAAAGGGAGACTTAAAAGTTATCCAATTTATTTTAACTATGCAAATACAATGGTAACCATATTTACGATAAGAAATTGAGTTTGTAAGATTGCATTTTTAGTGATAACATAAAATTACAGAGTAAAGACACTTAAAAAATTGTGGCTGCTTTTTACTGAGACTAAAGGACTACACAGCAACTGGACCCAGCTTCTGTTGACTTGCTCTCCACCTGCTTCAAATCCTTAAAAAGACTGTAAAATATATTAGTCATTTTAATTAGGTAAATAGTATGAACATTTGAACATGAGCACATTGTTCCTACTTTATCAATTTTCCGTGCTGACATTCAGCATAATAAATTAACACTTCATACTTAGATGCTACCGTATAATGAAACTCACACTTACGAATTCACATTATAAATATCTTATCCAAGAGAAACCTTAAAATGGCAAGCGTAACTTGATTGCAGTGGGTGGTTTTTTGAAGCAAATCAACAGCTACGGCATTTATACTACTTGATGATTGGAATGTTATCAGCTTGATTTGGTTCCCAGAAGCCCTGTCTCAGTTCCGTGAACAGATGTTCCACTGGCAAATTGATTACATAGCACAAACTGGCCATTGACACTAAGATTTCCCATATGCTGTTGTTGCTTTAAAAATAGTATGAATAAACCAAATAAGGCCTGTAGCCAGGGAGATGAGAAGATTTTAATCTGACACTTCAGGTCCTCTCCTGAGAAAAGCATCAGCGTACTGAAAATGTGTCATCGTCCTTTACTCTGTTTTAGCAGTACCTTCCCCGCAAGATGCAGGTCACTCCTGCTGGGACCCTTGCAGCTGGAAGCCGCTGATTTTGTAAAGAATTAGATTTTGTAAAGGCAAACTAGATGACTATGAACTCTCATCATCAAAAAACTGGAACATACAGTTGAAGTCTTTTAGAAGCAGTAAAGTTACCGTTTCAATGTGTTATAATTATTTTAGAATGCGGTATTTTTTGATTCAATAGTCAATGGAACCGCCTACATATTAAAAAGTTGTCCTACAAGTATGATTGATTTATCTAATGACAGTCTATACAGGCATCTTAGTTAAGATTCAATTTTAGAACTGTGGAAAATGCATTACTTTCAACAGCATTTTTTGACAATGAAACAGTAGTAAATATAGCATAATAAAATATGCTTGGTTTAAAATATGCTATGGTTTAATACTTGCCTGGAAATACATCAAGCTCCTCTAAGCTAACAAAGATCACATAAGGTCGATGTACTAAAATGCATTTAGTTTGCAGAAGATACGTCTGTAACAACTGACCCAATCCTGCAGTTAAAAAAAGCAGCATAGCACAATATCTAGGGAGAATACCATAATATGTTAGAAAAGCTTATACAACTAAAAATTTTGCAAAGAATCAACATTTGTGGGTTGAGGACAAAAGTTTGGTTTTTTTCAAAGAACATCCAAAACCTATGTTCCACATCTCTTTTGAGCAGGAGCACTTAATAATTAATTGCATTCACAAGCCTGAAAAAACAATGTAGAATCAGGAAAAACGCATCACTGTATTCTACATTGGCTGCTGTTGCTCCTCCTGTACCCCATTCCTCTACCTTTTGTTCTGAGTTATTCCTGACTGCCCCGATAGACACGGAACTACCTTTCAAAAAAAAACCTTAAGCTTTCTCGCTTTTCCTGCTAGTAAAAAAACATTAGTCCTAAAACTGACCAGCTTTATAATGGCTGAAGTATTCTATGGAAATCCCTTTCCAAAAGAAGCAGAAGCAGCAGCAGCAGGGGAAAACTGTCCGGATACTGTCAGAGGCCTTTCAATATTTTTCTTTTTTTAAGAATTTTTCTTTTCAATAAGAGCAGTAAGTTTTACTAACAGCTTTTCAAGCACTCTCAAGTCTGACTAGTAAGAAAATGGTATTTTTTTGGTAACTTACTTTGCAGGAATTTCTTGTGGGGATGCAAAACCATGCCACAAAACATTACGAAGATTCAGACCATATGGAGATCCAATGAATACCCTCAGTACATTCATCTAATTAATAAACAAAGTGATTACTGCATGGAGAAATCTATTATTTATTACCTTGTATCTTTCCCTGACAGAAAATTTCAGAAGTTATTGAGAAATTACGATGCCTACTGTCAAAATGACTGGCCACAGCTTGTCACAGTAACAGCAACTCATTATTTGCAGTTCCCAGTAACTCAGAAAGAGGCGGACAACTCTGCAGCGTGCTCACCCCCTTGACAGATATGTGAAATTTTATGTATTTAGGTTTTTCATGTAGAAAAGCAGATAAGAACTTATGAGCTTGCCTTAAAAAATATTTCCATTTACAATATTCACTATTTTTGCCATATATCCCCCAGACTGTAACATGTAAAATGAAAGGTTTTCCAATATATTACAGAATTTACAAACTCTTTTTCTGTGCAAGCAATGGTTATGCTTGGAAAACTGCCATTTGGCAAGAAGAAAACCAGCTCAGTATTTATTACTTATTTCAAAACTATGCACTTACTACAGCTTGTCCAAAGACAACTGCAAGCTGCTCAGAAGCAAGCAAGTCTCTCAGAAGGAAAGGGCAATCTTTACCAATCAGTAAATAGACCTATAAAAAAAAAAGCAAAACAGATAACATAAGTAATTCAGTGTACTTCTTTGTATTTCAAACATACAACTTGACTACTTCACCCAGTAACCATTTTTGTTATTGTAAAAACACTAATCAAACAAATCCCACCAAATATTAAAATTTATGGAAAGTATCAGGAAGCAGTGGATATCCTGCTTGATGTTCACATAGTTAGGCTTTCCACAGTGTCTGTACACGTACTGCTCTTCTCTTCCAAAAAAAAAAAAAAATAAAGCACAACAAGAGCACGTAATTAAGGGAATAAACTCACAGAACTCTACCCAGAACACCACACTTCATTCTTACCCTAGAAATCTATACGGTTTGTCATGTTAAAGGAAGGAGACTTGTGGTTTGTCTTCTGATTCTGGCAGCTCCTTAAACTAGATTTTATCCTAGTTGGGCAATCTCAGCATCTCTAGTCTCAACTGCTACGAAGCCTTCCATTCTTTCTATTCTCCCTGGCATTTTTTTCAAATCTTTCATAATTTTATATTACTTCCAAATATACCACCCCCATAATTGGGCAAACTGGTTTGTCTAGGTGTGAATTAGCCCACTGTTCTTTCTCTGGCATTTACTTCTCCAGAGCTCCTCATAGGGATGTACCAACCAGCTACTTTATCTTATCTGTGGGCAATATGACTTAGCAGCAAAGCCTCTTAAAACAGCTATTGCTCCCTTCTCCCTAACCTGCATGCCCATAAGTAGTGGTGGCATCTGTTTTTGTGGACATGCAGTGAAGCTGATCAAGGAACTAATGGAGCTGAAAAACAAAAATGGAAGTAGGGGGAAAAGATAGAAAGGTACCCGGACCAGTTCATCAATCTAGCTTGCTACTAGGCCTTCAAATATTTGCATTCACATAATGTATAGAATACCCGCAGATGGCTGTGAAGATTGATTGAACTAACTTAAGCAGTGCTATCACCAAATATTGAACTGTAGCCTAATTCAAGTTCCACTCACAATACAAAAAGGATTCACAATACAAGTTTCTTAATACCCGTCAGAATTCTTAAGTCTAAGTCATATCACGTATGCACTCCATGCCTCGTGCCGGTCATGGAACTCCTGCAGTACTACTCTTTAAGCGTAACAAGAGTGCATGCCTTTACTAACTATTACAAGGTAAAGGCAAGAGGGAATGCGTTAACAAGACAAATGTTCAGGACTACAGGATGGATCCCAGATCTATCCATCTGATCAGTCAGGTCAAGAACTTAAATTGTTAGCTACTTCTAGATGTCATGTCAAAGCACTGAAACAGATGTACACTCTGTAAACAGAGCTCTGAGTAAAGAAGTTATCTTAGCAGCCCATTTCCAGCTGTATGCTCCCGCCTCTCCTCACAGAAGTTACTACATTATCAGATCTTCTCTGGAAGGTATGCTGTTCCCTGTTTCAGGTAAATAAATCAGGGTAACGTAGACCTCCTGTACATACACTGATTAAGCAAACTTTGCTTTTTTTTAATGAAACTGGTTAGTAACAGCACCCACACAAGCAACTCTACCAGCACAGGTGAAGGAGCCCCAGAAGATGCTTTCATTTGCACAACTGGATCCAGAAAAGAACGTCTGTCCAACTCAAAATGCAGCTGGGCTATTAGCGTACTACTACAGTACAGGGTAATCTCACTTTTTCAATGTGCAATTAAATCCAAGAGCTCATTCTCATCTTATAAAACCAAATCTGCAAGACTCCTCATGCTAGCACTTACATCACCCAAGGCTCGCTCCAAGCATGATGTTAGTTTCATTAAGCCAAGAGCAACTTCTGTAGTTTGCGTATATTGTAGAACATCAAATACTTCAAGAAATAACTGTATGATGGGGGAGAGGAAGAATGTTGTGTTAAATATTTGGAAGGAGAAATCAAATTGTTAAAAGCACAGACAAACCTAAATATTCCTCTGTGATAGTCACTATGCAAATGCAGAAAAAAAAAACATGACAAAGAGATAAAAATGTAGATGCCTGGAAACAACTTCCCTAGAGCACCTCTTGTATTTTTAGTTGCAATATATCCAGTGCCTTACATCTATTAAAATTATCAACACTAACTTTACACATTAAAACTTGATATTAAGCACAGATTATTAGAAAAACAAAATCCTACCATTTTAGGTTAGAACAGGCCCCAAATCACCTCACGTTCTCTTTGTAATAACTTACATAAAGTTTAATTACAAAGTCAGGAAAATTAGAAGCAACTATGTATCAGAGAATGACAATTAGTTACAAATTCTAAACATTTTGGTTCATTGATATCTTCCACATTAAACTTCCACAGAGGGTTCATGTGCCAAAATACAAAGTGTCAACAGACATTTCCATACCTCTGAGCAGTTTGTCCAGCGGAACCATAATGCATACTGAATTACAAATTGCTCCTTGGTCAGAGATTTGAAGTGCAAATTAACAGATTCACATACTGGTCCTAATGATCGTATGCTTTCGATATAATCCACACTTTGATCTTAAATTGAAAAACAGAAGATGATTAGAGTGCCAGTATCCCAAAGGTCCAATATTTTAAAATTCATAAAGATTAAAACCTGCTACAGCTTGTGTACATATTTAGTACAGAGAATTTTATCCAGACTATTTTAGCACAACTAACACACTACAATTTACTGTCCAAAAGACCACACATATAGAAAAGTAAAAGTGCAGTGTGAAACCAGGTAAGATCAAGTACCTTCTCCAAATTAAAAAAATCAAACAATTTAATGCAAGAAAATATGGGAGTAGAGAGGATTATGACATTCTGGTTTTGTTGAAATGGGAAGAACCTACTAGAATACATAAATCCCACATAATCAAGATGGAAGCTAGTGCAGGCTCAGAGGGATCAGTGAAGTCGAACCACTTACACCCTTTAAAGAATGCAGATGGATGTGGTACCTTACAGAATGGTATCACTGCTTCTCTTTGGTGGGACATGTTTATAGGAAAATAAATTCTTCTGATTTACTGAAATATATTGCTTGAGGCAGAATCATGTATCATTTTTACCCTCTCTGGAAATTAATAACAGAGTTTGCATGATGCAATTTGGCAAACTAAAATTCAATGAGTTCATCAGGGCATTTTGTTTTGGTTAAAGAACTGGTTTACATACAGAACGGAAACCAAACAGTACTTCTGTACAAGCTAAAGTTGGGGAAACAAAAACAGAAGCAACAATAGGAATACTGATGGTCCCAGAGTGTTGTAAATTTACTGCAAAAGGGATATAAAGAACATAGAAGAAAGCAATTATGAGAAGAACTACTAACCCCCTTACATACAGGCACATGAATCTGGGAACCAAGATGAATGAGAAAGCAACGAGGAGCTACTTATGTAGCACAGATCACATGAATCTTAGGAGCCAGCAATAACCAAATACCAAATGCGGATTTAAAATTTCAAGTTCCTTGTAGATATGAACTGTACGTACTCTAACCTGCAGCAAAGAGAATTCTCTACTGTAATAAAATGTTATAACTAAGCTATGATTGCTATGAACTATATTGAGATTCTGCATCAGTCTTAAATGTATCGCTACTACAGCAGGTAAATACCAACCTGATTTAAGGTAACACACATGCTCCGTAACAGCTTGCCAACATACTTCACCATTTTCAGATAAAATATTATTAATATCATAGGTGTCTGTCTTCTCAAATCCAAGTTTGCAAATCACATAATGCACAGGTGGAGAAAGACAAGTAGTGACTGAATCTGACAGTGCCATCTAGCACACAAAAAAGAGAGTTCTTGCATTAAGAAAGTACATGAGAACAAAGAAAATGATTATTAAAGCATACCCATAAACACAGATATACAGATAGTAATACAGCATCTGTAAACAAGTTGTTAAGTTTTGCAATGCAACTTTCACCTATGCATATGATGAAAGGAACTCTCTGAGCAGAATCGCCTTGTGGAAAACTGAGGAGAATAATTGCTCTATTTGCATAATGCCAGGATAGTATATTTCTGAATGGTCATATCTACTAAACTGATGCCAAAATAGATTGAAGCAAAAGATCCCAGATTATCGATAACTGCTCTGTCTAATCTCTGTGCTTGCAGGGAAACTGATGCTACTTCAAGTAAAACCAAGAGCTTCAGTCTTCTGGGGGGTGGCAGGAGTGTGGGGGGGTGTAAAAACGTGAATTCTGTAGGAACTACAATGGCAGTAACGGTAGAATAATCTAAGCATAAATGTTATTTGCACATTAGTCTAAAGAGAAAGACTGATTCAGAAGCACACATTGAAATTAAAGGATTTGCAAAGACAGAACTGTTTATGGTAATCAGGAGAAAAATGCTTCTGATATAGTAAAAATGTCACGCTTCCTCTTAAATCAAACAGGAAAGACAGACAAATCGTTTGAAAATGAAGTATCACAACAAATATTAAAAGATTCCATTAAAGTCAACGTGAAGCACTTTTTTCCTTTTAATTAGGTGGTGGAATTGACCCTGACAGTACCTAATTTCTGAATTCATGGCTTCAAGGAGAGACTGCATATTTACAGGGGTAACAGCACAGCGCGAGTGTGACAGTTCCTGTGAGGCATAGCTATCAGCTGCCATCAGGAGTATCCTATCTGCTACTAAAGAAAAATCTAAGATGTCCTTAAAACGTGTAATCCAGTCCTTCACCTTGAGGTCCCCGGCGTTTCACTGTCAGAGCAAAACTCGAACTACGACAGACACCCTTTATCGTCTGAAACAGAGCAGACGAGGCGCAGGGAGATGACCTTTTCGGGGAAAGTACGTGACCAAGGCCCGGGTTTCCAGCGGCAGGGCTAGGGGTACGGCTGCCCCTGCCCCTGCCC
>VYZM01000592.1:278006-299712 GCA_013398915.1 Dromas ardeola
TGGCGGCCGTCCTGTCCCCGCGCCTCTGCGACAGCGACCCGGCCACGCCTGGCGCCCAGTCCTTGAAGGTGAGAGCGGGCGGCGGCCGCGGGGCCCAGCGCGGCGGCCTGGGGCGGCGGAGCAACAAGCCGCCGCGGCGGGAGGCCTTGCTCGGCCCCCCCCGTCCCAACACGGGCTCGCCTCACGCCTCCCCGGGGAGCCGGGCGGCCTCCCGCCCCTCGGGCGGAACTTCGGGTGCGGGTTCGGGGTTGGCTGGAGGGGTGGAGGCCCCGCTGGGTGCCCGGGGGTCGTCCGCCTTCCTAAAAAGTCCTTTGGCGGGAGCGGGGCGGAGGCTCGTTCCGTAGCGCTGGCGGCGCCCCGGCGTCGCACCCAGCAAAGTTTGGGTCGGAGTCGCAGGGTCTTCTGCCTGGGCCCTGCGACGCTGTACCCGCGATTGCCCGGCGCTGCTTGTGGCACCACCGCGTACTTGCTGCTGTCTCTGCCCCCGCGCCCGGGCGCAGGCTGGCAGTTACTTTTTGAAAGGCATTTTGGTCATTCAGGCTTTCCGATTATAATAAAAGATCGTTACGTAGATCTTACAGTTGATAGACGTACCAGGAACTGGTCATATAACTTTGTTTCTTAAGGACTAACAGGCTTTTTACAGAAACACGCGTTTGTAAGGGAAGAAGGGGCTTTTTTGGCAATGCTTGACTTTCCATGTAAAGAAAGCTACAAGACTGTCCCTAAATATTACTTTCACTACAGTAAGAGAGGTTGAACTACAGCATGTCTTAGATTGCAATGCAAATGTTTTCACTTTTTCTGCAAAGTCCTCTGCGACAAACCGTCTCGTTTCTTCGAGTGTTTTAGTCTGTGAGCCTGTGTGATTGGATTTGCTGAAGTTTTCAGCAAATAAGAAAGCAAAGATGAAAATGGAGGACATTCATCTCTCCTGTGGTATGGATGCTTAGACTTTTTAACAGTACTGGCTTTAATAAAAGGAAATTTCAAAGCAAAAGGAGAAACTGACATGTAGTACTTCCTCCTAACTGTCAGGTTGAGATCTATCTTTTAAAACTGTTTTGAAGTCTTTTGGTAGGTTTGGTGTAGCAAAGCATGGCTTTCTCCCTGTTCATGTTTTTGTTGAGGTTTGGAGTGCACTAATGTTCCTTGTGGGAAGTAGGGATGAACTACTGATGAGACATAGCTGTGTCACTGAGACAGCTCTAGTCTGATCCTGTTTTGATTGGGGAATACTACTTGGTTTGTCTAATTGAGTTTGTACAAGGTATTGTCAGCAATACTAGGAAATAGTATTACTGGTAATATTAGTGGAGATGCTGCTTACCTGATTCTTTAAGTATAGCTGCATTAAGAAAGCGCAGCTTCATTAAATTTGCTTTTCAGTTTTTGTTATTGTATGAAAGATACTCTTCTAGCTACTCCACAAGAAAGAAAAAAATTTGTAAAGAATTGTGAAAAATATGAAATAAACCAAAAATACAGGAGACAAATGCTTTTTCCCTGTGGCCTGTCTTGATTATGGTACTATGAAATGTTGCATAACAAAAGTAATGTATTCTCATTTTCTGAAATCTCTTTAAATGATATGTCAAGTGATATGATATGTAAAACATACTAGAATGAAAGACATTAGCTAAGGTAGGCCTAGTAATTATCCTTGTTATTATTTAATAAGTAAAGATAATTGGGCTTGATCCATTTATTTCTGACAGGTTAATTCTTTCTTAAACTTTTCACAAAAGTTATGAAATGTGATTCTGTCGTACTACACTTTAGAGTTTCAGATACTTAAAGAGCGATTTTGTTCCTGGCTTTGCTGTTGGTGACAGTAGGCAATTCACTTGAACACTTCTGCCTTCTGTAATCTTTTTATAATCCGTATACCATTCCTTTAATTTTAACTGTATGTCCTGTCTGTAAACTCCTGTGTTGCTTTTGGTAATATTTCCCTTGATTTTTATAAGCATCAGCTCTCGGCAGGGGCTTGGTGTTTTTGCTCAGCCCTTGCTGTTGCTTTTGAGAACTAGCTCATTAAGTGAGTTAGTCTTGTCCCTGACTGTCACCAGAGAGGGTAGTTTGCAGGATCTACAGCTGTCTGGCTGTGCCATAGGTAGTTTACATCAAGAATGATGAATTTGGTGGTCAAAGCCACAGCTCTGTCTGTTCAGTGCTCCACCTATGCAACAGGTGAGAAACTACCCAGTTCTCCTTCTGTGCCACTATGTGTCATGCAGCTAGTTTGTAGCAAAGAATAATTTGCTATGTAAACTGTCCTATGAGTTGTTTGTAAAGAGTATTATTAAATAACTCAGTAGTTCAGGTATATTTAAACTGTGGATTGCCTTGCAATATTTTTTGACATTTTACATTATCTGCTAAATGCTCCTTTAATTTTTTTAACATTTATCTTCATTTTCATTTCAGGATGACACAGAAGAAAATTCCAATGATGGCAGCCAGCCATCCAAAAGACGACGTATGGGCTCAGGGGACAGTTCTCGTAGCTGTGAAACTTCTAGTCAAGACCTTGGGTAATACCTCTTTTTACAATTCCCACTTTTTCATTGTTAGTCTTATTGTATTGTTCGATAAGCTTAAGTATTATCTCTTCTTTCTTTGCTTGTATATTCTTCATATATGTTCCTGAATTCTGAATTGAGGCTATGTCCTATGAGTAGCTAGCTCTCTTTTTCTCACAGCATATTTTAAGACATTTTATTTTAAAACGACACAAAATGTGCTGCATCTGATTTACAATCAGAAGCACAGCTTACATGTTTTTAAGACATCGCGTATTTTTTGAATGAATATTAGCACTGTAGTACCTGCTTTTCCTGGTGTCGTGGCCACTATCATGAATATCTCTTTCTTCATGTTCTGGCCCTCAGCATGTTGATGAATGCTGGTTTGGAGAAATCTACGTCAAGTTGGGTGTAACAAGGTGACTTTGAAATGGGTTAACAGGATGCGGTATTCTGAAGTGCTTGTCCAACTTCATAGATGTTGTTCATTGACATACGTATAGGTATTACTGAATTTCTAGAAATGTAAGTATCCCTCTTAAGGATTTTTTTATTTGTTCTGACATTGTTCTTATACTTAGATACAGCTATTTTCCTGCTGAAAACTTGATAGAATACAAGTGGCCACCGGATGAAACAGGAGAATACTATATGCTTCAGGAGCAAGTCAGTGAATACTTGGGTGTGACTTCCTTTAAAAGAAAATATCCAGGTATTTATTTTAAAGTTTTTTTTCTAAAAATCTTTGTCTTTGTACAGTTTGGATGTAATCTGTGCCCCTCTCACTGCAGCATGAGCCAACTGATTAAAAAAAGACTGTGGCAAAAGCAGACCTGAGTTATGTATGTTGTACTTTTTATTTTTGTTATTGGCATATTGAAAATGTATCCTATGGTTTTCAAAGTAGTTTAAGACTTACTGAAAATCTGTAAACAAGTCTGATTTGGGAGTTAGATCAGCAAGCACCTTTTGAAAACTGGCCTCAATTTTATTTTTAAGTATTTTGTTGGTGATTTCTTACTATATAGCTATACCTCTGTATTCAGTTTCCTGAATTGTGGCAACATTTCTACACTGTGGAACAATTTTATAAAATGAATTGGAGAGGTTCTAGGATTTGAGCCTTCATTATTCAGAATTGTCAAATCTGGTTCTTCTGTCATGGAATTTATTTTTAAAAGGCATATTAAAAGAAAAAAGGAATGTACTTTCAGTGCTCGATAGTGTTTTCTGCATCCAAACTCATATGTCAGGTTTTTTCAGTATTTTTGTAAATCATAACTACAGGCAGAGTACTCAGAAAAATTAATAATGTCCCTACGGTGTATATTAAATTTAAAATCAATTTATAAAATTTTCATGTTTATAGGAATAGCAGTATAATACACTCTCACTGCCTGGAAATATAAATTGTCAAAATACTTTGTGTATGGGGGAGTTTGAGTAACTGCGCACATTTTTATTGCTGTTTTTTGTTTTCTTTGGAGATTTAGAAAGACGAGATCTATCTCACAAGGAGAAACTCTACCTCAGAGAACTAAATGTTATCACAGAAACTCAGTGCACACTAGGTAAGAGAGCAAATTGTTAGATTCCTTGTTACAGTATTAAAAATATGACACACTGAAAATGTGATTCAGTTTGGTAGAGAAGAATTGCATCGCTCTCAACTGAAAACATAAATTCTGAAATAAAAACTGGTGTATTACTAATTTGTGTAAATTGGCCATGAGGTATCAGTATTCCAGATTTATTATAAAAAAATAAATTTTGGATCTATTCTAATTACTTAGCAAAATCCCTTCTATGTTGTAAATTAACTTTTTAAACGTTTTTATCCTTCTAGAAAAGAGAACACCGTAATTTTTCAAATTGAAAAGAATATTAGTCTTGTTTTGCTGAATTAGTTGGAACTTAGCAAACAGTATGTCTTATGTGGTTGAGCTTTCATGTTAGAAGTTAGAAGGGTGTGTATTAAAGCACTTTAATGTACTTGAAATGGAATGATGTCATTGATGTGGCTTATGTTGAAAGAGCTTGAAGTATTTTTTTCTTCCTGTGCTAATACATGTTACTTGAAGCATGTTAGAGATTAAATTACGCCTTTCACATTTTTTTCTGTGTATCATCGGTTTGTGCAAACGTAATGTCATTTTATATACTAACGGTCTTTGGTATACTACCTTATTTCTCACCTCCCACCTCTCTTGATTTTTTTTTTTTTGTTCATTTTTTAACTTAAATTTGTGGGAGAGAACAGTATCTAATTTTTATCAATGGCAGCAAAATACTATATTCTGCCTCATGTCCAGTAGAGACGTGCACTGAGTTTAACTATCCCTATTTTTTAAGGTTATATTTATAATCGATGGTAGTAACATAAGGCAACCTCCATGTATTCTCAGTGTTTGGAAATTAGTTGTGTGTTAAAAGAGGGGTTCTGCTTTGTAGCTGCAAACTAAGGAGTTCTGACTTCTGAACTTCAAATGCTTTAATTGGGAGTCAGGAGCCTGTGTGCAGTTTGCTGCTCTGTATTGCCCTCACAGTGGTTCTTCCTTGATTTGCATAGGGAGGTTATGTAAACCTCATAATTTCAGTTAAGGTTCTGCAAGTTAATTAAACTAACACTTCACCAATATTGGAAACTGAAATTAACAGTTAACCAGGTCCCACTTAGAACAAAGGTTCTGCCTCACAGGGGAGTTTAGTAGGTGTTAAGCAAGAAAAAAAAATGAGCCTTGCCTCCTTGGGTAGAAGCAAACTCCTCATCAGCCTTCGGAGCTGAACAGCACAAGTTCACTCCTACTTGAGAGAGAGAGAAAAGCATTGTGCACAGCAGGTTGTTGTTTTCAGCTGCTTAAAAACTTGAGTTGATCATTGTGGGATATAAATAACGTACAGTTAGTTTTGCCAGATAGCATCATTATTGCTTTTATCTATTTTAGGTCTAACAGCTTTGCGTAGTGATGAAGTAATTGATCTTATGATTAAAGAATACCCTGCCAAACATGCTGAGTATTCTGTTATACTGCAAGAGAAAGAACGTCAGCGAATAACAGATCATTATAAAGAGTACTCTGTAAGTAGCGTATACATGAACCAGATCTGTAACGTGGAGTATAAGAAAAGGCTGTTCTCAAACTGATAGTGAAATGTATATGAATTAATAAAATTGTTTTTATTCCAGCAAATGCAGCAGCAGAACACACAGAAAGTAGAAGCCAGTAAAGTTCCAGAATATATTAAAAAAGCAGCCAGGAAAGCTGCAGAGTTCAACAGCAATTTAAACCGAGAGCGGATGGAAGAAAGAAGAGCCTATTTTGATTTACAGACACATGTAGGCAGATTTAAATTTCTTATCAATGTCAATAGGTAGCTCCTTGCTTGTTTTAGTAAAGTTGTTTTTGATACCATTTTAACTATTTTATTATCAGGGAGTTCGATTAATCTTGTTTCAGTCATGTAGGAACTTAAACAGTTTTGCTATTAGATGGGTAATACTGCTAAAAATAATAATCTCAAATATATTTAATGTGAAAACTTTTTTTTTAACTTGAAACTACTTGTCTCAGGAAGCTTTAAAAATTTCAGTGTTGCTTTGTTGTTACGTCTTTATTCTGCTGGTAGTAACATAAAACTAAGAGGGAAGTTTAGGTTACTAAGAAGCTTCTGTTGCTGTTGTATCTATTCATATAAGTGGCTAATTCTTTTTTGGAACACCTCCAAAATTTTGCCAGAACAGTACCTAGGGTAAAAAAGTAAACTATTTATCCTCTAAAAGAGTGCTGCTTGTCAGTGTTACGCCCTTGTTTTTGCTAGGTGTTATATTATTTTTGTATTAAGTATATTTCATGCTTCTGTCCCTAATTTAAAAAAAAAATTAAATTAGCTGGTATTTTGAAGCAGGACTGTTCTGCTTGTTTAAAGACAGTAAAGCAAAAATTTTCTCTCTGCACATTATTACGTGGCAGTTTATTATGGAAAGTTTACATTTTTCTGGTATTGACCCATGTTAGAGGCAAGATAGTGGATAATTAGTTTTATTTCTTTCTAAGGGAAGGAAGGCTTCTGTGTAAGCTTCTCCTTTCCGTGTATTTGTATTATTAATGGATTTTTTTTTTTAATAGTACAGCCTGTTTTCAAATTAGATGGACATGTTCTTGCTACCCTCTACCAATATGGACCAAAAAATGATAATTCATGCGAAAAATGCCAGTTACAGAAGTTAATGTTTACTGTTTCAATTGTTAGATTTTGATTTTAATTTTTAAGTTATTTTACATAATATACTGTTAGAACTAGTCCTACCTAATTTTTGTTCAGTTCACTGGATATGTAGTGATTGGACTTAATCTGTAATACTGTTTTGTGAGTGGGATCTCTTAACGTTTTAATGAATTGGATTTCCCATGGGAGAACTCAGGTAGCTGTTCCAACTCAATAAAACTGGCTAGTTAAAAAATATTTGGGGGATAGATAGTGAGAAAGGCTCAAAAGTTTGTATGTGAAACAAAAACATCATTGTTTTGTATTAAACAATACAGATTATCCAGGTCCCTCAAGGAAAATACAAAATCTTACCTACAGAGAGAACAAAGGTTAGTCCTTATCCAGTGGCTCTCATACCCGGCCAGTTCCAGGAGTACTACAAAAGGTATTTTAAAAGCATCCTAACTGCCGATTCTCTTGCACTGATCTACTTTCTCTACATCTAGCAGACGGAGAACATTTCAGTGTGTTTACTGTAAGATTTTTGAATTAATTTTATGTTTGAGACACTTGCTAGTCTAATAGAAACATAGTGTGATAGCTTTTGTCAACAAAACATTACTGGCTGCAAGAGTACTGTCTCCCCTGATATATTGCAGTGCCTGAGATTTGGCCTGCTCAGATACTTACTGTGGTAAAAGGTGACATTGATTTCACTCCTGCCCCTCTCGTGTTCACTTATCATCTGCCTCTGCATGTGTGCTAAGATTAATGTCTATACTGAAGTGTTGTAATGCTGGCTTGTGATCACGTGTTACGTGTGACAGTCTTACTGTCCCTTTTTAAAATTTTTAGAAAGCTTTTAATTTAGCAAAAAAAATTTTTTATTGGTCTTGTGGTCTAAGTTTTATTTTGGATGTGTAAGTGAGAGAGAAAGATATTGCTAGTTGGATCTTTATATTTCATGAAAATATGTGTACTTGACTGTCTACACAAATTTAAGACTTCACCTCGTGGCATGGTCCCATTTGACAAATAAATACTGATTTGAAAATCATTGCCTAAGTTTTACCATCGGTACAACAGAGCTGGTAATCATCCTATACATGGCACAGTTTTCTTTAGAGAAGCTGTTTATCTACATGTGCTTATTTTGCTCTTACAAGCTGCAAGTGAAACTTCTTATCCTTCTTAATGAAGGACACAACCTTTCAAATATGAATCAAAATAATACCCTACTCCTTACAATGCTTGTCCTTAATAGTAAGAGGACTTTCACTTTTTTCCTAGTATTTAAGTTTGTTTTTTTTTTTTTTTTAAAAAAAAGGCTGTATCTGGCTATAAGCAATGTGATTAGAACTTCACATCCTTCTGAAAATATATTTTTTATATGCATTTTTTGTTCTCCTTCAATAATCAAGGAACTCAAACACATAGCTGTATTGTTTACTTACTTTGCTTTGGACCCTCGCTGTTTTTGTGCCCCGGGTTAGAATTGTTGTGCACATGCCATGTGGGCACTGTACAGTCATAAGGAAGGTGTATAGTCTGTTGGGCTTAGTGATGTGGAATGGTTAAAGCTTTTTAGGGGTTCCATGGCCTTTTATGATTATGTAGGTTTGGAACATTGCAAATATACTCTTCCTGTGTTCCACAAATACCTGCTATACAAAGAAGACAAGTACTAGATGGTATCACATTTGGGAGGAGAAATTAGTATGTTTCCTATGTTAGCAGAACTGTATGTTTTTATGTGCCTTCCTGAAAAAAGGGAGTTTTTCTTACTCTTTCTCATTGAAGTCCTTGTATGCTCTGTGACTTAGTATTAATGCATAAAGTACACAGGAATTAATTTTATTTATTTATTAACTTTAGGTACTCTCCAGATGAACTTCGTTACTTGCCATTAAACACAGCTCTTTACGAACCTCCTTTGGATCCAGAGCTGCCTGCATTAGACAGTGATGGAGATTCAGATGATGCAGAGGAAGGGCGAGGTGATGAAAAACGGAAAACCAAAGGCAATTCGGTGAGACAACTTGAAAGTATTTTTTAACAAAAGAGTCCTTTTCCTTCACTTTTGTTAGTTTCAGTAGTTTCTTAGTAGAATCTCTAACATTTACAAAATGAAGGAGAATCTTAAACTAAGTGTGTGCTCCCTTTTTTAGTACCTCTTGTTATTTTATAACATTGCTCTCCAGCTTTCTGTTTGATCCATTTTTAGAGTAAATCACAAACAAATATTTGAAATTTCAGGCCCTTTCTTCCTTCTCTTTAAAGAAATCTTGAAGAATCTTCCCAACCACAGCTCTTCATTGTGCCCTTTTACCCAAGGGGAAGTTGCTACCGTTTCTGAGGGGAATGAACTCTGTAGTTCAGGTCACAGCATATTTTGCTTTTTAAGTGCCACAGAATCTGTCACTAAAGCAAAGGTATTGATAGCCTGATAACTTTTTCTTTTTGTAATGTAGAAGCAGAAAGTACTCAATACAGAAACAGCTACTTTAAGCCAATTTAAAGAGAGTAAAAAGCACTGGTTTTTTGCGTTACAATACATCTTTAAAAAGATGTTTATGTTCTCTCTATTTATGCAAATGCAAAATTATCTGTTACTGGAAGTTAAGGGAAACTTTCACCTACCTACTTTGATAGTGGTTCAAGTGCTCAGGAGCAGCTGAGCTTCAGATGAGCTGAGTACAAGTGAACCATTGATATACTGGTATAGTTAGTATGTTGTTGACAACAACTTTCCAGAAGTTTAACCCTAATTTTAAGAGAAATAGAATGTAAAATCAGAGGTGCATTTAACAGTTTCTAGTTCAGTTGACAAACGTGTTAGATGGTGGGTATGCATAATGCTAAATTTTGCTGTATAAACATTTATTTTGTTTGAGTATTCATAAAACAACTGAGGAATAAAAGAAGGGATCAGTTTGTAGACTAACAAGGGAGAGAGACATAGCTATTAATACACCCTTTCTGCTTGTGGTTTTTTTTTGGAGAAAAAGAAATCATATAAACTCAGCATGCTAAATATCAACTCAAAATTTTGGTTTAATCATACTCCAGCTTTTTTATAGTTGGTCTTTAACCATTTGTTCCCAGTTCCCCTTTCCACTGACTTCCATTCCCCTTAACAGTAAAGTAACTGGACCAAGCAGACTATCCGTTAATTTTTCACAGAAGTTCAGAAGTCTTTTTTGTGGCAGAATGCTGAAGGGAAAGTGTCTTTGTGTTGGAAAAGTGTAGGGAAAATTTAAAATGAGATTCCTGTGAAGTGGGTTTGGCTATGGGAAGCAGGGGTTCTTTGCTAGTCATTGGGGCATATTGTTCAGGAAAAATACCTGTTGAACACAGAAGTGGGCAGTTGTCAGGCCTCTTTCCCTGAGTTTTGGGCTATCCACCATTCGTCAGATCTCCCTGGTGAGTCCTACAATATGCTTTATGCTTTTTCCTTTTTCCTTTTTCACCCTCCCCATTGTTGGAGTCAGGTAGCAATTTTCCTGTTCTGTAGTGTTTTAATTGACGGTCCTAAAAAACCCTTCCCCTAAAATATTGGTGAAACATACCATTTCTTGTTCCCATATGGTTTGCTTTGCTTTTGTGTCATACTCCTCCCTTTGCCCTGTGTCTGTTTAGTCTGTTTTGATTTTAGGCTCTGGGGCATAGGCTGATTACTATTTTGTTTGTACAGAGTGCCTTTTACTGTAGGGCACCATTGTTATTTGGCCTTTTGGGTTTTATTGTAATAAATGTGATTAATGGTATTGCTTTCTTCTGGAGCTTTTTGGAGGCCTTTATTAACACTTTTCTGAGAAGAATCTTGTGCTGCTGCTTTTAATTATGCTTACATTGATCTCTCACCCTCTTTGAACCTCTTCTCCTCTTTCTTGCCTCCCCATTCCGCAAAAAAAATAAAATGTTCTAAATGCAGCATAAATTCTGCTGTTTGGTTCTGTATTAAATATTGAAGTGTATTTTGCCTTTGATGGCATTCTGCTGCAGTCCAAATGAAATATTTAGATTGCTCCTGGTGAAAATAGTAGATGAGGGTGGCATAAAAAAACCTTCACATGTTTAATTCAAGGCAGTGCTATTTGGTAGTACACTTTAAATGCATGGCAAGGGCACTTCTAACTTTTTGCTGGCCCTTTACTTTGTAAACAACATCTTGCATATAGTGGATTTCTTACTGACTTTTAAAGGAAAACGGTTCAAAGAATTACACTGTTGTGCTCCCCACTCTGTTATCAAGACAACTGGAAAATGTGACTGCTATTGCTGATGCCAGCCTCTTAGCATGAGAAATAATAGATAATGAAGATTATGAGCGAAGGTGTTCTAGATTGTGATGTACCCCATGGTTTTGCAGAAGGAAAGATGTATCCTCCTCTTATCTTAGTTGGCTCTAAGGGGCATAGGAGAGACTTGTCTGTCTATCCAAAAAATAAAAAATATAGCTATGGTATTTTTATTATAGGACAATTCGTCTGGCAATGTATCTGAAGGTGATTGCGCCACAGACAACCAGGAGGATTCTTTTCAGGGAAGACAAAAAACAAGAGACAAAAGTGCTACTCCAAGAAAAGATGGTTCCAAACGTTCTGTATTATCCAAATCAGTTCCTGGGTACAAGGTAGAAGAAAAAAGCCCCTGACTGAACTTCTTTACTGACCAGCCTCTCCCCGAAATAATTGTTTTTTCAGTAATATGGAACTTCTGCTTGCTGTTCTTCACTAGCTGCTCTCCTGTTGTGTGCTCCATCTGTTTGCTTCCTTACTTCCTTTTTGCTTTTATTTCATGTGGGGCTTTCCTTTACCCTAGCTGTGCAGTGGCCTCTATTTCTGTTAACTTCTCAGATTCCCAGGCAGTAACACTAGAAAAATCCATTGTGGATTTATCATTGGAACTCTACATGTTTCTGTCTGCCTTAACATAGCAATCAGAATTACTTGCCAGTTCAAAACTAGCATTCAGTATCCTTTTTTTTTTCTACTATTTAGTATGGTAGCATACCGAGAGATCAGCGCTGTAAAGTGCGGCTATGTGGCTGAACATACTGTTACGAGGTTCATTTTAAATACAGTCTTTCATCCTGAGATGTTACAATGTATAGGATGGAAGGCAAGAAACTTACTACAGTTGTATAGGCAACACTACGTAACCACTTTAACAGTATATGGAAAATAGCTTTTTATGTAGTTCATGCTATGTAGAAATATTTGTGGGAAATATGATTTTATCCACACTAAAAACTTGGTGAGGATGCTAAGACATTTCAGCTGTCATGCAGTGATTGCCAAACCTAAGACCCAAATCATCAGTATTATTGTATAATAATTTCAAAAATTAAGATAAAAATAAGATTAACGTAAAAACACTTCTCAGAAGAAATGGGAATTGACATGCATTATTTATGTGTTGTTATTCTGCATACTAAGAGAGGATCTCAATCTGGTATAACACTTTTAAAGCACATTATCGCCTAGTCTTGTTCAACTGAAAGGAATGGGAATTTTCCATTGACTTGCATGGGAGCAAGAATAGATGCATAAAGAGGGAAAACACTACGTTAAGATAGGGTTTAGTATTTAGCAATCAGGAATGCTTGTTAAGAGAGGTTATGGAAAAAGGAATTTTTTTGTCAGTGACAAGATTGTACCTATTGAGAAACTGCCTCGGCAAAAGTGAGCTGTTGATGGCTTGCATTTTATATGCATATATATTTACTGTCTGTATTTACCAAGTTAACAGTAAATAAACTGTAACTTACCTTAAGAAGCTAATTTCTGCAAGAATTTGGTATCTTTGATAAATTTTCTCTACATACATACATACATCTGTACAAGTTCATAACAGATAGCAAGCTCCGGTTGTGTTTTCTCTTTTCAGGAACTTACTAAGAAATATGCAAACTATGGAGATTTAGACTGTGGTACCATATGTATATTTTTTTATATGTAACTTTGCAAATTGTTGTAGACACAGAATGCATATCAATATTCCCATGAACATGAAATCCAAAGATGGAGCTTGAAATTTTTTTTAGCTTTGTTAAACTTGACGTTAGAGATTGTGTGCCACTGGTTTACAGAGTTTACAGAAGTTTCACGTAGCTGTGAAATGCCTGTTTGATTAGTCCAATCTGTTTAATGGCCTTATCAATGCATAGGGAGAGAACTGATGGAGCAGAACTACTAATTGCAGAAGAGTAATGGTAGGATACAGCATTGCGTTTTGAAAATGGATTTCTGGAGCAATTACTTACTGGTTCAAAATCACCAATTGTGTTAGTATTACTGTAAACTTAGAGCGCCACATCTTTGCAATGTCAGCGTAAGTCAAAGGTGGTGATGTTGTGTTGGGAGGGTGAGGGGATTGGCTTTCTTGTTCGTGGGAACGTCTAAATGCTTTCAGTAAACCAAATTACATGAGCTGTTTTAACAGGTAAGACAGAAAGATTCTTGTTTGTTAGTCTACAAAACCACCAGATAATGGTATACCATATGTGCCTAAATGTTAAGGCACTTTGAGCTGAAGGCTTAACTGATTTTAAATGTTTTCCCTGTGAATTCTAAATCTTTGTAATACTTTTGTTCTGTATTGTTCTCTAATATTTGACTATTTTTGTAGGACAGTAATCTTTTGGTTACATGTAGTTAAAATTGAAGGATGATTGCTATGGCATCAACATGCAAATGTATAGTTATAGCCACACAATGAGTATTACAGGATTCACACATTTCCACTGAGTTATTTTTGAGTAAAAGAAATAATGTATTTTATATGGAGCCATTTTTATTGTCAGTTCTTTAACAAAGAACGGTTAGCGTGTGTTTTACATTTTGTCATGTTACAAGTAGCGAGTCTTTGTTGCTGCAGGACTGGCTACTACAATTGCACACACAGGGTACTGTTAAAAGTACAGGAGTTTTTTTGCACATAAAACTGAAATGTATTGAGAAACTATATTTTACAACACTTCTGTTTTGGGTCACTGTATATGAAAATGGAACACTTTGCATTCAGAATAGGATCTTATAAAAAAGGTGTAGTTGGAACACTTACTTTGAGACCTGCAGCACAGCAGCATGGAAGTGAAAACTTACAGAGCAGGCAGTCATCATTTTGACCCTGCATTCATTTTCTCTCCCTGCCTCATCCCAATAAGATGAGGACATAGAAAGCAAAATTTACTCTAATCGGATGGGATATTATGACTTCCTGTTTGGATTTGATAGACTTTTTCCATAGCGTTTCTAAAAGCCATTTATGGTGGTAGAACTTGAACTATTTTGAAATGTGAATAGTCTTGCATTTTATCTTCTTTTTTTTCATTTTTTTAAAAATACTTCCATACTGTTGGAACTTTATCATTAGTAGGCTGTGATTCTCACCCCCCCAACATGCACGATATCTAATGAACACAATTTAGTGAAGTAAGAATAGGTGGAAGCGTTGTTAATAAATGCATTTATATCAGTGTCTAATTAGAATTATGTGTATCTGAGTGTTAACTGCACATACCCTAAATGCAGGTACAGTGACCGAAAAGCAGCTCACTTTGGTTTTGCTGGAGTACAAGGGAGTCTGCTGCTGTATATTAAAGGCAGTAAAATACAAATCCATAACAAACTAGAAGTCTGATTAGAAAAGTGCACTTGCTATTCTAGAAAGGCTTGGTTTACTTAGAAATAGATGAAACCACAATTAAAAAAAAATTAGAATGTAGCCTAGACAACGGAAGGGTAAATGCTGCAACACGGCCGAGGTTTAAGCATGTGCCACTTTTGTTGGGAGGAGCAGGGTATAAAGGTATACATGTAGGACACATAGAATAGGTAACAGTAAAAGAGTTTGTGTGGTTTTGCTTCCATTATATTTATTATTTTGTAGAGACGTTTGTGAATGTTAGACTTCTTTTATTGTTTTATTATATTTATGTATAAAACAGGTCGACTCTGCTTTTTTAAAATAAATAAGCAAAAAAAAGTCTGTATGAATGCCTCTGTCATCTTTTGAAGGAAGTTACCTATAAACTTCTGGTATGGTGTTTTGTTTTCTTAAATAAAACTCTTTAGACCAGACAATTTGAAGCAGACTGTAGCCATGTTTTAACATAAAAAGCAGATTGAAAACTTCAGAAAACTTAAAGCAATGTGTCCTGACTACTTAAAAATGAGTGAAGATAATATCTTGCTAGGTGCTAGAAAAAAACTTGAGGAAATAGACACACTTAAAGATAAGTTGCATTGCAAAAGATCATGGTAATTTTTTTTCTCATATATATGTAGAGAGAGGGAGAGAAAGAGTGTTCTGTTTCCACTTTTTAAATTTATTTTAAAATGAAACTTCACTCTTCTCCCACCTTTGGTGCTTGATAGTTGACTGGAACTCTCCTTGCTTATTGATAAGACATTCAGTTACTTAGAAAACAGGATAAGCCTTGAACTCCCTCTACTAGCTGCGTCTTTGCAGCAACAATTTTAGAAACTCTGGCGCTAGTCAATTTAACATCAGTGAGTACTATATTAATTTTAAACAGCATTTGTCACAAATTTCGTTATGCAGAGGTCAAAGCTCAACAATATAACTACTGAAATGTTTCTGAAATTCATAATGCCTTACCTCTTCCTTGGTCCTCATCGGGGTGAAGCTCTGTTGGTGTATCTCTGGGTTGGGACACCAAATACATACACAGATGTTACTCGCTGTAGCAGCCTCTGCTGTTTTTCTCTCACCTTTTAAACAGATTTCATGGACCCAAATACGCTCCAGATGGTCACTTGGAAAGATGATGAATGTCAAACTGTAGTTAAATGCAAGGGTGTGTATTTCTTACAGCGATTATGACTGGATACAAGAAAGAATGGTAAAACAGATAGCTGTGTTCAGCAGAGCTAAGCAGATATTTTGAAACTAAAGATCCAGAAATTAAGATTATTGTTTTTGTAATTAATTTTCTGTATTTAGGGACAAATGTAATGCAAATGGAAAACTGTATTTAATTTCTTCCATAAACAGGAAATCTGCATGGAGATTCATAAAGAAGTACTCTATATTGGAAAAAAAAATACTGAAATTTTTAATGCTATGTCACATTTAATTTACATCGAGGGGAATTTTAGCCGATGAATTCATAGGAAGAAGCGAGTACGTGCTTTTGCTCCAATTTGATTTTCATGTAACTCACCACGTGTGCCAAATGCAAAATTCTATGTAGTTCATCTACGATTTTTTTCAATGCCGCTGCTCATCAATTATTGTCATATGTTTTAAGGTTCACCCATCATAACAGATAGTTCATTAATTTTAAGAGTTAAGGAGGTATGTGACATTTCCTGTTAAATCTGTAAATTCTTCTGGAATGAATTTATAGCCCTCTTCTACCCTTCCAGCCAAAGGCCATTCCAAATGCTATATGTGGAATTTGTCTGAAGGGTAAGGAGTCCAACAAGAAAGGAAAAGCTGAAGCTCTTATACATTGCTCCCAGTGTGACAACAGCGGTAAGTATCTGCATACACTAAGCGGATTCCTAAGGGAGCGTGCTTGACGGATCTTTTTGTGGAAATACTTAGTGTACTACAGCTGTCTACCAACAGTCCAGTTGCCTTTTCTGTCCTTCGTTAAGACTCCATCTCTATTTAGTATTTCGTGTACTAGCACGCTCAGCGCGCTGTGGGCTCTCTGCAGGAGGCGAGCTAAGCTTCAGCTTCTATAAAAGCAAACAGTCTAACTCATTTTACATTTCGTTTCAGATGCAAAAGTAATAATAATTGGTTTTAATCTAGGCCACCCTTCCTGCCTTGATATGACCCCGGAGCTTGTTGCTATGATTAAGACTTATCCTTGGCAATGTATGGAGTGTAAAACATGCATTATATGTGGGCAGCCTCACCACGAAGAAGAAATGATGTTCTGTGATGTGTGTGACCGTGGTTATCACACTTTTTGTGTGGGGCTTGACGCTATCCCTTCAGGTAATAAATTAAGAGTTAATTGTTCCCCTCCCACCTCCTCTGAGTCCTGGGCTTTCTATGTCAAAGAATTAATTTATGCACCGCTTTTGAAAGAATAGTTTAAAACAAGTGTGAAGGGTAGGAGTAAGCAACAGTGTAGGAAAGCATTCACGCTGTAGGACCCAATTTTTTTTAATAAGCTTTATTTCTGTATATTTGGTTGTGCACAGTTTAACCTGGCTATTCCTGTACAGGAAGTATAATTGGCTTTTACAACAGAATCCAAACAGACTCACTCAGAACTAGGTTGTTGGTGTTTTGTTGGGTTTTTTTTCCCCTATCCACAGAATACTGAGAATAATTACCTCTTTTCATAAAAGACACCTGTAAAGAGGCTTTATTGCTGCATATTGCTGGAGTATAACTTTCACACTAATAAAGTGTTTGTGCTATCATTTCAGTTTCTAAATTAAAAATTACGCTGAATTTAATATTTGTAAACACCTTTTAAAACCCCTTCCTTCCCATTTTTTTTTTCTTAAACATCAAAGCTGGAAGTGAAGTACCTTAGATGCCAGGCAGTGTGTACCTTTTAATTTCCTGGTCATTCCTATCACCTGGCCAACTCAAGGCAGTGTAAAGAAAGCTTCAGACATATAAGTAACTGGTAGTACTGTTGCTTTTCATGTAATACTAAATCCATGGTAAGTTAATTCAATGGCTGCAAGTTCTGCAGTGACAGTATCGGCTGTAAGTACAGTACTTCACTGTACAGTCCCCTTTTGGGAAGCACTGGTGCTAGCGGTCACTTCAGTACAGGTTCGGTGGCCAATTTAACTTTCAGGCTGACCTAAGGACAGAATCTAAACAAAATAGATTATATGCGTACAAAACTATAAAATTACCAAAGCAGCCTTTATGAGTCCAGCTGTTGTAATATAAACAGTTAAATGCTTCTATTCTTTGCTCAACCCTTTATTGTTCCCTCAGTAAATGAGTTTTTAGTACAAGGTCTGGCGATGAACCCCTGCCAGCAGTTTCATCTGCGCTGCCTGATTGCACTGAAAGAACCGACGCTGGTTTGGGGAGTGGGACCTGTGGCACAAGAGCAACATTCCCCAACCGCCGTTCATTTCTGCTCAGCTGCCCATGACCTCCAGCTGTGGTCATTCACGTGAAAATGCAACTCGCAAACTCAAGCATAGTTTGTCAAGTTCTTTTCTAATAACCACCTCCTTAGCAGTGCTGGCACCTCTTGAGGTCCACAAAGATTAGTGTAGCCAGCTGTTACATGTAATGAGTCTGCAATGGAGGGCGGATCTTATATGCTGCTTTCTATACCTCTTAGAGAAGATGTCTACATTCTAAGGAAAAGCACTGGTTCTTTATATTAAAGGTAGTACTGCAAATAGATGAGCGCCTATTAGTAGAATGGTGGAAGGTGCGTGAGTGAGTAACAAAGGAAGTTTCCCAATAATTGATAACTTTCTTTTCTTAGGTCGCTGGATTTGTGATTGTTGTCAGAAAGACCCTCCCGTACCCCGAAGAGGAGCAAGAAGGGGGAAAAACAGCAAGGAGGGCTAAAAAAACCCAAAAACTTGCTGTCCAAAACTTAACTGCACAAATTAAAGTGATACTTTGGTGCTATTTAACCAACCACTCTAAGAGGAACAATACCACTTTTTTTTTTCTTTTTACCAAATAAACTTTTAATTTTGGCTATATAATGATTTTTTTGTGATAAAAGTCACTGATAGTGTTCTGTCAGGTGTCTAGATAGAGACAGACAAGCCAAACTCCCTCTCAAAAAGAGAAGGCTTTCAGTAATGAAATTTCAATTGTACATGCACCGTTTGTATAAAATGATAGTATCGTACTTGTTTATTTCAGTGCACTCATCAGTAAGCTCTGTGAAAAGAAAATTACAGAGCAATTTCAACATACACTATTTGCATAGCAACTGGTTATTCTGAAAGACTCGACCAAAGCAAAAAAATACTCCTGGAAAAACTAACTTTCAAGGAAGAGGGGGCAGGACCTGACCTTCTTACAATGTACTGCAAATGCATTTCACCAGAAATTTTCCTTGCGAGCTAATGACTTATTCATAAAGATGTACTAAAAAGATCAATCACAAAAAGCTATAAAGGGTGGTGTAAAAAAACCACCTCTCAAGTTGAAGATACTATATGCTGTGTTGCTTTTTAACAAGGAATGGAAAGTAACAACAGCTGAAGGCTTGCTCTCCCTGCAGTAATAGTGAAGAAGTAACATGCGCTTGATTCAGGTCATGGATTTGCAGAGGTGATGAGTGACTGGACAGACCTCTGCTGGACAGACAGCTGACACTATGCAGAGCACAAGCAGCCAAAATACAGATCATCTATCCCCTTAGGTGACTGATTGTTTTTTCCTTCCTTTACCCTAGGGTCCTCACCTCATATACACTCAAAAGCCATTGCTAATTATTTTTACTGGAAATACTTGCTCAGAAAAGGAGTAGATTTTCTTTTTAAATATGCTCTAAATTGAGAAGGGGCACTGAAGTGCAGCAGTTTGTTATTTTATTTATAACAACGATAGAAAATACTGACTTGGAGTTGATTTTCCTAAGCACCTGTTTAAAGTGAATTTAACAAAATCCCAACTGTACATTCATTTTTAAGCCCTGATCTCTGAAGAACACTGCAAATACTGTGCTTGCTGCTTATTTTACATATGGGGAGGATTTACAAAATAAAATTAAAATATGGCTTTTTCCCCCGCTTCCTTTCCAGTTTAGGAAAAGTAACCTGAATACCTCTTCAGGAAACATAGCAAAGAGTATTCAATATTACAGCAAGTCATTTGTGTTCAATTTCACAGGCTGAAGTGTGATTTAGTCCAGTGTGTATCAATTTAAAAAAGAATTTCAAGTATTAATTTCAAGATTCCAAAAAGTATAGTCCAGAAAACAGATTCCCCATCCTGAAACTCATCTTCTGTAGACTGTGAGTATTTCTGGTTTGCCTCCATCTCCTCGGGGTTGTAAGAAGCCTCGCCAAACGGGTACTGTACAACTGTTCGATCGTAGTATACTTTCATTTCAAACTCGCTCTCCAGGTGAGAGGGATGACCATAAATCCCTATTCCCACTGGGCGGCGGAAGTGTGCGGGTACGTGGACAACATCTTGGCCGCAAGTTACAGACTGTAACTCATATTCGTCAAAGCTGGGGTGAAGTGTCATGTCAGACACATACAAGTCTGCATCACCTTTTAAACTCCGCATCTGAAGTACTATCTTTCCCTCGTGATTTAGTCTCAAATAGCTGTAGTTTCCTGCTCCGATTTGACCTTGAACAACGTGAAGAAGAATCCATTCTTCAGGTACATCCTCTTCCTCAAAGGCATTTACCACAAATAGTACTTGAGCTGCCACAAATATTATCAGGATTCTTCTCCAGCGTGCTGCCATGGTCTTAAATTATATCCAGACTCTTCCTGCGTCCCAAGCGCTACCCTGTGAATACAAAACATAATTCAGATTTTAGCATATTCCATTCCTGTAAGGAATTGATTATTTTTTTTTTAATTTGGTAATTTTTAGAAAGCCCCACTAGTCCATACAAATACAAGCAACTTCAATGAAGTATGTTCATTAACTTTTCTTCTTTTTTAATAGTAACAAAACCCGTTGCTAAGATTCAGAGCTCTGTAAGATTAAAGTGGCTTGAATTTCTTGAAACAAGTTAAATAGAAAATAATCAAGCGGGTGTTCTTTCATCCAGAACTGACACAGAGACTTTAGTTTCATTCTACCTGCATACATGCCAAATTTGACAGACACCCAGCAGAGATGAAATATCAGAGATACTGATTTTAGCCTCAGTTTAAAAAAACAGTTAAAAAAGAAGGCTTTCGCATGCTTGAAGAAACTTAACTTTGTATCAGGTATTTAGGGCATCCTATTCTCCCATCCACTCATCTTCACTTCAGAAGATAGTAAAGGTGCAAATCTGGATGTATGCACGAAGCAGTATGCATTCTGACTTCCACTGGGAATGCAGTTAGAAATAAAACCAAATTATCTAGTGAGATAATACACTCATTTATGCTTCTGCTGTGTGGATTGTTTCTGGGACTAAACTTGGCATATTTTCCCTGGAAAAAAATTTCTTTCCTAAAGATTTTGTTACAGTACAAATGCTCAGCTCTTTACAGCCCTTGCTTACAAAGCAGAAGGTTGAAGTTACCAGAGCCAGGGGGAGAGAGAAAGGACTGCTGCAAGATTACCTTTCCCTCCTTGTTGCATGCTCCCAGTCAGGCAGCCCGAGCGTGCTTGTAGCACGCCTGTCCTTTGAACAGTTGCACCAACTGCGTGTGTACAAAGCAGCAGGCTCTGAACCTTGCTGAAGGCTTCCAAATCATACAGCTGACTGAATGTGACATGCAAATCACAGTCAAGTATAGGAGCCACACACACTTTAAGAGGTAGATTCTCATCCCCTCATTCCTCCCATAAGGCCACTACAATTATCCTACACATGAAAGCTACCAGTAAGTTGTTTTGTACCCTGCTAGCATCAAAACAAACTGCCTGACTTCCACTGAGATGTCACTTAGAGGTATTACAGTTAAACAGATCTAGGGAAAAAATGTACAAGTATTTCTGTAGTCCCCAGTTTTCTGCCCCAGAGGCCTCTACAATACAAGGCCACAATTCTGCAAAGACAGCATAAAAGAAGGAAGCATGGCATTCGCAGAACCTGCCAGACTGACAAAAGCCCTTCAACAGCGACAGAAAAATAACAGTCTTTAGCCTCTCGTCTCCCTGTATCAGGGAACCGACCCTCTGCCACTTTTAAATCGAAGTGTTGATGAAATATCCGAGCGGAGGAACAGGAAGAGCTCCGCATCTGAGCAGAAAATAATTAAGTTACCGAGGGACGAACGAAAGCGTTCTTGGCGCTGGCGCGGCACTTGGAAGGAGAGGGGATTTCAAGAAACCTTGGACAGAGCCACCACCGC
>VYZM01000592.1:305255-328090 GCA_013398915.1 Dromas ardeola
GGCCCTGAGGGGAACGCGGCCGCCCCGCAGCCGCCGCGCTCGGCGGGCGAGGCGGGGGTTTGTCCCGCTCGGCCACCCGTCGGCGGGGCCGGGCTGTGGGGCCGGGTAAGAGGGGGAGCCGCGGAGCCCGGCGGGCCCCAGCG
Source organism: Dromas ardeola (assembly GCA_013398915.1). Lineage (NCBI taxonomy): Eukaryota > Metazoa > Chordata > Aves > Charadriiformes > Dromadidae > Dromas > Dromas ardeola. Next base: position 305,399 of record VYZM01000592.1, read on the forward strand.
CCTCTCCCCGCGGCAGGCTGTGTGGCCCGGGCACCGCCGCGCTGTCAGGCGGTAAGGACGCAGCCGGTGAGGCGAAGCCGGCCCCCCGTGGGGCTCCGCCGCGGGGCCCGTGTCATCCGCAGGATGGAAAGCGGCGGGGACCGCTGTTCTTCTGAAGGAAGCTACAGTCCTGACGTGGTCTGCGAAAAACACTTGTTTAAATCCAAAGTGTCAGAGTCCCTAGTACAGCTGGCGTGTAGTCACCGTCACTGTGCCTTCCCTTTGAATCGCAACGAGTTATGCATCTGGAATACGGCGACTGCTCAGGTAAACTCAAAATATGTCTCTTTACAGGCTGTTATTTCAGAAGGAGACTAAAAAGGAAGACATAAACAAAATGTCTGGGGGTAGCGTAGGAGTGTCAGGTTTCACTTTAACGCTGGGAAGACACTAGCATTTGTTATGAGTGTTGTTATTGAGATGAGAATAATGTAAGCTGCTGTGGTGGGTTGACCCTGGCTGGCAGCTAAACCACCACCCAGTCTCCTGCTCACTCCTTCCCAGCGGGGAGAAGGAGAGAATCGGATAGGCAAAAGTGAGAACTCCTGGGTCAAGATAAAGATAATTTAACCAGTGAAGGACAGAGGAAAAAGGAAGTGATACAAAGGCTCATACCACACTCTCATCACCGCATACAAGCAGATAAGTCCCCAGCCAGGCTTCAAGAACACAACCCCTCAGTCTCCCAACACCTTCATCCAATACCCCAGTTTTATTGCTGAGCACAACATCATATGGTAGGGAATATCCCTTTGGCACTTCAGGTCAGCTGTCCTGGCTCTGTCCCCTTCCAGTCTCTTGTGCACCCCCAGGGATGGCACAGAGTGGGAAAAGAGAAAGCCTTGATCTGTGTGCAAGCACTATTTGGCAGCAGCCAAAACATTGGTGTGTTATCAACACTGGTTTTGTCACAAAATCCAAAGCACTGCACCATGCAAGATGCTATGAAGAAAGTTAACTCCATCCCAGACAGACGCAGCACAGCTACATTGTAGTTAAGTGATTTTGAAACAGTAAAGAAAAAATAGTTGTTTTGTTAATGTTAGCCATTTGTAATTTCGTATTGTTCATAATATGAGTTTGAGGTGACTCATTTAACTCTTCTTTATCTGCATTTGTCAGCCATTACGTTTGTCAGGACATCATTACTCAATTTCTGCGGTGTCATTTGGGAGTAAACCCAATCCACTTCTTGTCTGCTCTGCTTCTCGTGAACGTGTGATAGTGTGGAATCTCGATGAATGCACACAGAAAGTGCAAGAAGGTAGAAAATTATTTATATAATATATACATATTACGTATATATGAAAGGAAGTGATCCAAAGGCAATCACTCACCACCTCTTACAAGCAGACCAGTGCCCAGCCAGTCTCCGAGCAATGGTCGCCTTAGAAGACAACTTCCCAACACCTCCTTTTCTTCCACTACTACTGCTATAAAATGGTTATTAGTTCTGAGTAGCACGCATTAGCCACTCAGATTCAGCAGCCCTAACAGTGACAAATACCTTCCCAGAAGACCGGGCATTAACAACCACCGCGCTCCCGAGCGCCAACCGGCCGGCAGCCCCCGCGGCGGGGTCAGTGCGGGGCCGGGGGTGCCGGGGGCGAGCGGGCGGCCCCGGGAGCTGGCCAAGGTGCTGTGCGGGAAGGGGGCGAGTGCGGGCTACCTCGGGGGAAACGCAGAGAAGCGCTGCAAAGGCAGTTAAGTTCTACTAGAGTGGAATAAAAGACACAGCAAAATTTTTAATCGTAGCAGCACTGCATAACTAAGCATGAAATGCTAAAATAACTAAGTTCTACTTATTCTGGAATATCTGTAGAACTAGTGTTTCGCATCCTGCTTTGTCTGGTCCTGCCTCTCCTTCTGCTTCTGTCTGGAACACTGTTGTCATGTGTATGGAGGAGCAAGGCGAGTATCTGATTTGGGAGGAGAGTGCATGAGTGAAAGAGAGTTATGATGACCTAACACAAAGAACGCGGAAGTTCTTGTATCCTGACCACCATCTTGGTTTGGAGCCTCAACCAATGGAGCTGGCTTCTAGGGAGCAGTGCTAACTCCTCTTCAAACTTAAATCAATTAGAAAGAAGAGGAATAATAAAAGAAAGAAAGGGAGCAAGATCCCCCAGAGTCACAACTCACTGGAGTCCCAATGACATTTTGTCCAAAATGGCATGATAATTGAGAGATATTTCAGTCACCCGTTGGTGTCAATATTAAGAGTCTCATGGCATTGTCCAACACTATTAAAAGTTTCCTCCTTCTTATCTGTAGGTAGGGATTTGCAGATGATTTAATGTGCGGGAGTTGTCTCTTGTACTCTACTCCACAATGAATTTGCAAATCTACATATTATGAAAATTAATATTGTAAAGAAAAGTGAACATTTTAAATGCTTTTATAACAAATTTGATTACTACATTTCAATCCATGTAAGAGTAACATAGAGAAAAATGAAAGTTAGAAATAGACAGTTAGTAGCAGACAATGTGTAGTTTTAATACAAAGACATTTGAGAGCCATATTCTCTGCTGCTACTTTCTCTTTCTCTTTTCCTCTCTATCCACAGGCACTTCGGCAGATGCTATGTAGTCTGTCTCTCCCCAGACGTGCTCCGCACAGTCTTGGCATGTTTTCTCTGACCATATTCTTATCAACTGTATCAAGGTAGTTAGGGAGTTCTTTGTTTAATCCATCTCTCCATCCTGGTAGATCTTGACACATTAATCAATTGTAGAAGCACTCCACAGCATCTGGGATAAAACCTAGAAAAGGACACGTATAGTTGTTGTGTCTGTATCCTAGTTAATTTGTTGCCTAAAATTTAATGAGATGCCCAAACTCTCCTCACATAGTTAAAGGTGGCATCATAAAATAGGGATATGCAGAAACATGCTTGCTTGAACCAGTGGGATGACCAGAATGAAGTCATGAAGAGAGGGTTTAAACATGAGCCAGTTCTCAAAGCTAGTCTTATCATCCAACTCTGTAACTGTATTTAGTGGCGTACTTCCTCTTTCAGCCCTTTCCCACAGAAGAATTAAAACCAAGAGAAGGAAGGTCCCCCTTGCTTGATGGCTAAGTGGCTGGGATATTCTCCTGGAAGAAGTATTTTTCAAACCCCTGTTTTGCTGGGCTTCAGTCAGGATTTCTGGCCTCCAAAATGAATGTGGCACTACTGAGTTCCCTGGGCACATCAGCCTACTCCAAAAATCATGTCCATGGCAGTTTTCGATGGAAGTATGATTTGATGGTCACACTTATTGTTAGTATCTCAAAGAGTACCAGATCATATCTAAGCAACAATGCAGATGGAGGAATCCTGCTTGTGCATAGTTCCGTGCTTTGCTTTCCAATGGCCTGGTATAATTAAACTGTGGGTTGTTCTGTACATGTTCCTGACAGAAACTGGGAGAGCTCTGTGGTTAGGTAATTGCTATACAAAGTTTCTAAGAATCTCACTGCACCAGGGTTTTATATTTCATTGAGTCTCATTAACAATAAAATTGCTGCAGGGTTAACACCTCGAGGAATTGTTATAGGAACTCTTTTGGGAATGGTGCTTCATGTAAGATTTAGTCCAGATGACCAACAAGTGGCAGTATGTGCTGGAAATTGGATCTACATGTTAAGTGCAAAGGTGAGATACTATTCTTTGTAGCCATGGTGCTGGTATTTCTTTAACTTATTCACTTTCAAATAAAATCATGATACAGAAATGTCAGTATAATTAAGCAAAAGCATTAATTTTTCTCATAGAGGTGAAAAGACATATGAACTAATGCTTGATCATAGAGTCACATACCAGATAGATGAGCAGATTAAAAAAGTTGAAATGAAACAGTATGTCAATAACTTAGAAGAAGAAAATATTCTGAGGACATCTGAAAAATTACTCCTATATCATTCATTCTGAAGAAGCAAATGTAATGTGTAGTGGTTTTGCCAGCAGCAAAATATACAGGGTCTGCAGTTTCCATAAGAAAAAATCTTATTGAATTAATATTTTTTATCCCAAACTGTCAATTTTTAGCAACAGTTATTAATTATTATAACATTTAACTAATTATCATTTTTAGTTTGAAATCTAATCTTATTTTATTTTGACTTGACTAATTACAGAATGAAGCTATACTAGCTGAATTGGGTGGCCACCTGGCACCAGTGACTGCTGCTGAGTTTTGCACATGGGAGAAAAGTATGCTTGTATCGGTGTCGGAAGACAGAACCTTTAAGGCAAGGCAATTGTAGAGCTGCACTTTAAAAAAATATAATTTAGTGAATATGTGAAGTAGTCTTTCTTCCCTTTAAATATTTTCTGAAGATTAAGCAATAAACATCTTTGACTTTACAGAGATCAGGACATTGTTCTTAGAGTTGCTTGGGAAACTGTTGTAGAAATTAGTTGCTCTTTTTTAAAAAAACATGCAGGTTTTGTATATTCAAAACTTTGTACAGTGAAGTGTTAACTTTGGTGATTATTATCATCTGTCAAATGGAAATAAAATAAAATATTTTGATCAGTTTGGCTGTCACTGAAATGTTTCAGGTATGCTGAACTGAATGAAAACATTCCACCTTGAGTCTGCTGGCACCGATTGCAATTTTCCCTTTCGGGAATTTTGGGCTATTGCATGTAATGTCTGGGTTATTGCATACTGGTAGGATTTTTTGCCAGACAACATCTTATACAATGACACCATGGACCGCTGCTGCAGTACATTACAATTGAAGACAACTTAAACAGTAAGGGGAAACAAGGAGCTTAAGTGAATCCAGGTGTGTCTTCCAGGAGACACTGGGGTGGGTACCTTGGTTACCTACTGATTGTCCTCTATATGATTCTAAAGATAGCTCAAAATTTTGGTTCTATGAGCTAAAGTAAAATTAAAGTATGCTATGGCAAAGGTTGGGTTTTTTTGTTTGTTTGTTTGTTGTTGTTTTGTTTTGTTTTTGTTGTTGGGTTTTTTTTTCCCTAAATTCAATTTTTATGTGACTGACTGTTCTGGAAGACAATGTGATTTTGATTTTTGTCCTGGTCTTAAAAAAAAAAAAAGCAAAGACTTAATTGGAATTTTAGGAAATATTAATAATTCTGACTTTCTGATTGATTGTTTCTTATTTATTTTATGTTGATTTAAGAAATTAAATGGTAAAATGACTAAGGTAAAAATGACTGAAGGAAAATATCTATATGCTTCTTCATATTAATTTAATGAAGACTTGATAAAATATACAAAATCCTAATGAATGTTTGTGTTTGGTTTTTTGTGTTTGTTTGTTTTGTTTTTTTAACCTACATAAATGTTGGACTAAGATGACAATCAAATGAAAATATTTTGCAAGTCTCTCAAGTAATTTAGTAAGTAAGTCTTCAAGTTTTATTTTCTCTGCCTGATTCTGCAGATCAGAGGTAATTCTCTGAGGGCAGCCATACTGGAGTATATGTTGGCTCCTGTGATTGCAGGACTTGCAGTGTCCAAAACCTTATACTCCTCTATCCCTTTTAGTTGGATAAAGAATTGAAACAGATGAGACTCTCTTCAGATAAATTTGTGAAACAAGATCTTAGGAAACAGCTTTTCAGAAGAATGATGTTTACATTCAGAGAGAAATGAGACATGAATAAAGAAAAAAGCTTGGGAGCTAAACAGAGGCTCACAGTCATGTTCAGAAAGCAGGGACTGACTGTCTGCCTGTGATTTTTTTCAATTCCAGCTGTGATAGCGATGATAAATGTAGTGGAATTACTTGTGGAGATGAAGGCTCATAGAAGTAACAACATGAGAGGGAAAATTTGGTTGTATTTATCTTTCTTAATCAACTATTAGGCATAAAATGCATCACTTAGAAACAGTCATGTTAATAATGAAAGTTGACTTATATGTGGGTCTATAGATCATAATAAGTATTATTATTATGAATAATGACCTCTTATCCCAGAGCCCAGTATGAAAATCTTGAAGTTATGCAAGCTCTCTGTGTGAAATCTAGAACCAGTTCAAGTATGTCTTTTCATCAATTTAGATTAAGTCACCAAGAGATCAACCTAAGAAAAGATGATAATAAGTACTTCCAATTACTTTGTGTATCCATACCAGGTGAGTTTCACCTTTTTCACTGTGGATACTTATCAATTAAACAAAGTCCTACTTAGTTAGAAAAAAATGCTGGAAACCTTACCATATTGGATTGCCTTCAATGGCTGCATTTCTCGGTTTTCACCACACGATGGCCGTTGAAGTTTGTGTTTGTCTTTAAAGATCTAAGTGGGTGCCTATCTTTTTTTTTCTCTAAAGGTGTGGGACTATTCTACCGGCCAGTTAATATTTCAGTCAGGAGTATTAACGGGTACGTTTTCTTTTTTATACATACTTTTTCATAGCAAAAAACACTCTCTCCCTAAACCATAATATAGAATTATTATAGAAGTATTTAATTGATTTAGTGAAAATAATTCTAGTAGGCAGGTAGTAGTTAACATATTATCCTTTAAAGCCAGTAGTAAATATATTTTCCTTTAAAGTGTACTTCTGGGTAAATACTTTTAATGTATTTTCATTAACAGCTCTTTTTGTACAGGGTGTGCATGTAACTTGGCATTTACTGAGATATGCAGATGGAGCTCTCTTGTTTTGTAGGTGCAGTTCCACTGTTTGAGTACTATGTACTTTTTTTCTTTCAAGTTTTATATATGACATGGAAGTAAATGTTATATCACATGTAGATGTATTGGCAGTGTCTGCAGCTGGTGGCATATATTGACTTTAAAGGTGATAAAATCTTTTTTGTGGAAAGATGAGAGCAAAAGGAGAGAAAAGGAGGAAGGCAAGCATTGTCTTGAGTGCAGCAGGGACCCCTCCTCCAATAGCATTTTTCCTCCAGGAACTATATAGTTTTCAACAGGACCTGCTCAAACTCCCCTTTGGTTGTTCTTGCTTGTGGTGCTGTTAGTGGTGATTGGAGCACATTTTGGGGGAACAAGCTGCATGGAGAATGGTTGTTTTGTATGCTTTGTGCATACATATTGTTGGATGAATTCATGTAAACTAAAAGCTAAAACCACATGGTAGGAAAGGAGAAGAATAAGAAGGGGTGATTCCTCCCTGGTTGCCTGTGGCAATTGCTTCCCTTGAAAACCTGCCTTAACCGCAATATCAGGGTTTGCAGATGCAAGGCCATGAGACTAATAGCACGGGAAAACTACTGCCACAGGGGCTCTGAAAACCATGCCACAGCAGGTTGGGTGAAAGGCTGCAGAAAACCACTGCCATGGCAACTTGGGTGAAAGGCAGGCCACAGACCTGCAAATGGAAAGCTCTGAGCAACACAAAAGCTAAGGCACACGAAACATTGTGAAACCCTAATAATTGCAGTAAGGGTTTTTTTCACCATCCTTTACGAATCGGAGGATTCAATTTTGAATCATATATTATAATTAAATATCTGATTTGTGTCTACTTTGGAAATAATTTTATCTTTTTTGAAGCAGCATTTCCTTTATTAAGTCTGCTAATTGATGAAGAAAATAAACAGATTATCACTGGATGTGCTGAGGGACAGGTAAGAATTACCCATTAAACTTAGTCTCTATGTCAAAACAGTCAACTACTATTAATGTATCTGTGTATAAAAAAGCTTCACAATCTGCATACACGTTTTGAACTGCTACAACAGTTATTTTAGTAAGCATAATTCAGTGCTTTGAGCATAAGCCATACATGGTATATAAGACCTCTATCACAAAATGGAAAATTTTTCCTGAAAACCAGGAAAGTTTCTAAGAGCACGATCAGTGATTATACAAGAAGAGTACACTGAGAGGCTATCAATATATCTGTTCTAAAAGAAAAAAAGGTGAAAAATAGGATTCTCCTATTTTGGCCAAGGAATGAAACATGTGACAATAAATGGAAGAGACTATGATTTCAGCATGTTGGAATTCTAATCAAAATGTGATAAAGGTGAACATGCAATTCACCTCCTCTTTAATTTAGTATTAAGAATATATTTACATGAGATTTTCCAGCTGTTTTCCTTCAGTGTTGCTGTTCAGTGAATTGTGAAAAAAATCAAAGATTTAACTATAGTGGTGCCTGAAACGAGAAAGGTATAAATTAAATTCATGTACGTGACTCAGTGAGCAATTACATGCAGGTTACCTGTGACTTTTAATTGTGGGAAATAGTCTATGAGGAGTTTTTTCCAAGACATAAACATGTGGGAATTAGATATACAGTTCAAACTGATAATGGCTAATACTGAATATATGCTTTGATAGTCTTAGAAATGCATATAATTGAATTTCTGGTCCAAGGTGAGATTCCAGATACAAAAATTCATTAGTTACATCAACAGTTTTAAATATTGGACCTTTAGTTTGTATTCATGTAAGCTTTATGTTTAGTGTCAAAAGGTTATTGCAATTGCTTTTTCTTTTTCTTGCAGCTTCGGATCTTCAGTTTAATCAGCGATCATAATTACCGTTGCATAGCACTTGTCAACTTAAAGAAAGAGCAAGAGAAATTCTGTAATAAAGTGTGGAAATCTGGAAAAAAAATAGGTAGCACAATGCTTCTAGAATGCTGTTTATGGTGTATTCTAGTTGTTATTGGCAACTGATGGTGTGCTTTTTATACTATGATAATTTATTGTAAGTGATAGAGTTGTGAGTCTCAGACTGTGGCATGGAATTCTTACTGAAGCTGATATGAAGTTTGGTATTGGTATATCTGGAAAGAATTATGCATGTATGTCTGTAATAAAATCTTGGCCAATGCATCTGCTTACAAAACATTGCATGATGTGAACTAGTAAGTATTCGGTTTTTATTCAATTAATTGCCCAAGGCTTCAGTGATAACAGAATCAGTGCCTAAAAATTCATCTATTGTCTAAGTGGAGTGGCATTCCTCAGTTACCTTTGAAACTTCTAGGAATCTCTTCTTCCATGTTCCCAAATGAGGCATTCAGACTACATGCACATTAGCTGAAGTGAGTTAAGATCCTCCTAAATGCAAGCAAAAGGGAGCTTCCTTTAGGGAAAGGGAGATCTGGTTTCCCTTGCTCTTTTTCTGACTCCAGTGACTGTTGTATTCTTAGCTGCTTAGGGGTCCAGCTTCAATAATCCTAAGGTCCTAACCTAATGAGAAAGACTGCTACATTTCTTGTTATTATTTAAAATAGGTGGATGTCACTTTCATCTTTGGATGTTTGAAAGAGAGTGATGTAGTGTCTGTGCCTAATACTGAATTTGCTGCTAGTAGTTCCTAGGTGTGAACTGCACATACATAATGGATTGGAGACTCCTTGGGAAGATGAAACTGAGGCGTCTTTCCATCTTGTTTTTGGATTATGTTGTAACTTTAGTGTCAAAGTGGCTTTTCAGGCTAAGTGGAAAGGTACCCAGTGTATTTAAGGGTTGTTGGCATATGTCTTTCAGAGCCACTTTTTGAGATGAACACACCTAAATTCCACCAACTCCTTTTCAGTCCTTAAGTAGGCTCCTTGGATTCTATCTCTATGTATTTGAAAAAAGTTGGTACTAAAAATAACAAAATAATGAGGAAAGATATTTCAAGAGGGCTGGCTCTTAAGATATATCCATCTTTTAAAATAGAAACTTCTTGAGTGTGGTCTTAGTTCATGCTACTTTACTACTTCTAATTCTTAAATCCTATCTGTTTCGCTTATTTCATTGTTTTTTGATAGCTAGTATTGTTGTTTGTCTTTCTTAGGTGAAGGGCAAAATACTTCCAAGCTCTGCAAAACAAACAACATGAGACCAGAAGGATCAGTGGAAACGTCATTGCCTGTCCTCTTAATAGAACGCTGTGACTTTTTAGTATGCTTCCATAATGAAGAAAACATGTAAGTCCTTTAAAATGCTGCTAAGTATTTGTCTGGAATCTATTCCTAGGAGTTCCTATTGGTTCTTGGATTATTGTCACTGCAACTTACTATTTTTTTAAAAATGCAATAGGAAAATCAAATAATGTGGTTAGTGATCTGCAAGTTTTGGTAGCCTACTCTTACACAGATGATATACACAAACTGATACAAAGTTAAAACTGATTTCTAGTCTGAAAAACAATTTTACAAAAATGGCATCGGGAATAGCCATTTTAGCATCTATTGATATCAGTTGATCAAGGAAGATCAATTAAAAAATAATTAAGAAGCCAATTAGAATGAAAAGGCCAAATTTATTTGGCCGAAGTTTGCTTTCCGAAGGAAATAAGTCGGATGCAGTCACGGTGTGCGTGTGTCAGTTTGCCTTCCAAATTTAAATAACTTTTGAACTACATAACCTGTTCTAGATAAACTTCTGTCAGAGAGACAGACATTTCAAAGCAGGTGTTCTTACTTCTTTCCATGGAATTGGTTGGCCAGGTAGAGGAGAGAGGCTTAAATTAATACTTATATTGCATTTCTTTCCTAAAGAGATGTTTAACCATATTATAAGGCTCCTGGGGACCCACTCAGGATACTGCCACAAGAACTGTTTTATAGAACAACTTGTTTTTGTTGTTATTTATAAATGCCATTTGGAGAAATTTGTCCGTCATATCATGTTTTAGGAAACGCTTGTTCAACACTTTGCCTATGGTGGGTTACACAGGTATAACTGATTAATCCTCTGGTTAGATATAGAAACAATTTTTGATAAACATGGAAGAAAAATACCCATCAGTCTTGGATCTTTTTGTTTGCCTTCATGTCAAATTGAAGTACTTATTAACAGTTATTTTCATGATGCCTACATTTTCAGAAGGACTACGATTGAAAGGAAGGAAATGGTGATTTTAAAAATGTACATCTCAGACATGCTTTAATGGGATGTCAGAACTGTAAGGCCAGAAGATTGATTATTACAGTCAGTCTTTTTGCTTGTATAATAACACTCTCAAATCAACAAAACTTTGTCTTCATCAAAACTATGGGTTTGAGTTGAACTACGGCACATCTTTAAAGATGTCTAGTTTTCCAGTGATGAAGAATCCACCATGTCTTCAGTTTAGTTGTTCCAGCAACTGACTCATTCAATTTTATTTCTAATCTGAGTTAACCTCTTTTCATGTACAGTTATTGTCTCTTAGTATATTTTTTATTTTGATAGTCTAGAACCAGCTACTATCAAGTTCCCTCCTTGCACAGCAAATTATGGCTCATGAACAAGTTAACTCTACACTTCTGGATAAAATAATTTGCACCTTGTATAAGGCATGTTTTCTGTAATATTTTTAACATTTGCTTTTGAACTTTTCCTGAAATTCAATCACATTTCTTTTTCAATGCCCTTTTTGGACATGGTTGCTTGAAATGGATCCACAGTAATAGGTGACTGAAATAATTTTCTGAATTGAGATAACATCACTTTCTGTACTCACCTGATACTGCCTGGCATTGTACATCTAAGGACTATTTACCCTTTCAGCCATTTCATCACAGTTGGAGGTTTTGTTCTGCTTATAAACAACCATGACCATTAAATTATTACTATTAATCCAGTTCCATTATATTTTGGGTTTAGAGTTTTGTATTTAGAGGTATTTTTCTGTTTAAATTTTTAATTACCATGTGCTGGTTTTAGCACGTGGTTCAGATTTGTCTGAACAACTGAGGAATCCCTGATTTACCAGTTTTCCTGCCTGCAATGAAATGCAACAATGAAACCTTTTTGCAACACTGGTATGCAAAAAATTATGGGCCTCATACCTCCCTAAGCTTTTTGACATTAAGTAATTTCATCACAATGGCTGGCATTTTATTATTGTAAAGTGGGAGTGGGATCAACTTCCTGTATATATCAGTTGACATCATTGTTCATAATAACTTGATAGTGCCACTTCTTTATAAATAATTCAAAGAATTCACAAATTAAATCAGTCATTTACTGCCATGCATAAGACTAGGGCAAACCAAAAATAAAATTATACTGAGCACATAAAAATATCACAAACCAGAACTGAAACTGTCTTTCCCTATCTGATTTTTAAAGTATTTTACTGTTTCTGTTTTGTTGTGTTTTTTTTTTTCTATAAAAAAAAATATTTAGCCACTATGGTGAGTCTTTTCATGCCAAGTTTCAGCTTTATATTTTTCCATACCCTTATTTCAACTCTTGTACTCTGACATTTACAAATCAGTCCAATAAGTCTATGCACTCTTATTTGGAAAATGTATTAAAATGTTGTGGTTTAACCCCAGCCAGCAACTGGGACCATGCAGCCATTCACTCCCCTCACCCCCCACTTAACCCCCTAACTCCCCCGAGAAGGGTAGGGAGAAGAGGGAGAAAAAGGATGAAAAAGACTCATGGGCTGAGGTAGAGACAGTTTAATGGCACAGTAACGAAAGAGAAAAAAAAAAAAATAATAGATTATACAAAATAAAGTGATACAATGCAATTGCTCTTACCACCTGATGTTTGATTGTCCAGCCTGTCCTGAGCAGCAATCGTGGATTCCTGCCGCCCAGCTAGCCACCATTTATATACTGAGCATGACATCTATGGTATGGAATATTCCTTTGGCCACCTTGTCCTGTCTGTGCTCCTTCTCAGCTTCTATGGGAAACTGAAAAAGTCCTTGACTTAATGCAAACATTACTTAGCAACAACTAAAACAATACCATTCTAAATCCAAAACACAGCAGCTAGTAGGAAGAAAATTAACTCTGTCCCAGCTGAAACCTGGACATTGACCATAATGTCAGTTTTTATTAACTATGGCATCAAAACATTTTTCTTTTTTGGGGATGACAGCCGTTGTTTTGTCATAATGAACTTATGCTTGATAACGTTTTTCTTCTGTGGGGGTGTTGACTAAAATTGTAACCAGTTGGTCTACTCTGTGGTGTTTGCAAAGACTGGATTTCATTACCTAACTGCAATACTACTGCCACTAAGCACAGACTGAGACAGACATTCCAGGCTTGTCTGTTTTTCCCCCCTTCGTTTTCGCTCGTTTTTCTCTTGTACTTTAACTATGTACAAACACACCTTAAATTTCACTGCTTTTTGTGTGTTCATATTACAGGTGGTAAAATTAAGAATATATGTGGATTTGTGCCTTTGTTTGAATTCAGCCTTTGTGTATACTTTTACAGCTTTTACAGCACCTTTGTGTTACAAACATGTTATTTTTCAAGAAAAGTGTTTCCTATGCTGTTTTAGACTTGCCATGAGCACTTACATAAAATCAAGGATTGTGTTCTGTTCTTAGCTTTCAAAACATCACCATTTGATTGAAACTTTTTACTTTGAGCTACAGATTAAAAAAAAATTCTGTAAATCTAAAGTCTTTTTTTGGGGTGTGGTTTATTATTGTTGTTGTCCTGGGAGTGGGTAACAAGTATTAAGAAAACCCAATTGCTGTGTTTTGTATGGTAATAAGAAAAGCTTCTTTATCATACTCAGATAATTTTTTCTCCTTTTTTTAATAGATCTTCTGCCCTGAACACTAACTATTTTTGGATAGGAAGCTCTACTGGCTTGTTCATAATTAATTTGGCAAACTTTGAATTAGAAGGTTTTTTATCTTACAAAGGTATGATAATAAATATCTGACTACACCATAATGTGATTGCTTACCTTTGTTATCTGATACAAATAGTAAAAGAATTAGTTTGTGAAACAGCAGAATACAGTAAAACCTAAGTGTTTTTTTAAAAATGTTTTTTCTAATTCATTTTTATACGTTTTTCTGGCATTACTGACTTGTCTCAGAAGATGTGTTGATACTAGGTTTCTGTAGCGGCTAGCAATGAATTTTTATCTGATTTTGCAGTTTATGAATGTTAATACAAGGAATGTTATTCTAGTCCTACTTTACAATGTGGGGGTAAACTAGAAGGATATATACACTGAAGACAGTGAATTATGGTGGTGTCAAATTAACATGAGTAATTTTTTTTTTCCTGTCTTAGTGATAGTTTCTTCTTTTGAAATGCAAACTCAATTTTATAGCACTATGTTCTTTTTGGCAAAGATTACAGTGACCTCAGCATTTGGTTTGCTGGATCATGTGCAATAACACGGAAGGCAGTTAATGGAAAGGTAAGTATACAGTAAACATTGATTTAATGAATGTTTACATTTCCAGTTATTTTCAGTAAGTATTAATTATTCATTTTGTTTAATTTTGCATTTGTTTTGCTTGATGTGAATTACACAGTAGTTTCTCTGGAGAGGGTTGATTCTTCTTTATGGAATCTACTAGTTTACATAGATGGGTAGTTTTAAAGATCTCACAGTTTGTGTACTGTCCGAAGTGATTAATAAGCAAAACGTGAATTGTTTTTTACACTGTCCAGTGTGTACTTTGAATGTCAAGAATGACCACTGGGGGAGCAGAGGCAATCTTTTCAGGGAAAAAAGATACAAGCATTGTTATACTTTGTTTCTCAAACAAATGCTAGGATGAACTGCTTCTCAATCCTTCTAAGAAATCTGTGCAGACTATTTGAGTTGTGAGAAAATTTCTGTGGAAAGTCACTAAAAATGCTTTTAAGGAAGTGAAAGGCATTTTTGTTTGTATACTCCATTTTTTATGTTACAGTTTTCCTATAGAAGTGAGGTCTTCTACATATTTAACATAGCAGTTTTAAAGAAGGATTTTGTTTTAGATTCAGTTCTTAGCATGTTCTCAGCATGTCTCTGAAACCAATCTTTCTTCCATGTGTGCTTCTTTTCTCATAACTCTAACTGCAGAAATATATCTATTGTAGAAGGTATTGGAATTTCTGTGACTGTTAGGTATGCAAGTCTGTTAAGACACATATTTAAGCAAAATAAGCCTATTTTTGAAGGATCGCATTAACCACTTTTTACCGCTTAATGCTCTGCGAGACTAAACCCATGGATATTTTTGACTAATTTTCATAAATGACACAAAGTGATTTAATTTTCCATTTTAAATGCTTCAGTGCTGGAGCTTTAATTATGAAGTAAATGGAGTGTTATTTTATGGTATAATTGCTGCAGGTTTTATGCTTGATCACATCAATGTTTGAAGATATGATTGCTGTGTTGGAAGTTAACCTTGCTGCATTGGTGAGAACTCAGCAGACTGATTTCCTACTAAGTAGAAATAAAAAAAGTCTATCGGTTATTGCCAGGTACAGAATAACTTTAAATGTTTTCTTTCCTCTGTGTTGGATTATGCGTTAGTTTTCCTGACAGTGAAGTGCATCAGATGGTTTTGTACAGTGCTATTTGTTGACACGGGGTCATGTTTTAGTTGTATTGAGTGGTAGAAATCACAGAATCAAAGAATGATTGAGATTGTAAGGCAGATCTGCCAGTCGTCTTCTCTGGCCGCCCTTCTCAAGTAAGGCCACCTAGAGCCAGTTGCCCAGCCCCATGGCCAAGGGGCTTTTGAATATCTCCAGGGAGGGAGACTCCATATTGTCTCTGGGCAACCTGTGCCAGTGCTCAGTCACTCTCATAAGTAAAAAGGTGTTTCCTAGTGTTCACACAGAACCTCCTGTATTTCAGTTTTTGCCCATTGCCTCTTGTCCTTTCACTGTGCAGATGGCACAGGGCCTGACCGTGTCTTCCTTACAGCCATGTACTGGTGTGTAGGGCTGTGCTTCCCCGGGTGCAGGACTTTGCGCTTCCCTCTGTTGAACTTCATGAGGTTGCTGTCAGCCCATTCTCCAGCCTGTGGATGTCTCTCTGGATGGCAGCACAACCTTCTGGTGTATCAGACACTCTTCTCAGTTTCGTGTCATCAACAAACATGGTGAGGGTACACTCTGCTCCTTCATTCAGATTGTTAGAATCATAGGATCATAGAATCATTTAGGTTGGAAAAGACCTCTAAGGTCATCGAGTCCAACCATTAATTTAACACTGCCAGCTCCACCAACAAACCATGTCTCTAAGTGCCACATCTACATGTCTTTTAAATACCTCTAGGGATGGCGATTCAACCACTTCCCTGGGCAGCCTGTTTGAATGCTTCACAACCATTTTGGTGAAGAAATTTTTCCTAATATCCAATCTAAACCTCCCCTGGGGAAACTTGAGGCATTTCTTCTTGTCCTATCGCTTGTTACCTGAGACAAGAGACCAATCCCCACTTCCCTACAATCTTCTTTCAGGTAGAGAGCAATAAGGTCTCCCCTCAGCCTCCTTTTCTCCAGGCGAAACAATGCCAGTTCCCTCAGCTGCTCCTCATAAGGCTTGCTCTCTAGACCCCTCATCAGCTTCGTTGCCCTTCTCTGGACTCAATCCAGCACCTCAATGGGTTTCTTGTAGTGAGGGGTCCAAAATGGAACACAGTATTTGAGGTGTGGCCTCACCAGTGTCAAGGAGGATGATCACTTCCCTAGTCCTACTCACCACACTATTCCTGATACAGGCCAGGATGCTGTTGACCTTCTTGGCCACCTGGGCACACTGCTGGCTCANAGGACCTGATACTTGGCCTTGTTGAACGTCATACCGTCGATCCAGCCTGTTCAGATCCCTCTGTAGAGCCTTCCCACCCTCAAGCAGAACAACAATCCTGCCCAACTTGGTGTCATCTGCAAACTTACTGAGAGTGCAGTCGATCCCCTCATTCAGATCATTGATAAAGATATTAAACAGAACCAGCCCCAGTACTGAGCCCTGGGGAACACCACTTGTGCCCAGCTGCTAACTGGATTTAACTCCATTCGCCACCACTCTTTGAGCCTGGCTAGCCAGCCAGTCTTTCACCCAGTGAAGAGTACACCCATCCAAGCCATGTTTCTCCAGGAGAATGCTGTGAGAAACACAACACGTGCTTATAATAAAATCATCAGTTATTATTCACAGAAATGGGATTTAACATGTAGATGCAATGGTCTGTGAATCTAGTCAGGGCCAAGGCTTATCTGTGCTGCTGGGTATCTAAGCTGATAACGAATCTGCTATGCCTGATTTGTATTTATGAAAATGTCACTGGTATGACGTATACAAACATGCACATAAATATCTAAAAAGTTTTGACACTTTTTCCTGATCTGATGCTTTTCCATTGCATTGATTAATTTTTGTGCTTGGTTTTATAACTTAGGTGTTCTTTATTGACAAATTCTCCATTGTGTAAAGGTTTAAAGAAAAACTTGAAAGAAACTTCTAGTAAAACACTTGGTAAGTATAAACCAATCTTGAAATGAATTAATAAAGTTATATTTCTAATAACAGTAACTGACTCACAACTGGGTGGTGCCTAATACAACGAATATATTTGTTTCTGTTTTATATATTGCATGATATTTTTACTTTAGTAGGAAGAATTTTATACTTACAGTATTTCATATCCTACATCTGTATTTGTAGTGCAAATGATGGTAATATGGTATTTTTCTTCTTCTAAAAACAATCCTCTGAGAACTTTCTGTGGATTTTCAAAGAGTTAAATAGTGTAGAATGTTTACATTTTTTATAAGTCATTATTTTTCCATAGCATTCAATATATTTTTTTGTATAATTTGTCATTTTTAATTTTGGTTTCCTGTTTTGGTTAATTTTGTTGTCCTGAAGAGTCTTTTGTCAATACCCAAAAGTTTAGGAAGTTAATTTTTGCCTCAATGTTCTACTGTGTAAAAAAAAAAAAGGTCTGACTTTCAGTTGCTGTTGAAGCACTTGTAGCTTCTTTGCTTAGCAATAGTAAAGCAAAGTCTAAAAAATACCTGCAAAATAATATTTCATCATCACCTTTTGTTTAGGAAAGATATAAAAATATTAGTAGCTGTATTCATGTAGAAATAATCTATTTTTACTATATTGATGCATTTGTCGGACCTGTTAGAATGTCAAAGTATATATCTTTAGTGTTGTGTGATATTCAGAGAATGCATCTGCAGCGTTGTAGCTAGAATTTCAGTCTGCTTTGGACACCCAGCACCGATGCCTGTACTGCCCTTGCTGACACCTCGCACTCAGGCAGATTAGGTGCTGTAAGGAAATCCTATGGTCTCTTATGGCAAGTGGTACTGGGAGCTTCCCAAGAAGGACCCTTTTCTTCCTCATCGCTACATAAAGAGAAAGGATAGCTGGTGGGAGCTGAAGGATCTTCTGTCCTCAGCATAGGTAAATGTGCCGGGAGATGACTCCCAATGCGCCTGAAGTTTTTTCCTGGGAATATCAACAAGATTTCCCCCTTTACACCATTTATTTAATTAGGTTGCTTCTGCTGATGTGAAATGCTCATATTTAATTTTGGTCTGGAGGCTGCCCTTCAGGCTTCTTAGTACAGCAGTGTGAACGCAGACGTTATTAATGACTTAAAACACGTAAAAACCCAAACATTTGTCTGTAACCACCAGCCAATGTGTTAATGATCTTTACATGTATTCCATATTCCAAATATAAGGTGTGAATATATTATGGCTAGTGCATATAAAGTCTAAGCATAAAATAGGCAACTACAAAACACACTTGTGAATCTATGATGAAAAAAGTTCCTCAGAACAATATTCTTGTTAATTCAAAGTTTAAAGAAGTTCCTACTCATTGATATTATTGGAGGATGGATGTTATGCAGTGTAACAGTTCATATTTCTTTCCTTTTCTCAGTAAGCATTATTGTAGAGTGATTGGTCATAAATGTGTTTTGTAACATAAGGGGACATCAAATATTTCTACTGTGCCAGCTTCACTATCTACCTTACTCTAAAAATATAATGTTAAAAAACCATTTTAATGAAAATTAAATTATTTTGCTATAGGAGTGAAAAGCACCGTAAAAGATCAGCCATTGGTTTTCCATAATAAAATTAAATCATCAGGTTATACAGCAGCACCACAGTGAGTAGATACATTACTATTTTGCCTGTTCTATTGGTGTGATATTTTGTCACATAATAGAGCCATGTAGTCTCATGACTGTGAAATCAATGACCTGTGAAAAACAGATATGATGTTATCAAAGAAAAGAATTTTGAAAATATGTTGGAAACCAAAATTTTCGTAGCTTCTGGTCAGTGCTTAACGTCTTTTCAAAACCTATATTAGGCATCCTGTCTCTTCCATATGATTAAACTCTTTCTGTTTCTTCAGCTTGCAGAAAGAAAAGTCTGAGAACTTTATATGAATGGATTTTGACCTTCAGAATGCATTATCCAACAAATAACTCCCAGAAAGCAAAACTTAGGTGCAAACTTGAGCATTAGATCATTAGACAGTTATCTTCTTGTCAATGTGTATATTATCTTACCTACTGACATTACTAGTAGACATAAATAGTAAGAAGGAAGTAGGATTGTTTTTTGTTTGAAATAAACTATTTCTGTCATGAAACATTTAATGTTACATATAGAAGAGTCTGTGTTCTCTCTTGTAGAATGACCATGTTTTCTCCAAATAATAACCTGAAGAAAAAAGAGGTATCGAAGTTGAAGACCGCTTGTAAACAGTAGGTAATCTAGCAACTCCATTAGAGGAGGAGCAAATTAAAATTAAGATGAATACAGTTCTATTGGAAATATAGTTTGCAGCTGCGTCTCTTTTTCCTAACTTTTTCCTAACTTTCTTCCTAACTTTTTAGTTAGGAGTATAACTGAAACTAAAAGGCTTTGTAAATTTGCTATAAAATGTCTGCAGCAAGTGATTCAGATCATCAGACTATCAATTAAATTTGAGTAAATCTTACACGTAAAAGAAAATACACACATCTATTTTCTTAGGTTTTTCTTGGTAGAAAGAAGAACAGATGCTAAATATGATTGGAAGCATAGTCCTGACATAAGCTGGAATTGTAGTCAGAAAAATAACTGAATGTGGCACAGGGAGACTTAGTGATTTCAGATCATGTGCCTCATTCACCCCTAAAATCATGTTATCTTAAGCTAATGCAAGCTTACTCTAATGGATTTAAACAGAGTATACATAATGGTACAATTTGACCAGTGGATTGATCATCACTGTGGACACAAAGAATTAATGTTTTTTTTAGAGCTGGCACTTTCATGTTACTTGGTGTGGTATGTTAAATGGGGATATTACACACATTTTTTTCTCTTTAGTATTATATAGAGTCTTTGATCTATGAAGTACAAACATAAAATTTAAGACTGATTAATGCCATCATTTTTCTCTTTTTACAAAACCATTTCTTAAACAATTAATAGCTCAAGACTAAATTGTTGTAATCCTTGCACACGTAGCCAAGCCTTTAGATGAGCACTTCAGATAATTTCTAGATTGGTTTGCGCTATTTTATGATAGGTTAAGCTACTTAGTACTTCAAGTTTTGTGTGCGTTTTTTTACTATCTTGTTAAATAGATGATCTGTGTAATTCTTATTTTTACATACGGAGATATTTTTCATACTGCATATTGCCACAACAAGGCAGAGTTTGCATCCTTTAAATACTTTTATTAGATAGGTATGCAACTTAAGTTTGATTTTATGTACAAGTCCATATTAACTCTTGATCTTATGAATTCATAACAGTTGGTGATAGGAGTAATTTAAGTATGACAATTTAAAATTCATTCTGCCTCTTATTTTGGATTTAGCATAAGTTTTCCAGGAAATATTTATATAAAGATGTTTAGAATAGCTCCCAAAGCACATGTATTTCATAATTGCAATGAAAATGTATCATGGGCTTAGATATCTTAATATTTTTCCTCTATTTCTCTTTTTTCCTTCTTTGAAGTAAAAATAAAGAATATCCATTGGAAAGTTGTCCTCCAATCAAATATGAGAAAGAGATAACTGTTACTTGTAAACCAACCCAAATTTGTTGCATTCAGTATTCTGGTATGTACGGGCTTCATAAAATGTACAGTTGAGTCAATGTGCAGAAAGAAAAACAAAATTTCTATGACATGCTTTATTAAGACTGTGTATTTACTAGGTAAATTCCCAGAAATCTTTCTGGCAATATCATGTATGTTTGATCATAATTTTTTAACTTGCAAAACCGTGCAAGCTGCTAACACATATGCAAAAGGATTCTAATTCTTCTCTGATTTTACATCTTGTTTCCTTTTGGATTTATTCTATGACTTTCCCACTACAACTTGAAAATTAGTAGTCTAATCAGTAGTCTTTCACTAAGGAATTTATTTTCTGAGACATTTACTTAGTGTCATTAGGGTGTATTAAAAGCTGAAGGTCTGTTTAAAAATAATCAAAATACTCCTATTTCTTATGTAAAGATTATTCCACTTTTATATATTAAAATATAAAAAAAGAATTCTTCCATATAATCTCAAGAAATGCTTAACTGCTTTGGAGGAGTGAGTCTTGTAATAGGTTTAGTCATTTCCAATCCATATAAATATTATACAGAAACAACTTCTTAGATTACCAATCAAATGTATTAGCAAGTATGTAATTATGTCAATGTACACTCTGCAAACCACAATACTTTCAGAGTATTTAAAAATTTATATCTTTATAAATATTTTGGGGACAAGCACAACTTTCATCTTCAAGAAATAAAATGAATTAGATACAATCAGTAACTTTTCTAAAATATATTCCAGCCATCTCTGTGTTCCCTAGAGAATGGGAAGAAATTGACTACTGAAAGAAATTGGTTGCAGAGAGCTTATTTCTTGGAATGTTATGTGCACTTAAACTAAATGTTCTTTTTCAGAAAAGAAAACCATTGCTATAGTTTTGATAATACATTTTGAGTACAAATCCTCTTTTACTTACTCGGAAGAAGGGACATCTTTCTCTGTTTCTGTCTTCATCTCTGTCTCTCACACACACATGCATGCACACACGGGCTTAAGCAACCACAGTTTAGCAAAACAAGGTTTAACAAAACTTGCAGAGATTTTTTTTTTCTTGGAGTAAAAAATCATGTTATTTTAAGATTGTAAAGGGTGTTCTGTTATTGTTGTAGTCTGTGTTGACCAGATGGTTCCTAGCTTTACACTATCTTTTGGGTTGCAAATTTGCAACTTGGAATTGAAGCTTGGAGCAGTATTTCAAGTGGTCTGTGTGAAGTATGAATCACAATAATTGATATTATGTGCATCTTTAAACATAGTCAAAAGAAAATTAAATAGAAAACTTAAGTAAAATTTAAGAGGTTGTAAAAGTTGCTTTACTGAGTTAATGCACGCCTTAGATTTATCAAACATCCGTTTGTAGTATTGGAAGTGTTACGAGTTATAACTTGTGGATCTATTAGAAAACAGTTTTCCTCAGGATTTGAGATGATGTTCCATTAAACAAGCCTCCAAAATTCTATGCAAAATTATTTTCTCTCTTTCTGTATGCACAAGAAGGTTTATGTATTGTTAATTATGTATGTATGTCTTACTTTATATCACTGCACTGACCAGATATAATTACCAATTAGCTCTCATGCTGAAAATTCATACTGTCAAAACTTTAGGAAGAGTGGGGGAAATGTGCAGAAGAGCACCACCCTTTACCTCAAAGACTTCATACCTTTGAGTTTGTGGGGCATGCATTTTTTGGAATATTTTGTCCAGGACTACGTATCTTATTTTTGTGATGAAAATATTTAACAGCATTATCCAGTATACGCAATTACTAGTACTTGGAGAAAAAGTCGACTGAAATATTGCTTGTCAGATAAAATGAAAAATATTTTCATAAAGTAGTTCTTTGACAATTTAGTATACTGGTACATTTAATAACTGGTATTAAAAAAAATTTCTGGAATGCCCCTTCTTCGCATATAC
>VYZM01000592.1:332760-361516 GCA_013398915.1 Dromas ardeola
TTTTTTTTGATAGCAGGACTATGCTGAAGTAGCACAAAAATATTGCAAAATTATTCCATGAGGCTATAAATGATCATTGTACAGTATGTGTTTTCTTTGCAGTTTGTCTTTTGCATCACAAATCCAGCTTCTCTTTATGTGAATCACTATCAAGAAGTTAGACAGGCTGGTTTTAGTTCAATGTATATAGAGATTATATCCTGCAGAAAGTGACATTTGAATCCTGTGAAATACTCTTTTTTGGATTTTTTTTTCACTGGAGTTTGTTTTTATGCAGGCTTCATTGATTTTGGACTGGTAATAGCTGGGTTTTATCTCTGTTTCATCTGAGGGGAAGATACTAATTTCATTGACTTTCTTGCATCCGTACCTCCATCTACTTGCTACATACTAAATAATATCAAAGGAATGGTTTGATACTGGCAATAAAAGAAAAAATAGATTTTAATAAGAAAAAATATTAATCTAAGCAGACATATTTGAAAGCAGGGGGAAAAAGTTTAGAATTTAGAGGTTTCTAAATTTGAAAGAAAACCTTAGTTTATGTTACTCTGTAAATCATGAAGGAAACAGTATTTAGGTTTTGACACATTAACAAATGGCTTTGTCTTTCTATGAAGTAAAATTAAATATTATGATTTTATAAGGTGTATGTTAAGATGTATTGCTTAACATACAAAGTTCAGATTCCTATGCTAATTCAACATTCAGAGCTCCCTAAAATACTGCAGTACTCTGCAAATGCAGGCTAATTTACTGTGATGAGAAGAGTAACCTGCAACAAACTTAATGATACTACAGAGAAGCTTTTTCTGGTTCCAGTAGTTAAGGTGTCGAGTACTAGTTCTTTGTCTTGCTTGAAAAATTTTTTTATTTGTTACTAAATTGTTCTTCTGACAATTGGATTTGTTGTATTAGTTTTCTTAGGTTTTGCACTACTATCTCATTTATTTCATTGGTACCTTTCATTCTTTATTCTATGTCTTTTTTTATGATGCACAGTCTGAAAAGAAGTGTATTCTACTTCAGGCTCTTCAGGTAGCATAAGAACGCAACCTGTGCAGGTTGTTCTTTTCAAAAGGAACATAAATTTGAAATTGGCAGATACTGTACTGTAGGGGAGTAGGAACCATAAACCATAAGTTACGTGCTTATTTCATTCATGTAGTTCTTCTGTACAGTTCAGATTATTATGAAATCACCTATTTATTTTCTACTTTAGATGCCATTGGTTTTGAAGTGTCATAATAAAAGTATTTTCTTTTCATTAAAACCCATGATTCATTGCTCTTATTCAGAGCAGCAATCAATGGTAATGTAAAACTTTCCTTTTTCAAGAAATGGCAATGATATCTCTTCTGTTAAAAAATTTCAATTTCAAGGCAGCATTAACATCTGAATATAGCTAATTATCAGAAATCTTATTTTTATAATGCACTGTCAGAGAGGAGTGGTATAACAACAGCTATTTTGCTATAAACCTAATTTATTCGTTTTTTTTCCCTGAAGTGTTCAGTTACAATTTTAAGTAGTTCTGCATTCCTCTTCAGTGTTGGCTCTTCAGGTGTCTGTGTCCTGTAGTGAAGTGCAGGTAATGGCCAGCTTTAAAAGAGCTACAGCCAGCAGGGCCTCTTTGAAGAAGTATTTTTCAAAACCAGCTGCTGTCCTTCTCAATGTGCTTCAGGACTGGGGAACCCTGACTAATGCCTGTTTTGAAGCTTACTGGCCTCTTGCAAGCCAGCTGGCATCTCCTTCACTGTGCTTTGGGATTGGGGGACCTGGAATGCAGAGATTCTTACGCTTTTTGCATGGTTCTTCCAATTTTCCAAACCTCAGATTTTCCTAAAGTTTCTCATGTTCCTTACCACTTTGGAAAACTGTTTTGTATATTCTGGTAAGTTGTTTTTGTTTTCTTTAATGCAGATAATTCAAGGATTCCAAAAGGGTTTACAAAACCAAAGCCTGCAAATAAATTCTGCTGAGAATAAAATAGGTGTAGTAATTACATATATACTTATCCAGTACCTGTGCAGTTTTCTGGTGAAAATTCTACAGGTTTTTGGTAACTGAGAATTAAAATGTCTTGTTTAGAAGTCTTTTTATAGATATTTGTTATCGTAGAAGATCTTAATTGCTGAGATAAATTGATTAGCCTTTTTGTAATTTAAAGCGGTCAATTTTTTTTTATATAAAACTTCAGTTGACTAAAGAGAAAACGTGCACAAGAGGGCAGCATAAGAACTTTGAATCTTTTAAGTCTAGGTGAAATTCATCAGACTTCATCTGGAAAAATTAGAATAATGTGGGCCAAAGTTTGTTAATTTTGTTTGACATATTTTCTTCTTTTTTGACCTTTTTGATCAGCTTCAATATAATTTTAGATCAAATTAATAATTTTAGCTTCTGGATGATGTTTCTGGCTTTTGAAGTTCTTTCCTTGTAATTTTACAATCTTGTTTTTAACTGTGTGACACCAAACTGGAAAGTCTGTTTCTATTAACTGGAGATTATAGTATTTTAAACTATGATTTTTAAACAGGTAGTTACATTTTTTTAATCTAATGAAACAGTCCTGCAGAAGCTGTTGTAAGTGGCATGTTCATTGTGTTTTTACAAAAACAGCTATCTCAGTAATAAAAGCCTCATGGATAAAATAAAATATTGCAACTATTTGTAAGGTCTTAAGTGTTTTCTGGATCATGTTTAATATAGAATTTCATTCTAATATAATAGTCAGAATTTTTTGAGTAGTAGTGTATCTTTTCTTAAATTGAATTTCAAGGATATTTCTTGAAAATGCTCTTTCAATAACTTTCAAAAATTAGGGTCAGAATTGTCATTATCTGTAGATAAATTAGATTGGTCATTCTTTTGTAACTGTTTATATTTTGTGTTTTAACACACTGAACTTCGACAAAGTCAAAGTCAGGTGTTCTGTTGCTGAGACTTCTACAATAAGTACTTATTTGCCATAGCTATGGTGAGTTCCTTTATTGCTTTATGTGATAAAATCCTTCTGGATCTCATTAGCCTTGCCTTCCTTCCTTTTAAAGCAGCATCTGATCAATTACATTGTCTTCTAGAATATATGTCACTTTGCAGTTCTGTAAAATCAGTTTCTAAGCACTTGAAGTTAAGCATTCAAAATGAAATTCATATGAAGCCTGACTCAGATCTTGAAGGCCTTCAATGCTAGACTAACCATCCTGGGATTCAGGATTTTTCTCTGGGCTGAATCTTTCCACACCAGTACATTTCTTGCAGGTCCAGGACAAAAAATAAACCAGTCTTTAAAATCTCCAGTGTGGTAACTTAAAGTTTTCTGGACTTTCAACCCTCTGTTGTTAGAGATGGGCAGAGATGAAGCAATCTAGAATGAAACACTCAGGACAGCTTATTAGTCAGAGTGAAATAGCACATGTTCATCAACACTGGGGTAGATGCCAGGTTTTGGTCCTCTCCATGAGCCAAATACTGGCTAACAATCAGATGAAGAGCGCTGTGGTCTTGCATGATGACCGTCCTATTTTGCCACTTGGGTATAGTAGCAAGTCATAGGGCTCTGGACCTTAACCATCCCAGCTGCGCTTT
Organism: Dromas ardeola; assembly: GCA_013398915.1. Lineage (NCBI taxonomy): Eukaryota > Metazoa > Chordata > Aves > Charadriiformes > Dromadidae > Dromas > Dromas ardeola. The sequence goes on from VYZM01000592.1 coordinate 336,352, forward strand.
GAAATATTTGGTAGCCATGTTGTCAGTGATGGTTGCTTTCTTCATTCTATTCCCTCAGTATCCCACTTTGGGTAGTCTTCTTCGGACTAATGTTTGGACCTCTGTGCATCAGAAGACAGTGTTTCCAGACCTTCGAGACATTAGTTGATTGTCAAACTTCAATTTTCTGTGGAGTTTTTTGCCACAATTTGGAGTAATTTTAATCCAATTCGGCACTTCACTCTGAGGCAGTCAGTATTTAATGAAAAAAATCAGAAATATAACTGTTAGCGGAAAGACTCACTATTAACAACAACCTTATAACCACTTCTGGGCTTCTAATTCAGTTTGGTGTGGAGATAGAGTTTTTTAATATTACTGTGACAGTAAAGAGCTGTGAATGTGTTGTTGTTGTTAACTTAAAGGAAGTTTGTTTGTTTGTTATATATTTGTTTAGAACTATTTTATAGTTCTAGTTGAGTCAAATCTGAATTGCAGAAAGCTGAAGAAAATTTAGATACTAGTTTTTATTCTTTTAGAATGTGAATGTCTGTAAAAGATAAATGGGTCTTGTATATTTGTTATAACATTTTCTTACAAACTCCCTTACAGCAACGGAGGCAATGTCATACAAATGTGTATGAGATTTCAGGAAGAATAACTTGGTATTTCTCTGACCTTACTTAATTTTGTGAATCTTGATTATTAATGAGACACTTTTCTATAGTTTTTGTGGAAGAAAAAAATCAGTAACTCGTTTACTGTTACCAGTTTTAATACAAGCATTTGAAGCCACTATTTAAAATTTACTTTAATCTTGTGTATAATTATATTAAAACAATATGATTAACTCTGGAAAAAGTGTATAAATGCAAGAAATAAGCTTTATGATATTTTGATTATAATTTTTATTAGGTCATGATGGTGCAGTTAACTCTGTTGGCTGGAGTCATGACAAGAAGTGGTTAGTTTCTGCATCAGAAGACAGAACTTTAAGGGTCTGGTCAGTCTGCAAGAATGAACCTGCCTTAATTCTGGTAATTAGAAACTCCTGTCAGTTTGGTTCACAGGGGATGGTGTTTTGCATTTTCACCAATCCTATTTTAGCAACTCTGTAGAAGGAACATACAGCCTGATTTTCAGAGCTACTGAGTGGTGGTGATGATTCAAACTGACACTATGATCTGGGTGATCTCCATTGACTTCAAATTAGACTTTTATTATGACAATTTATGAAAAGAAAAAAATCCAGTCTTGGTAGACAAAACTAGTAGGCATGCCTTAAAGTTTTGGTTTTGTTGTCTGCTCTGTATGTACTATGTTCATTATCTCAGCTCTGCTTGCCTTTATAATCTACTCCCCAATTCAAATGTAAATTTAGAGTACAAAGATAGATTGTATTAGATTCAATTGACTACAGATACTATAAACTTTACTGACAACTACTTTAAGTGGAACTAAGACTTTATTTTGAGATTAATAGATGTGAAAAATAGGAAGGGCCACTACATAGTAGATTAACCTCCTGGGATATGGTCAGGATAACAGGGAGACTATGCCTCAACACCAGGAATCTCAGACAAAACATATTCAATATCTTCAAATGCGTTCTTAATAACTTACTTTGCATTTTAGGGCAAAGAGAAGTTCCATAAGACTGTACGCTTTGCGCAGTTTTATTTTATAGATGCATTTATATTGCTGTGTTGTGGATCTGAATTTCATCTATTAAGTTTTCATTTAGACACAACCAAGGATGACCTCAAACGGTGAGTAAAATTTCTCAGTAACAGTCCAGTGAAAGTACTTGTACTGTTTGATCTGAGATTTTTTGGGTGGTGAGGTGGTGTGGGGTGGAGGGCAAGAATATTAACAGAAGAAAAAAATTGAACAAATAGTAAAAGTTAATTGTAAAAATATTTTTGTTCTGGCATAATAGAAAAAAATTTGAAATGTCAAATAATTTTTTATAGTGCATACCTTATCTGGTGCAAATACGGTTTTACTATTACTGTTACCATTTGGGACATTCTGAGCTTTACCTTCTCCTGTTTACATCTTAGTGTGAATTAATGTATAAAATTACATTTGAGAAGTGTTGCAGTTCTTTCTCTTGTGGGAATATTTCTATATACTTTTTCTTTCAGAGACTCCAACATGCTGTGCCTGTTTTCTTCCTTCTCTGTTAAGTGGAAGTAGATCACTCTCATAATTGCCACTGACTTTCCAACTCTTTTATTGTACCTAATTACTTTTCTTATTATCTTATTTTGTCTCTATATTTCTTCATTGTTAGGCATCCTTCTTTCTGACTTGGAATCAATTCTTAATTATTAAGTGTCTGATATATCTTTTCTGTTCTTTTAGTTTATAATTGGAGCTAAAACTGTCCTTGTATCCTTTTACTAAGTTTCTCTGCTCTTCATTTTTTTTTGCTGGTTTCCAGCAGTATTTGTGTATATAAGACTTTATTATAATATATACAGATGCATGTATATATGTATACGTTCAGAAGTAATAGCATTTAAAAAACCCTTGAAGATATATTTTTCTTTGTCTGATATTGACTTTACATTTTGAGTTCGTTTCCCAGCATTTCTTTCTTTTGTGGAATACTGCATCATGCCTTTTGTTTCTCACAACTCTCTAATTCTGCCTTCTGAGTCAAATTTGGAAGAATGCTTGAATAGAACTGATTCAAGAAGGTGCTAGATCTAACTGCAAAGCATGCTTTATACCCTTAATTAGAAGGATGTGGCAATGCAGTCTGGCTAAGCAATAGATTGCCACTGCGTTTCGGAGGTGAAGACAGTACAATGAGAAATCCTATCACTGTTTCTATGTGCAGAGCTTTCAAAGAACTCCCTATAAGTCTTAACTAAGCATCACAGCAACTTAATTAAATGGTTAAATATTGATTCTGTTTTAAAGAAACTGAGAAGTGGAAATAAGAAAAAAGAATGTTATATTCCTTATTGGCTTATTTAAATATATCCTAATTTACAAATGCCATAGAGGAGATTTATTGCAGTTCTGGGAATAGAATACAGATCTCCTGACTTCTGCTTCTATGATTAGTCTCAAAATGATTCAGAATCTAAAAAAATTTATTTACCTTCTCCAAAACTGCGAACTATTGAATTTCCACTCATCAGCAGTTGTGCATACTAATATGAAGTGTAACTGTTTGCTTCTCAGTTTATTTTTTTTTTAATTATTAATTACTTTTAAGTCACATAAGAATTTGAGCAGAACAAAACATCTATGGGTTGTTATCTCACTTTTATGGTTTTATGTATTGTTTTAAATATCAGCATAAGCAATTTGAAATGAGTTTAAAAGGGATAAAATTGTGTTCCAGTAACAGAAACAATGCATTTTAAAGCCATTATATTTATAGCTGGTTGTAGTAATCATACATACAGTAAGGGAAGTAATGATAAAATATCTACTCTGATGAAATGGGAAACTATGCCACACATATTATAGATGGATAAAGCAGAGGCCATGGTAAGTGGGTTTAAAACTTTGCATGCTAATGATACATAAGAGAGTGTTCATTTCAGGTACTTCTGGAAAGTTAATGTTCAACTTCTTAAGTAAATGGGCTGCACAGACCTGATTCAGCACCTTGGTTCCTTTGAGAATGGAAACTAGATGAGAAGTACATAAGTCATAACAACATTCTAGCAGCAACCATCTCTAAATGCTTTTAGTTTTCCCATGTTTACCTTTTCTTATGCCTAAGATTCATTACGTAGGGTCAGGGAATGACATCCACCCTCCTCTGTAGTGTAAGAGAATATTTTTCAGTTATGATGAATTCTAAGCGTTCCAGAAGATGAAATGGTTCTTTTCCTTTTCATGTAACCGATTTTCTTACTTTACTGAACTCCAGGCTGTGTCTGGAAATGTATAATGGGACTACTGTTTGAAGATAAATTTTTACAGTGCATATAAAAATGTTTTTAATAGCCTGAAACCTAATGATTTGTTATACTGATGATGTTTGTGATCTGTCAATTACTTTAGACTTTGTCATGTGCAGACATGTTCCTTAAAATTTTTAAGGTCAGATCCACATCAAGCTGGTTTTGGTGGGTTTTGGGAGGTTTTTTTAGGTGCCTATTCATCTTCTGTTTTTAGCATAGTAACATACTTCCATGCATTGAATTTTTTTGTCTGTCATCAAAGTATTTCTGCTTTATCTGGGTCTCCTGAAAAATGCTTTCAGCGAAGGACTTCAAATCTGCTGTAAAGTAGACATATCAGCCTCTCAATCTTTGCAGGAAGTGCTTGTAATTTAGGATCTGGTTTTATATTTTATTTCTGAAGATATACCATTCTCTGGAAAATAACGATATCCTGTAAATGTATTCTCCCAAAATTACTACATGCCCATACCTTATCCCAAGATGTATACTTGGGATCTATCTTATATACCAACTATGCGGGATATAAAAGATGACAGAGGCTGGTCACTTACACTGTTGTCAGAATTGTAATGATTGAAGACTTTAAAGGAGGACAGAATTGTAGTTTTGAGTATATCAAACAAATGTGATTTTATTTGGATACCTAATCTCTAGGATTGTCAACTGAGATGATGTGCTGTGCATAGAATTGGAGAACTGAAAAAAAAGGTAGTAAGAAGATACTGTTCATCCATTTCTTTGCCTCCATCACAAGCCTTACTGTGGCTTCAGGAGGTGTTGGTCTAATTTAGACAAATTTTAGGGTGCATTTATGCTACAGTAGCCTCTCCAGTTGACTTATGAGATGGAATTTTGCTTATATTCACACTCTTGGTCTTTATCCGTGCATCATTTTTGACGGCTTGTAGCATTTTGTAATAGCTGAAAACAACCTCACAACTGTCTGTGACAGTGTGTTCCTATTGGAAACCCTGCGACAAAGGAATTATCTTTGCTAACGACAGGCTGTCAAATTTATCCATGAAAAGTCATCAGATCTGAGATAGAATTCTTGATCTAGTTGTATATAATTTTGTTTTCAGAACTTGCTTCTGATGGGAAAATAAAAATCTTTTCTTTCCTTTTAAAGATTTCTTATCTTATTTGTTATTATCTTCTTTTTACTTACAAAGTAACCCTTGTTATAGTCACAGAAATCTGTTGATTTTCTGCAGACAAAAGCATGGTTATTTTGTTAAATGCGCCTTCTTACTGATTAGATTGTTGAAAGATATTACAACTTAAAAACATTTCCTTTGTGTGGTCTCCGCATGTTTATTTTGATAAACATTACAACACCTTCTGGCCTTCACTGGATTAATTCGTCTGATTAATTCCTCAACAACAAGCCCTTTGTAAGATATATAACAATCTTTTCTATAGCAAACAGGAAATTATGTTAACTTAAGGTGTAGATTGTGCGCTTTTGCTTCTGTTTCAACATACATTTTTATTCTCAAAGTTTGTTCTTATATATTACAAGTGAGAGGCATTTAAGCTTTTGTCTTGTGTCTGTTCAAATTATGTAATACCTTTCTTCAATAACCTGATTACCTACCTTCTGTGTTGCCTGTTAATTCTTAGTTTATGGAGGTATTATTAAAGAAATAAAAAGGTAACCCAAGTTGTTATATAAGCTTTAATTTCTAAAAGGCAAGAACTAACGCACAGTCTCCAGCTGAGTGTGTCCACAACGCCTGCCTGAATTTAGTTGACTTGCACTTTGACTTGAATGTCTATAGGATGTGTGGCAAATGCGTTGTGTCCAAAAAATAAAAGGTCTTAAATATACTAAAATTCCTCTTGTTTTTCTTTTTTTTTTTTTTTTTCCCCTAAAACTCTTGTTCTATTTTTTTTCCCTCCGTTACTTTGTTTCAGTTTTCTCCTAACTTGTATTTGACAAATCTCAGTTTACTGTTCGTTGAAGATTTGCTTTCTGGGTGAAATTCTATCTGGGAAACACCCTGTCAGGTGTTTATCTATGTAGCAGACTGCACTCTAGAAGAGAGGTACTTCAGCTAACTCAAAACAATTGTTCTTGCATTTGGGAGCAATCTGTTTCATTAAGCCTCTTTTAGTGGGGTAAATTAGACCAGAGGAAGCTTCATGCTGCCTTCATTAGATTGTTCCTATTATCTCAGTCAGCTTGTTTAAAGTTAGCTTGGATATCTTTACCCCAAAATGGAGATAAATCAGTTGTTCCTGAAGTCTAGAACAGTTTGTTTTTGTAGTCTAATTGAATAAAATACTTCTGGAATCCACAAACGGTTCTTGGATTAAATTGTAAACCACTTTAGTTTACCTTCTGCTTCACCATCACTGCTGAGGTAGCTCTAATGTCTACCTGGAAAAGCTCAGCAGATCATTGTTTAAGAGTGGCAAAGAAAGGCAAAAGCAAATCATTAACCATTTTTCTTTTGAACTGATCTGGCTGATAAATGTATTGCTTTTGTCAAATGATCTGTTTTGCAAACTTTTAGCATTGTTGGAAAGAAGCAGTAATTATTCCTACAAGTGTGTCACATGTGGACTTCTGTATTGTCTTTAGACAGACATGTAAAAAGGGAAGTATGATACCTACAGTTACATTGGAATTATTTTACTGCATAGAAGTGTCTGCATTTAGAAGATAATGTAGAAATTTTGAGTTATTGCGGTACGTTGAACTTTGCTGGCAGCTAAGCCCCTACACAGTTGCTCGCTCGCTCTCCCTCAGGGGGATTGGGGTGAGAACTGGAAGGGCTAAGGTGAGGAAAACTCATGGGATGAGACAAAGACTGTTTAATAAGTGAAGAAAAAAACCCCAAGCAATGCAAAAGGAACCACTCGCTAGCTTCCACTAGCAGACCAATGCCCAGCCCATCTCAGAGCAATGGCTATTTTCAAAAAAACTCCTCCCCCCCAGTTTTACTGCTGAGCTTGGCATTATACATTATGGAATATCTCTTTGGATAACTCATGTAAGTGGTCGTGGCTATGTCTCCATCTGACCTCTTGCACTCCCCCAGCCTACTCACCCTGGGGGCACAGTGAGAAATGTAGGATATCTTAATGCTGTGCAGACACTCTTCAGCCATAACAGATAGATAAACAAATAAGGTAAAACCCTGGTGTGTTATCAACACTGTTTTGTTCACAAATGTAAAACAGCACCCTACAAGCTACTATGAAGAAAATTAACTGCACCCCAACCAAACCCAGTACAGTTATTAATAACTCTGTTTATATTCCGCAGGTGACTTCCATAGAAGTCATACTCTTCTTGCCCAGCATACCCATATCCATGGAGGAATGTTTTCTGTTGACTTTGGTGGATTTAAGATCAGATCCATGTTGCCTGTGCTGATACATTTCAGTAATCAGAAAGATCTAGTCAGACTGAATCACAACACAGTTTTGCCTTGTGTGATATAAATAAGTCTGAAGTCATTTTAGAGGACTCAGCATGCCTGCAACATCTGCATGGAGCTGGCAGATATCCCACAGGACCTTGAGTAGTGCACTGTATGTTGGGAAGCTAAATTTCTTTGATAGTGTGTGATCAGCCCCTTGTTCTGTTCCCATCTAAGTAGAAATTATTCTTTCCTCACTAGTTTCTCCTCAGTTTCTTTCTTATTGACCCTATAATCAGCACATGAAGTGCTATATGGGAAGTAGTGGTATTTCTGTTTTTTGATCATAGGTACTTGACATTTTCAATATACACACAGGATTATTTTAGTGTTTCATGTTGGTGGATGATCTATCTTACAAATACATGTTTCTTTTCATCCAAATGAGTTTTGTTACCAAGTTTTTTAATAGAGTTCAGTAACGAGTCAAAAGGTCTGTGGCTTTAATATTTAATAATGAAAGAAAGCATTTTGGTTTGCTTTGTGATTCCAGTGGGAGTTTACTGGTGACCACAGATCATAATTTATTTCACTAACGCTAGCATTCATTTGATATTTTTTGCAGATACAAACAGAGAAGTGTTTGCAAATTGGTACAGAAATTTCCCATGGCTTCAACAATGGAGATTACCAGCCTTTCAGCAGTAAATGATTTCTACTCTTGTATCCTTTGTATTTCTTATTTTCTTTATTGTTCTTTGGACTTGATTACATGGAAATAACTTTGGTTAAAGTAATTAGCATTTGATTCTTTACTACTCTTTTTCTATTAGAGTAAAAATGTTGTATTTTTTGTGATATTGAACTTCAGCCTTGGACATAAACTTTTTAGGACTGCAAGATTTTGATGCTGCTCATAGAGCACTAAATGGAACAGAGTCTTGATACCTATTTATCTGTCTTTTTGTCTATCTATATGGTTTTATTCCTTTAGATCAGTTTAACTTTAACACAGAGAACTGTATAGATACTGTGCTTACGGCTGGCAGCAACCGAGCATTGGAAGTTTTTGACCTCAACGCAGGCTGCAGCACAGCAGTGATACCAGAAGCTCATACTAGATCAGTCTATCAGATCTGCCAAAATAAGGTATATGCTTTATTGAATCTTATTTGTAGTACCAGTACAGCTCCATCAACAAAGAAATTGGAGGCTAAAAATATAATTGGTAGTAATCAATAGAGTTTTTAATATGTTGGAAAGGATGGGCAAGGTCATAAGTCTGTGTGATAGGCACCTAGATCTCATGTTTTCTCTAGTGGAAAGCAGGGAGCAGTCAGAACAACTGAACAAGCTTGCTATCGGGGAAGTGTATATTACCCTTTACCTTACTTGTGCCAGACTGTAATACTGTAGTTCAGCAAGAACTTTTCCTTGTGTAACTGTTCTCTTCTAAAGTTGAATCTGAAGCCATCTGATTTATTCTGAAACTTCAGAAACAGCAACTAAAAAAAAATAAATCGCTCAGTACTGCAATAGAATAAATTATTTAAACCCCCTCATGCTTCATCTGGTTTTCTTACTTGAAGATTGATTTGAATGTTTGGAAGTCTTATGATACCATACATGCTAGAATGCCCACTGCGTTGGGTTTGGTTGAGTATGGTTCTTCATTTCCAGTTGGAAAGTCCTTGCTTCTGTGGGTTTAAAACATTTCCTTATTACTACTTTTGTATAACTCTTTGTGGGTTTTCCTGAGAGATGTGATCTGGTAAAACACTTAAAATAGTGCAAACTATTTCAGTACTATTTGTAACACATATAGGCTTAAAGTTCTGGGTTTTCTTTTTGCTTGGTCAGCTTAGTGGCTTCAGGTTATTTAATCAAGAAAAAAATTAAAGTTGTGGGCAACTGTTCACTTGGGGGAAAAAAACCTAGAGGTATGTATATGTATAGCAAAGAAAATTGATCATTTATGGGGAAAATTATAGATCAAGGTTCTCCATTTTTTTCAGTTATATAAAATTAATATTTTAGATAAGTCAATAGGAAAATTACATATAAGCTATTTTGTTACAGTTTTATAGTTTAAAGCTGTAGAGTATATTAGAGTGAATATAACTCAGTGCATTTACATCAAGATAATAAGCTAAAATATTTTAAAGACTTATAAAAATATGCAGAATGCTGTGTGTAAATTACATCTTGTTTAAAGTATGAAACACATTGGAATCTAAGGTTAGCTAGTGATGAGGGGTAGTGCACTAGGAGCAAATCTGTGGAGTAAAACAGTTGATACTGCAGATCCAGTACCTACATAACAAAATTTATGAAGGCTTTCCTTTGGACTAGCCCTAGTCTCATCTTGAGGACTGAATGCTCATTAGTGATTGCAATATATATATTCTTGAAGTGCATTTTCTGGTTTAGATTCATGCAAATCAGTTCCCATATTCCAAGACTGCTTTGTGATTCTACCTGGACAGTAGTAGGTGGGGATAATCAGGAGATTTGATCTTTAAATAAATAAATAAATAAAATCTATTTGGAAGCTCTTGCAAAACACTAAGCAGGGTATGTTCTGTTTAAGTGTGGGAGAAACCTGTTAGCAAATTATTAAATACATAATATATTCTAGAAACATAGGTGAACAGCATGCCATTCTATTATTTCTGGGTTTGGACAGCAGCAGCTGTAAGCAAGTATATATAATTTGCAATGTAATGACTTTGATTTTTAAATTGTTCTTTTGATCAGTTCTAGAGATTGTTTTCAAGAATTGTCAATGTGTGAAATTCATCTCAACCTGCAGTGTACTTGATTAAGATTATTATATCATTTGGAATATGTTCTCTTCACAGCAGACGTTGTCTGATGTATAATAGAACAGTATTCTGAATCTTCCTCCAGAACAGTTTAGCAGGAAATATTGCGAAAAAAAAAAAATCATATAGAAGATTTGGCTGCACTGACTGTTATAAAGTATATCTCTTAGAAGATCATGGATGTGACACCCATTTTAATGGGTGTCTGTAATTCCTGTTTCCTTTTAGAATTTTAGTACTTTAAAAGTGAAAATATATTTAGAAGATAATAAGTATTGCTATGACTGTGTTAATCAAGAAACATAGACTGGGAGTGAAAATTGAATAAACTTGTCATATTACTTATATATGCATATAAGTTGCTGCTAAATCAGTGTTTCTGTAAAGGTAGAGATTATCTGCATGACACTACAGAAATTTAGAATGTACTATAGGGAAATGTTCAGAGGGACGTTCAAAAATTTAAATAACAGCTGAATCTAAGAACTTGTTGCCTTACTGTCTTGTATTATTTTGAAAATCTCTCTCTGTGGTCTATTAATTAAAATTAATGTAGAAGTCTTCTGTGTCTCAAGAATCAAGGAACGTCTGTTTTGCTTATCAAAACATGCAGTAACTGCAATGAAGCCAGAGTAGAATTCTTTATAATTGCTCCTCTTGAAATCTGCTAAAATCATTGAGTTCAGCCCCGACTCCCGCCCCCTCCCCCCAGTACTCTAATGACAATAGGTGGTCAGAATCATCACTTTACGTTTAGTAGAATATAGCAGATCCCTTGTTGCAGTGGCAGTTATCAGTGTGATGAAGCCTTGATCCAGTAATGGTATGTTGAAGATGATAAACCACCCTACTGAATTGTTACTTCTCATAGCTTATCTTTCTTTAGTAGGAATGTTTTGAATATTCCTGACTGTAATTAGGTTGTAAAATCGGACTGTATCCTTGCCTGACATATTAATTCTGGAGCCTCTCTACAGATGTGAGTACAGTTAATTAAAACTTGTTCCTTATCTGCAGCTTGAATTATGGAAGGTAATCTCTGTTCTTGTTAACACTTTGTGAAGTATTGCAGATGAACATAGACTATGTATTCATACGGTGTACATATATAGAATTAGTACATGGACTGTTTGCTATTGTAGGCTAGCAAAGTGCTGCAGTGGTCCTTCTTTTCAGGTGAGGTGTGAATCTGGTGGTGGTTCTGCCCCTTCTTACTGACTCTTCTCTGGAGACAGGAACAGTGGCAGCAACTAGATGGGGGCTTCCAGCTTGTCTTCTATTGTGTCACTCTTCTCCCTTTCTCATTTGCAACCTCTATGATGACTCTACTGCCTCAAGCTTCCTGAAAGTTTGCTGGAGCTCCAGAATAACCAACCTATGCCTGAAGCCTGTTCCTCTGATCCTGTGCCACTTGGCCAGTTTACATCTCCAAACCTATTTCACCAGTTGAAGCTAGGCTGTATCTATATATCATTAGAGGAGCTCTGTTTCTGCAGCTGTGAGTCTTCACTTCTCCACCTCCTGCAACCTCTTTCCTTTCTCCTTCTTCTCATACTTAATTCTGTACTCTAGTAGAATCCTCCCCCCTGCCCCATACTGTTCTAGTTGTCCATGACCATGTAGATTACTGCTTTTCCGAGAGCTCCTTTTCCCTGATTATGTCTTCCCTCCTCACCTCCTTGAACCTCAGTCTCTTGCAAGGGTACAGAGGAGACAGATGCAAGGACTGGAAGAAACTAGGTTTGGGAAGGTAATGGCCATGAGGGAGGAAAAGGATGCAGGGAAGTGAAGAGAGCAGCAACAATAAAGCTCACTCCCAGAAAGTTGGGACTTCTGCTTTAGTACAAAGAATGATTCTAAGAATCTTTACATTAAATGCAGTAATACAGTTAGAAAGTATACCTATTTTTAACTCATATTCTATGATTCTATAAATATTTAGCACTGTGAGAATAGTTATTTGAAACTTATTTCATATTTTACAGGGGTCATCATTCAGCACTCAGCAACCCGAAGCTTACAATCTTTTCATGACCACAGCTGCCGGTGATGGCATCAAACTGTGGGATTTAAGAACACTGAGGTAAGGCTGAATTAAGTGCCTGGGAATAAAAAGCCATGCTTTACCTTTATGCAGAATTGTCATACTTGTTGTGATATACCAGTAGAAATTTGGATGTGGAATCAGATCTACAGTCAGGCCTTTAAAAATGAAAATTAAAAGCTAATTGGAATTTACTAATTTTAAGAGACCAAAAAAAATGCTGATTCCTCAGTTGTAGTTAGCTATGTGGAAGCCATTAAATGGTCAAGATTGATCACCCATGTCTTACCTACCTTTGTAGATCTAATGACTTAGATAGATTGGATCGATGGGCTAATGCTAATGGTATGAGCTTCAACAAGGCCAAGTGCCGGGTCCTGCACTTGGGCCACAACAACCCCATGCATCGCTACAGGCTTGGGGAAGTGTGTCTGGAAAGCTGCCTGGCAGAAAAGGACCTGGGGGTTCTAATTGACAAGTGGCTGAATATGAGCCAGCAGTGTGCCCAGGTGTCCAAGAAAGCCAATGGCATCCTGGCTTGTATTAGAAATAGTGTGACCAGCAGAAGTAGGGAGGTGATTGTCTCCCTGTACTCAGCACTGGTGAGGCCACACCTTGAGTATTGTGTCCAGTTTTGGGCACCCCAATACAAGAGAGATCTCGAGGTGCTGGGGCGAGTGCAGAGGAGGGCAACGAAGCTGGTGAAGGGCCTGGAGAATAAATCTTATGAAGAACAATTGAAGGAGCTGGGACTGTTTAGTTTGAGGAAGAGAAGGTTGAGAGGAGACCTCATCACTCTCTACAACTACTTGATAGGACATTGTAGAGGTGTTGGTGCTGGCCTCTTCCCACAGGTAATTAGCGATAGAACAAGAGGGAATGGCTTCAAGCTGCAACAGGGTAGGTTTAGACTGGATATTAGGAAGAAATTCTTCACAGAACGAGTGGTCAGACTCTGGCATAGGCTGCCAAGGGAGGTGGTGGAGTCACCATCCCTGAATGTGTTTAAGAGTCGTTTAGATGTGGTGTTGGGGGATATGGTGTAGGGGAGAACTTTGTAGAGTGGGGTTGATGGTTGGACTTGATGATCCCAAGGGTCTTTTCCAACCTGAGTGATTCTATGATTCTAACTGTATATATAAAACAGTATATTGAACTGAATGCTAATGGTGTTTCCAAACCAGCATGTCATTACTGCTAACATAGGTAAAATTTATGATCCAGCTTTTAAAATACAAATTGTATTTTGTATTTTTGTTGTTACAAATTGTAACAACACTATTACAAATCATGTATGTAGTGCTATAAATTTGCATAATATATTATCATAAACTCAGAATAAAAATGCTACACTTTTGAAAAAAACTTTGTGTTGTAATTAAGAAAGCTGTGGGACAAAGGGAGAGAGTGTCAGGGAGGGAATGTTGCTCAGGAGAGGAAATACTTGGGGCAATCTCTGTGCATGATAAAAGAATTATGTTTAAAAGAAAAGAAGTTTAGACAGGGCGGATACGTAAGTTTTAAGAAATAATTTTGTATTTTCTTTGTGTGTATGTAAACATAGATTTATTGAAAGATGTAATATAACTTTTGTGGTACTGAATTTTCTATTTAGGAAATGCTTAATGATCCTTCATTTATTCCTATCTTTCTGTGGTAAGAATACATTAAACCTATAGGGGGCATATATGTTCTTGCCAAAACCATTCTGTATTACCTGCACTGAATGTCAGAAAGTAATGAAACTAGAGACTACTAGGTTGGAATCTGTTACCTTCTTATGTTTTTCTAATAAGCTGCTCAAACTGTGTTGCTGAAGAGTAATGAAAAAGTAGAAAGCTTTTCACAGATCACTTATCTGTCTCTTTGTTTCTAAATACTAATATAAGTAGAGCAGGTGAATGGTAAAATAGTTAAAGCGTAAAATCTGGGCAATCAATTAAATGAATATGTCTTGGGAAGAGGGGAATAATTTATGTATGTTCTTGCTCTATATTTAATTTGGCAAAGCCGTTGTATTCTAGAGTCCACTGAGTTCTATTAGCCAAACTTCAAAAAAGTAATTCTAGTCCTTATTGACACATATTTTAAAGGTGCTTCTTAGATATTATGTATATGTGTGTGTTTGTTACACATGACACAATGATCAATGTTAGTAACTGTTATGGTGAAGAAATAAAAAAAAATAATTACTTTCCACTTGCTAGTAGCTTTCAGGGGAAAAAAACCCCAATTTTTAAAAATGAAATTCCTTCATTGCTCAGACTAGAGATTGAGTCTTCTGTAATTTAAAATCTATTCTTGAGTTCTCATAAGGAAGAAATCTGTTCACTTTTTCCTAATGTGTTCACCAGGTGTTTTTCACATAAATAAATTTGAAATGGCTGAGTTTGGAAAACTCTATCTGAACTTGGAACAAGTCTCCACTGAAGTGTTAGGTCCACTATATGGTTACACAGACTGAAAATTTTTGCTGTTTTTTTTGTTCATAGGTCTTGTCCAATCAAATCCAGTCCATCCCTTGCGCTGTTGGGTGCTTACAGGAGAGATTAGTTCCTAAACAATCTTATGATGGGCCAGTACCTTTAATCTCTTGTAGTTGTTGATTTGTAAAGTTGGTGCATCAGCCATTACTGTGTTTTGAATGGTCCCTCTGGAGTGACCTCTCTTTATTTCTGCTTTGGGTTTGCCAGAATAGGGTTTGTTTAGTGAAATTTTTGTCCAGTGTTCTTGAAATATAGCAAAGGTAAGTCCACCTTCTCATTTATACTGTTTGCAGTGTTGTGGGTAGTAACACTAACTGCAAGATCTCAGCTTTATTGTTTGTTGATTTTATTCTAAATATTTGCCCTAGACATCTACAGTGAAAACTTTTTTGTTTAATCTGCTTGTTACCGTTATTGAGTTCTATCCATTGTTACTTTATTTAATAATACTGTAAAATATGGAATTCTGATTAAATAGGAAAAAAACCCTCCAGCATGGTCCTCTTGAAAGCTGCAGTTGAAAGCATGGGAAATAATTTTCGGAGTAACTCTGCACAATTTTCCTGGGACTCTTAGTTGTATCTTTTTATGCAGTTTCTTTGAAGATGGTTCCTTTTTTTTACTCTTCTGACATGGATTCCTTTTCTTATAATTGACTGGTGTATCATAGCAGAATGATCAGGTTCATTTTTGATCTTTGCTTAGAATAAATCTTCAGACATTATCCTGGCCTGCAGCGTTATAAGTTTTGAATATACTGGTTTTTTTTTTTCTCCTCTGAGTTCCAGAAGAATTTTTCCATTCAGTCTGTATTATCAAACTACATTTTTTTCCAGTGAAAATTCATTTAATTTATCTTTACTTTTGTTCTTGAAGTTGATGAGAGTATTTTGCCACTTCCATTTTCATCATCCTTACTAGATAAAGCTGTGACTCTGTCTGTCTCTTTCGCTATTGATGATCTGGAGGCATTCCAAGATTGCTTCAGAGAGTGCCAGAAAGTCTTATGGGTTCCTCTGAAGGTGGCACAAGAAAAGGCATTTTAACTTTCTGATGTTGTCAGCCAACCTCACACAGCCAGATCACCTTGCCAATAAATGAGGGAATCTTGGACACTGCTAGTGACTTTTGGATTTACTCAGACTCTTGCTTCATTTGCTTTGAAATGCATGGATTTGTAAAGTTTCATCTGAAGATTCTGAATATTTTTTGCACTTCTCCTGCATTCTCCTCGTTTATAACTGTAGAGCTAAGAAAAGCTCCAGACAATCTACAAAGCACAGTTACGAATAAAGAACCAAAGAGAATAAATCTTTCTGGAAGAACTAACTCTGGCTATTCTTCTTCCAGGTTTGGATAATAAACTATGAGGCTTTGTGAATACATGCGTCATGGTAAGGTTCTGACCTTTGACCATCTTCCAAGACATTGTGAAGAGCAATTTAAGTCTATCTTGTCTAAAAGAATGGCTACTTGGAGAATAAGTAAAAATACTTTCTCTGAGATCCAAAGTGGAAGCAGTGAACGCAGGAGTTAGACTGAGGTGCAATGGGAATCAGAATGAGAATAACATTATAGTACCAGCTTCAGGATGACCAAGAAAGTGTCAGACAAATATTTAATGATCAGGAGGTACAAAGGTTGATGCATACTTACATTTTTTGAAGGAGTTTAAGTGTTCTTAATGATGAAACACTGTAGACTTTTAATTGTCTGTATGACACAAGAAACTTTACCATTTTACCTCATTCTGTTGTCTCTCTGTTGAATGCAATTTAGAGACACCACAACTCTTTCCGAAGTCAGGAATCTAGCAATGATTCATAGGGATCTGTACCTATTGTCTCCACCATTTAATTTTAATCTTTCAGGAAAGTCTGGATTGGAATAATGCAAATTGGTGAGTCTTATAGATCACCCAGGCTAGATATATCAGAATATTCCAATACACTAAGCCTCTTTATCTGTCAGTCCTGCCTGTTTTTAGGGACTATGTTCATGAACATATAGAGCAGTGAGAGACAGATATATTTCGGCATCCTAGTGCTGTAAAACCAATGCATATAGAGTGTAGAAATTTAGGGATTATGGAAAATTCCATTCCCTTACACAGTAAACACGTAACAACCCAAAATGACATACTAGACTAAATACCAGCTGCTTTAATGTGTTCATATGTAACTTAAGTTTCACATGATAGTTTTTAATTCTGTTTTACCAGTCTGACTCCCTTAAATTTCTTGTTACCTCCCACTTGTAGATTAGATAATTCGATGCATTAAAACACCCAAAGAAAGTAAGTTTCTTTCATTCATTATGTTAAGAGGAAACTATCAATTCAAAGTCTTGCCCTCTTTGCTTTGTTAAATGCTTCAGGTACTCCATTTAAACTCTAGCCTGGACATTTAGTCTTTGCCTGAACTATGCTGTTGGTGTACCTGTCTCAAGTCCTGCATCCAGCCTTCTTTTCTGTATGGACCTTGACTGACCTTCTAGGTAGTTTGCCTTGAGTTCTGTCTCTGGCAGACCCATGTTGCAGTCTTGCCTACAGCCCTGAATCTGGCTCCATCTCCTGCTGTTCCTGACTGGACTCCCGTGATGGATGCTGGACCTGGTTCATCACCTCGCATTTTCTGGGACTGTCAATGGGCCTTGTTACCAGCACACTACTCTGACCACCCTATTCAGATATGGTGGGATGGCGTCCTGGTCAATGAGAACACTGTACTATGATCACCATTGGCTTCTCACTCATTTTCCCTTTTATATCAGCCCTGCTCTTGCATATCCACCATTATATTTATTTCTTATATAATGTGCATAGGCCTGCAAAATGTACACTGAGAAATGTCTTGTGAAGTTTTTTTTTTTTTTCTGCTCCAAAAAAAAGTGATGATAAGTTAGTCCTGGTAACTATCAGGCATGTAATCCATGTAGTTAATTGGAACTCAAAAGCTGATTAATGTTCTAAGCAATACTTCTAACTTGAAAGTAATTCCTTCCACTTCTGAAAGGGATAGTAACACAGGTAGTTTACACAGCTCTGTAACATATTATATAAACAGATTAAGATAATGCAAGGTTATTCCCCTCTGTGCAGGGAAGTCGTGCACGATGAATTTGCTAAATTGTGAACGCAGTCAGCATATGAATATGCTCATCATTCAAGCTATGTGAATAGTTGAATAAAGACTTACTGATTTTGCAG
Source organism: Dromas ardeola (assembly GCA_013398915.1). NCBI lineage: Eukaryota > Metazoa > Chordata > Aves > Charadriiformes > Dromadidae > Dromas > Dromas ardeola. The sequence goes on from VYZM01000592.1 coordinate 354,200, forward strand.
AGGTTATCCCATATCCCATATGCTCAGATCTTTTAACAGAATCATAGAACTGTTTGGGTTGGAAGGGACCTTAAATATCACCTAGTTCCAAACCCCTGCCATGGGGAGGGACACCTCCCACTAGACCAGGCTGCTCAAAGCCCCATCCAGCCTGGCCTTGAACACTTCCAGGGATGGGGCATCCACAACTTGTCTGGGCAAACTGTTCCAGTGCCTCACCGCCCTCACAGTAAAGAATTTCTTCCTAATATCTAATCTAAATCTACCCTCTTTCAGTTTAAAACCCCTTGTTACCCCTCGTCCTATCACTACGCTCCCTGATAGAGACCCTCTCCATCTTTCCTCTGGGCCCCCTGTAGGTACTGAAAGGTTGCAATAAAGTCTTCCCAGACCCTATTCTCTTTTCCAGGCTGAATAGCCCCTACTCTCTCAGGCCATCTTCACAGGAGAGGTGCTCCAGCCCTCTGATCATCTTTGTGGCCCTCCTCTGGACAATAATAATAATAGTCAGTGGACTGTATGAGGCTTGGTAGTCTCCTGGTGACATCCCTGATACGAGCCCCTAGTAAGCAGCAGGGGGCTCTAGAGAGTGGGTCAGGTCAGCAAATGGGCGCCTCCATACCTTTCAGAAGAGAGTCGCCTACTACTATCACCTGTTGCATTTTCTTAGTTGTGCTGGTTGTTATATGGGGAGCAGACTGGGCTGCCTTACTCGGCTCCAGTGTCTCTCCTGGTGTGACTGGTGAAGCAGTTCTGCAAGGGCACCTCAGGCTTCAGGGTAAATCTCTTCCTTCTGCTGGTCCTTGCTGTTGCAAGCTTACATTCTCCTGCATTACTGGTCCCCATCCCTTCTGTGTGTGCCAATGGGGGAGTTTTTGGTTGTTTGGCTGTAGATCCACTAGAGACTGTGCTTGGAACCAGCTATCTAACTCCTTCATGGCCTCTCTGATGCTATGCAGCCTACTCACCGCCTCCTGCAGCTCAACCACCTGTGGCAGGAGGTCCTCCGCCTGGGCACACCTTTTGCAGGTAGATGTGCCACCTATCCCTGCCCCAGGAGAAAGATCTAGGCTCTTCCTGCAATCTGAGGTCTGCACTGCAGCTTCTCCCTTCCGCAGCTCCGTTTGGGTGGAGTCATCAGCCACTGCTGGGGTAGATGGTGCAGACCCCCAAGCTGGAGCTGCAGCCTTTGCTCTCAGACGAGTGCCCACCATTCTGCCTTGAGGGTCAGGCAGGATGAGTGCCCTTGACCTGTGCAGATGGTCACAGAATGGTGCCTGTTTGCTGGGTTATGTGTACCTCAAGTCTCCTACTCAGCCAGTGGAATGTCCCTCCTTCAAAGACGCACCCTTCTGCAAAACTGCTGTGCCAGGCCCTGGCTTATGTGCTGCGCTCTGTTTGCCTGCTCTGTTTGCAATGCTTCTGGTTGCTAGTTCTCCCTGGGCTGCTTTTTATAGGCATTTTCATCTTCTAAGACATGAAAAAATACTCTCTGTCTGCTCCTATCAGCCGTTGCCTTCCCTTTGAAGGAAGAACACCTGCATCAACAGCAGACTTCTCGATCTAAGACACTTAGTGTTTGGCAGAATATGAGATGAAACAAGGTACAAATTGTCCTGGTAGCTGCAGCTTGGGTGATTTTTATATTTTGCCATACAGTATCTATTCAGTAATTGTTCCTATCTCTAGCTGACCAAGAAGACATAGTTTCTATAAATTTCTGAGGACCAAGGCCCTTCAGAAAGGGCAAAAAGGAGGACTATGGAACTACAGGTTTGTCAGCCTCACCTCAATCCCTGGGAACGTGATGGAGCAGTTAATCCTGGAAACTATTTCCAGGTTCAAGCATGGGCTGGATGAACAGGCAGTGAGGTGGATTGAAAACTGTCTGAATGGGAACCTCAGAGGGTAGTGATCAGTAGCATGAGGTCTAGTTGGAGGCCAGTAACTAGCAGTGTACCCAAGGGATCAGTACTGGTTCTAATCCTGTTCAACATATTCATTAACTATCTGGATGATGGGGCAAAGTGTAGCAAGTTTGCTGGTGAGACAAAACTGGGGGAAGTGTCTGATATACTGGAGGGTTGTGCTGCCATACAAAAGGACCTCAACAGTCTGGAGAAATGGGCTGACAGAAGCCTCATAAAGTTCAACAAAAGGAGGTGCCCCTTGGGACCAAGTGCAACCCCCAGGCACCAATATATGCTGGGAGGGGGGGATGACTAGCTGGAAAGCAGCTTTGCAGAAAAGATCTGGGGGTCCTGGCAGACACCAAGTTGAACTTGAGCCAGAAATGTGTCCTTGCAGCAAAGATGACTAATGGTGACCTGGGCTGCATCAGGAGGAGTGTTGCCAGCAGGTTGAGGGAGGTGATGCTTCCCCTCTGTTTAGCATTGGTGAAGCCACACTGGCTCTATGTGAGCAGGGAGGTTGGATAAGATGACCTCTAGAGCTGCCTTCCAACCTCAACCATGATGCGACTGTGATTCCATGAAGTTAGTATTTGCTTTTCTCTACTTGCCACAGAAATACAGAGATGGGAAACTTGCCAGGACAACTGATGTAATGTTGAATAAGAGAGCAGGATGCGCAATAACAGCTGGCACTGGGAATTAATTTAAAAGGAAGGAATGGGACAGTTGTGCTATGCAATCAGATGCGCTCATCATCTACCTAGAGGTGAGGAGAGCAGAGCAAAGTTATTACTGCCCAATTTAGAGGTCTGGGCTGCTAATGTGATATGTATGGGGAGCCAGATGTGACGGCTGCTGGATTACTGTTGCAGGTAATGAGATTGGCAGGACAAAGTGTTGGGAGGAGCTCCCGACCACCACCACACTAACACCTTTGGTGGCAGGAACAGCCTGCCTCTGACTCACACTCTGAACAGTTGAGGAATAGAAGTTCAGCTGCTCTAATGCTGTTTGCTGCTGAAATAGCCATTCCTCATCTCTTTCTGGAAAAAAGGCAGTGGGTGCTTATTGGACCACAGTGAAGATATTTGAAGAATATTGGACTACTTGGACATACTGAATTTCTTCTGCAGAATACTCAGATGCATGATAATGCTTTGATGCATGATCCCAGGGAAAAATCAGTTTCACCTTCTTTCAGCCTCTGAAAAGATTTGCCAATTGTATAAAGATAGTTTTAGGCATTAAGGTAGTATCTCCAACTAGTATTATTATCCTGTGCAATTAGATCATAAGTTCCCCGACAACATATTTTAGTAGAATTCTTGCAGCCACATGGAACTCATCTCATACATTTTCTAACAATTACACTTCGAGAGCCTTAGGGTCAGACATGCAGTTTGAATGAACAGCCCTTCAATTTTCAGATACTTTTCAGTTTGCATCTCCACTGTGAACTAACTACTTGACATCATCCTGAGCAAGATACAAATATACATGTACTCACAATTTGATTACTTCTTGGTCTCTTCTGAATGTGAGGATCCTATGATTTGCCATCTTCTTTTTTCCCTGGAGCTTTGAGTCTTGTTATCTGGATTGTGAGGCAAAAAGGGATAAAGCAGTGGTTGGAGTTCCTCCAAGTTTGTGACTGGGGATGCATGAAAGTTTACAGGATGGGGAACATGTGGTCCCTGCTGGATGCTGTTGGTGAAAACACGTTGAGCTCCTATGTGAAGGGTTTGGTGTGTATTTGAAATGAAACCCATGTGTACAGAATATCTAAGGTAGCTACTACTATGGTCAAGTTATACTTGAATTTTGTAGAGCCTCAATGGATCTGCTGGTACTGAAGGGTCTCTGAACAAATACCAGAGCACTGGGACAAAGTAACAGAATACAAGGAAAAGTGGTCAAAAAAAAAAGCAAACTTTGGTTTGCAGTCACGATTCTTTTTAATGCAGCAAGTACAATAAAATACTTATTTGTGAGAGTATTCTCTGATTTATAAAGACATGCACCATTCTGGTATCTTTCTTTTACGAAGACAGAAAACATGTTACATTTTTTTTGTAATATTCTGCAAGTTGTTTGTGACATAAAAAGATACATATTTTGGAATGTAGACTAAAAGCTGTACAATGGAGTACATAGGGAAAACTTGGCTGTTTGCTGTCCCATGCAATTACCAGATGTTTGTCATGGTAACCCCTGAAAAGCTCTGACCAGAAAAGAATTCTTAGGAGGCTGGACAGCATGCCAGCTGGCCACGTAAAGCTTGCGATATCCAAAATAAGTTTGATCACCACCTGTTGCTACTTAAAAAAAAAAAACCACAAAAACAAACCGGGAGGAAAAAAAAAAAGCCTGAAAGAAGAGAACTCCTAGAATAAGCTAAATTATGCACATAGTACCTATTTATTTATTCTAGGATTTTTTTATCCACTTTTTTCTATTGCTGTGATACCTGGAGATATCTGGAGTTAATAGATCGCATAACAAAGTTTCTACTGGATTCTGTGGAAAGTTTAACTGGAATCAGTTTTTTTAAATGTCTTTTTAGAGCAGGATTTTGATGGGGTGGCAAAGTAGCTGTACTTGTAATAGAACATACATCCTGATTATAATGGAAAAGTTGAAGAGGAAAACAAATAAGAAAACAGAATCCAGGATGTTGCCTATTACTGTGGCCGTATTAGCACAAGGGAAAGTGGCACTGTCCTATGACTCAGACATTGCTTTATATTGCTGTGGTATAGCAGAGAAAAGAGCAGTGAAAGCCTTGTAACCCTGTTAGTTCTTATGCACCCATTTATAGGTGGAGTAATTGAGTTATTGCTCACAGACGCAGAGGAGTCAAATTCTTTTGAAAGGAAGTTGTTTGCAGTGATTTATTAGGAGACTCTTCTGTGAAGAAGAAACACCTCATTGAAGAAGTTAACTTTTGCAGGCCCTGAGAACAAGATCTTAAACACTGAGAACTAGTCCTGATAGCCAGTGCTTTACTTAAGGAAGAACGGTGATCCTGAAGGCATATTTAGGAGGGACAGAGGATATATCAATTTTGTTTCTTTTGTTTATTTTTCTCATGAGGAAATTTATTTCATGGGATGCGGTTGTATCTTACAAGTATAAGATTATAAAGAAACTTTTTCTTCAAACATTTCTACGAACATTGTCCACATGTGACAATGAGAAAAGGCACTGATGAGGACTGTATTGTTTGGGGAACTCTGAAATTCACAAGCAATGCAATTGGGACTCTGTCAGGGACAAGAAAAAACATGATTGAGGCTGAGCTGTAGGAGAGATCTATTCTACACAACAAAAAATGTTTGGTAGGAGCCTAACTGAGGGCAAAATCTTGCAATGCCACATCTGACTACGAAGAGGAACAGCAGACAGATGAAGCACATCATGCTTCATTTTTATTTCTGTCTGCGTAAGGTATTTGAAGAAAAGGCTTGCCCCCAGTTACAATAATGCCTTCGCTGCTTAGTCTCAGAAACACATAACGATTGCGGTTGGAAGGCACCTTTGGAGTGCTCAAGCAGGGTCACCTACAGTCCATGCCTATGTCCAGATGTCTTCTGAATATCTTTAAGGAGGGAGATTCTACAACTTCTCTAGGCAACCTGTGCCAGTGCTCAGTCAACCTGACAGTAAAAAAGTGTTTCTTGATCAGACAGAGCTTCCTTTCTGTATTTCAATTTTTGCCCAATGCCTCTTGTCCTTTCACTGGACACCACTGAAAAGAGCCTAGCTCTGTCTTCTTTAAAGCCTGCCTTCGGCTCATTGATGGCAGATGTCATTGTGAGACCACTCGTAATTATCTTCAAAAGATCATGGTGATGAGGAGAGGTGTCTGAGGACTGAAGGAAAAGAATTGTCACTCCTATCTTCAAAAAGGGCAAGAAGGAGATCCCAGGGAACTACAGACTGGTCAGCCTCGCCTTAATCCCTGGGAAGTTGGTGGAACAACTAATTCTGGAAATCGTTTCTAGTAACTGAGCACTGGCACAGGTTGCCCAGTGAGGTTGTGGAGTTTTGCACCTTGGAGATATTCAAAACCTGTCTGGACGTGTTCCTCAGCAACCAACTCTAGGTCAGCAGAGAAGTTGGACAAGATGACATCCAGAGGTGCCTTCCAACCTCAGTCATATGATTCTATGAAAGTTATGGTATGGGAAGCATGTGCTACCCTTTATGTTTTCTTTTAAGTTACCTTGCAGAAAGTAAAGTACTTTAAAAGTATAAATCAAATATGTATTCTGAGACTTGTCCCCCATTGCCTAAACTTTGGAGTCATATGTTACAATGACTCATTTGAGAGGAGACTGAAGTAGCTAGTGTTCTCCTTTACTGTCAATAGGAAGCTTGAATAGAGGCAGGTTATTCAGTGGCCTAAATGTGGCCATTGGTTATTGGAAGTCTCTGAATACTCATACAAGAGCTATATGCAGACTGAAGTTGAAGAATGTTTTTATATCTTAGGCACAGTAATTGACTGTCTTTATAAGTTACTTCTCTTTGAACTGTAGTGTTCTCTTCAATTGAAGGTTTACAACAGTTTTAGGGTAGAACTAGCCTGTGGCGGAAGGTCTGGTTACTGTATACACAAAATGTCCATTGATATCAGTAGTTTTCTTACATAGAAATTCAGCCAAGTATATACTATCTCTGAAATTCAGTGTTAGGGTCTGTAAAATGATGTATTTTCATGCATTCAAAAGTGTCTTTTTTTATGCTTTACTAAGTGATAGCCATTGGATCAGTCATGAAGTAATGTTATTAAGTATGACAATTTCACCTGGGTAAATGAAATCAACTTGGCATTCAGTGCGTTCCTACACATACAAGCACGTCTAAAACAGAACAACATGGTATAAAAATTTAGAGATTTCGCACGTGGGTTCAGTCAATCGAATTAACACAGTGTCTGTGATTTCACTGGCCAGGAAAAAGTGTATATCACAGGTGTTGGCAGGAGATGTTACTCTTTCAAATTTGTTCCTGGACCTAGCATACAAAAGACAAAAAAAGAATGCGTAACAGCTGTATTATGGTGAAGTATATGAATTTGTTTTGTAAGGAGAAGGGCAGGTTGATAGCATTCATAATATTCTGTTTTGTCTGTTTTGAAATGATACCTCATGAATACAAAAATAAAGCTGTGAAATGAGGTATACATATATAAATGATAAATCTGAATGGGGTTGAAACTTGTTGTCGTGGTTTTGGCCAGATTGGCCAATCGGAACGACAGATGGCCCTCCCCCCCCTCTCTCCTCAGAGAGGAGAGGAAGAGATAAGGAGATTTACGAGTTTAGAAAAAGAACTAAACTACTTTAATGAAAATAATAATAAATAAGAAAATAAGAAAATAGTAATTAAAAAAAAAAAA
>VYZM01000592.1:361604-380070 GCA_013398915.1 Dromas ardeola
AATTCCGGAACTAGAGTCAGGAGTGCTCGGATCGCGATCGAAGGCAGACGAACAGACAGGGTCCTCCTCAGACGTCGGCCATTGAAGAAAACGCGAGCGAGAGCCCCCTTGTCCCTTAGCTCTTATACTGAGCGTGATGCATATGGGATGGAATACCCTGTTGGTCAGTTTTGGGTCACCTGTCCTGTCCGCTCCTCCCTATAGGTGTGACCCCTCTACGCTTCTCCGCTTCTGACCCTCTAACGGGACAAACAGCGAAGTTAGCTGACCTTGGTTGTTATAGCAATAAGTATAAGCAAGAGCCTCTGTGCATACCATTCCTTGGTATAATCAGGTCTTATCGCTCTGAGAGTGAACAGTTTCTGAACAATATGCTGTTAATTTCAGACTTTAGTCAGTTAGAAGAGGCCCAGCTAAAAAGTAAAATTACAAATCAGAAAAATTGGTTCTGTTTTACCTCAAACCAGGACACTTGTATTAAAATGTCTTTTAACACTGAAGCAACTCTAAATGCTACTTTTTTCCTTAGTTTTGCAGTGACTACAAAGCTATCACAGTTCTTTACAAACATGGACTATTTTAGGTAGATATTAATCTTCATCTCATTAAAAAAATAATATTTTTAAATGGGACAAGTGTGCTCAGCTATCAAAAACTTACTCCACAATGCACCTTGCATTATTAACACGAAAAGTAGGAAATTAATTCCTTGCGTTAATTGATTCCTTAAGACTGTATTAACACAGATAGGTAAGAAATTATCTGCAGAGCTAGATTAATCAGTTTGGAATGTCATTTGGATATTGCGTTTCTTGAATTTGCAAGATACAATAAATTAGTGGATGGAGTAGGAATGTAAATAGAGCAAGACAGAATAAATATCCAGATTTGGGTGTAAGAAAAGCAAGCAATAATTATTTATGTTATGATTCCACATACTGGATCTTCATTTGATATAAATTGCTTGAGGGAGATTTCTAAAGCTTCACAAAGCAGACTGGCTTTCACAACACCCTTCCTTTAATGCAAGGGAGTTTGTTTTCCCTGCTGAGACGGTTGGCTAGGGGTAGCTTAATGGTAGGCATCACAGCTCCTCATTTCTAAATACTAATGATGTTTCTATCTTTGTAAACTGAACAAGGCGAAAGCATGGTTTTGGGCATTGTCCTGGTGTAGTTTTGTGTGTTCATTTTATTTTTAGTTGTTAATATTCTTTAATGTCTTTCAGTTTTGTCAAAATCCTACTGCAGAGATATTTAAAATTTAATTTGCAAATTTGCCTTAGTAAATTTGTAGACTTCAGCAGGATTTAATGAAAACGGCAGTAAAAGATCTAGTTTTTAGTCGTTGTTAGTAAGACTGAAATTTCTCTGAAGGTGTGAACGTCGTTTTGAAGGGCACAGTAGCCGCTGCTATCCATGTGGAATTGCAGTATCTCCTTGCGGACGGTTTATAGCCAGTGGATCAGATGACAAATGTGTAAGTAATGTTTTTGCTTATTTTCCTCCTAAACTACAGGAACTACTCATATTGTACACAAAGTAATCTTTTTATGTGTGTTTGTAGGATTCAGCTTAATGTGCAAAACTGAGGCCTATCATTCTTTCATGTACTTTATTTATATATAGCAGTTACATATGATTCCTGATCTGTATGTTCTTCATTTTGCCTGAAAAATCATTGAACAACCAAATCTTAGTGCTCAAAGTAATTGTTAAAAATTTTCACAGTGCTTGACTCTGAATTGTCACGTGCCATCAAAGACGAGAAGAATAGTATCCGGTGTAGCACAACTTTATGTAGCGTGTACATATCTGACCACTAGGAACTATGTAGCCACTACACATTAATTTACTTAAGCTCCTAAATACAAGGTGATGAATCTTTCATTACTGGTTTCTTATGAACCAGTCAGCTGAATACAAAATGAAGAGTCATTCAACTGTAATTAGAACTTTTCATAATTTATGATGTAACTTTGATTGTGTGTTTCCTCCCCAGACTTGTTCTCTTCTCATTCAATGTCAACAGTATTTAAATTATTACACTTAGCAAAGAGTCCTGAGTAAAAGTGTCTTACCACCTTTGTGAGTATGCACCTAATTTTAATTCAGTAAGTCCTGCATTGTTGGCACAATGTTTTCCTTGGTATTTGCTAAGAGATAGATGGTTGCTAGCTTGTAGTATAGGCCTTTGAAACTGAGCTGGGGTTGGGTTCATTGTAAACACATCCTTTCAAAACAGCTGGGTAGGAAAGTTGTTTAACTTTCTTCTAGGTCTTTCTAGGTGACTCATCAGGACTATGACACAGGGTTTCTGGTCAACTTCAAATTCAGAACAAGAGGAATTTACTGTTGTGGCTAGTTTGGAAATACTGGCTACAATCATGTGTGAAGGTTAGAGATTTTATTGGCAGATTGCTGGAGGTTTGGCAATAGCTAATGTGTTCTTGACATTTCCATGATAAAATATATTTTTCAAGTTACTGGTAATTTGCATTTCAAAATGTAGTTTGCCATACAAAAGAAAGGCTTTTTGCTTTGTCTGTGAACCAAAATGCATCTAATACTGATCTCAGCTCATGACTTATATGATATAAATAATATCAGTCAAGATTACTAATTAAGGTTGATTTTGAGCAGTATAAAAAGAGGTGCAGTCACAAGACCTTTTGTCTTCTCTTTTGCATTAAGGCTATTGGTTGGAATTACTGCTGATACAAAAAAAGAAAGGCACAGAGCATGATTTTGCCCTTATTCCAAATTCTTGGCACATGGTTGCTCGTCATAGGAAGCTGAATAGCTGGAATGCATCCTGCTCCAGTTGGCATGTGGTCCCTGGTGGGCACAGTGCCAGTCAATATTTTTTAGTGTGGCTCCTGGGTTGGAATTTTGCATAATTTGCATTGTATGTCTGTAGAGAACTTGCATTGTTCTTGTTGTTGTCCCCTCAGGAAAACTGAGTCAAGTTTCGGACTCTTGCTACAACTGTACTGCTAGGACAAAATACAGTTTGGGGGCATTTTTAGGAGGCTGCTTCTCTTTGAGATGTTGAGACTGAATATACTTCTGTGTTTCCTTTTGAAAAAGAAAATTGAACATGGCACTGAATAGTCCATTCACATTGTTAAACTAATAACATCCTGACAGATGAACTGATTTGCAACTGGAACAGTTTTAGGAGTATCAAGAAGCTACATATTTTTGCAGATTGTATTCTATGAGTGAATGTCCGTTGGAATTCAAAAAGCTGCATAAAAATTCAGCAGTGGGAATACGAAGTGTTATCTTGAAATAACACATTCTGGAAATAAGTTATGTAAGTTTCCACTGACCAGCAACTGCATCTTCAATCAACTTGGAGTTTAATTTATCAAGTGCAATGCTTGCACCCTGTGGTTGACAAATATGATTGATTTTAAAGCCAAAATAGGCAGAATTGGAATATAATTGAGAGACATTAATCTTAAACTGCCTTTTATATTTCACAATATCTGAAGTGTTTGACAGGGGAATACGTTGGCTGCATTGATTAATTGCAAAATCAAAATGATAATCCTACAGGGCATAGAATCAGAAACGCAAAATATGTTATTGTAAACAAAGAGATGCAAATTCTGTCTGCCTTTTTCTCTACTTACAAAGTATATGACCTATTTTATGTGAGAACAGCTTGGGATAGCTTCTGTGTGGCTGAAGTAGCCACTTGTTTTTATTTGAACTGCTTTTCTGTGTGTTAGCATGAGATTTGTACATACTGTAAATCATGGTTGAAGGTGTTCCCCTAATTGATTACTCCAACTTCTTTAAGGGAACCTTTGTAAAGATGTGTGTAGGACCTGACAGTCTGATCAAAGCAGGTACCCACAGTATCCTGGTTTTGAACTTACCTGTTAAAATGTGATTATCCTTACCATAATTCATTGTGATTAGAAAACGTAGAAAGTTATCGTTTCTAGTATCAGATCTTCTCTTCACCTTAAATAGCCTAAGGTTACAAGAGACATGTGTTGACTTTTTCTTAACTGAATACACATAATATTTTAATTTCTAACCATTTACAAGTGGACAGTTTGAGGTTTCTGACTATAAGGTCCTGGACAAATACTCTAATTTGGTTTAGATTTCTATTTTCCTGGGCTCTATACAAAAATGTTTACCTAAACATTTATTTACCAAAGAAATCTCAGTCTAAAAGGACAAAAATATCTGAAGAGTGTGAAATGCTACTTTTTAAAATAGAAATAGCGAATCTTCTCCTGTGGTCCATGTAGTTCTAGTTAGCTGTTTTACTTCATGTCTAATTAGGTTCTTCATTTTTGTCTTTGAAGACCTTATGGCTCTCTGAATAAATTCCAAGTTTCCAGAAACAAAGTAGGGAATGCAGAAATAAGGATTTGGCTTTTTAATTGTTTTCAGATTAATTCTTGCTAGCTCTCTTTGAACTGTAGACTTTAAGGGGCACATTTTGACCCTAGTGCTGAAATGGAATTTGCTAACATAAAACTCTGTGTCCATGTCAAATCACAAAGCCTTGGGTCAGACAGTGGGAACTGTGAACCCAACCCAGAAGTTTTTTCAGCATAACAGGTTGCTACATCAATAACAAAAATCCATGGGTAACATATGAAGTTGTCTTCCATTTTATTTATGCTTTTTCTCAAAGTATAGGATTTTGCCTACAACATTGTCTCTGAAACACATTCTAAATCCAAGATTAAATTTATGCCTTCCAACTGTGAAGGCACCAAAGCCAGATAGAGTAGGAAGATTGTTTCTTCTTCTCCAGAGAGCATCAACACTAAAAAGAGTAACAGGAGACAGGATAAGGCAATTTGATGCTTATACATAACACCAGTGTACTAACCACTTGTTAATCCCATTTGTGCAAAATTGTTTTTAGGGGAAGTTCCCATTATCCAAGTGATGCTGGAAACATACTGGTCGGGGGGCATATCCAAAGAATTCTGCAAACCTGTGAGTGGAGGCTGGATGTAAACCTGGACCTGAGGGTGCTTGCAGACTCAGTTGTTTTTAGATAAAAGATTCTACATCTGGCGTAATACAAACCGTAGAACTTCTTTATAGTTGACACCTTACTTTTAAATAATTACAGAGGTTGATATTCCAAATAGAATGTCAGTCTTACTAAGCAATATACTTTAATGTTTTGCTACCAGATATTTATTTAGCTATAAAATTCACTGTCTCAAACCACATAATATCTTTATGGCTTCCCCTATTGGATTAGATGTATAACTTCTTTGATAAGGACAGGAAAAATACGTATTATGGTCCTCCCCATTTACTGTGCTTTGATTTGTAACACAGAGGCATCTTGGATCATGCAGATCAATTCATTTCAGGTGAGGCTGAAGTGGAAACGCAACTCCCTGAACAAATTGAATGCTCTCTATATCCTAATAGTGTTCAGTTCACAGAATCAGAGATAAGATAGCCTGAAGTAAAGCACCAAAATATGTTTGGAGGTTGTGCTGCCAGCACTGTTTTGTTCTATACATCTGCTCCTCTTGCTCTGCACTACTACCTAATGTAATCATTGCCATAAGAGTTAATGATCTATTTCCTGACTACCATAAATACATTATCAGTCACATTAGTCTTTCTGTGGCTCAGTTCTGGTTTATAAAATAGAGATTAGCAATGGTATCTTTCTTCTGGCCTTTTCTCTTTAAAAGAATACTTTAGATGAGGCCTGTCTCAAGTTGTTACCACTGTAGTCAGTTACTCTGATCTTATTTATACAAAATACTTCCACCCTTATGTGTCTGTGGTGTGATAAGCTTAAAAACTGTATCTGATTAGGTACAAAATTGCATAAAATGATCTAGATAGCAAAGAGAAAACCACCCCAAGAACCCCAAAATGTCAATGACAAAATTATGTGATTGTCTATTCTCCCTTTGAGACCTTAATTTCACTAGACCTTTTTAGGTCCTAATGAATGGAAGATAAAAGACTACAGTTGAGGGAAGAGGCAGAGGGTTGAGAAAGATGTTTTGGTATGGATGTATGTAAATGGAGGAGATAGGACATGCTAATAGTTCAGAATGTTTAGTTCATTGGGGTTGGACTAGATGACCTTTAAAGGTCCCTTCCAACCCAACACGTTCTATGATGATTCTGTGATTCATTATCTCTTGGGAGTGTATCTTGGGGGTATCGCTGATGTTTAAAATAGCTATCTTTGATACAATAGATTATGCTGTAGTGTTGACTTTATACTGGGTTTGGAAAAATAGGAGGATTTTTTTTTACTGGAAAATTACTTTTAGAAATGTCTGATAGTGGTGTTGTCTAGTATTTATTGTCTTGCTCTACACTTTGTGCCAGAGGGTTTGCAGAACATAATGTATTATTGTCCTGGTTTGGGGTGAAGCAGAGACAACTTTCCCTTGAGTGAGAGAGGCTCTTGCCTACCCTTGTTGCTGCGGCAGCCAGGGCCAGCTGAGCTGGGTGTTTACCCTGTGGAGGGGTTGCACCTGTGGACAGGTCAGGTGACCCAAACTGGCCAATAGGGTGTGCCAGCCCATCTGGCATGCTGAGTATAAAAGCTGAGGGAGGAAAGGGGTCAGGTTGGCTCTTCTTGTTCGGCTCTTCTTTGTTGGCGCTTCTCCAAGGGTTCTTCTCCAATGGACCTCTTTCTTCAATAACTGGCGTCTGAGGAGGACCCCGTCAGCTCATCTGCCTGGTGATCCCGGTTAGTGTGTGCCAGTTCCCATTTGTCACTGAGTCCAGTCTGGAACTTCCCCAGTGCCTGCCAGTGACATCTCCCTGGGAGCTTGATATGGTTTTGTGTATATTTGGATATATTGTATCTATTTCCTTATTTCCTTTTTTATTTTATTATTAATGTTTCATTAAAGTAGCTTAGGTTTTTTTTCTAAACTCATAACTCTCTTTATCTCTCTTCCTCTCCTTGGAGTGAGAGGTGGAGAGCATCTGTCACCTTGTCATTGGCCAACCTGGCCCAAACTATGACAATTATATGAAGCAGTGGCAGGGTTTGTCTGGGGTATTTTGATTTTCAGTGTCATTGGTATCCAATTATATGTTGTTCAAGTTTTATTTTCCATGTCCATATTGATTAACTAAGATAGGCTTTAAGAGAAAACATCTGGAGAAAATAGCATTAGTAATGTTTACTGTGGAAAAACCAGGACTGACATTGCTTGGCAGAAGGAAATCCATGGCAGAGAATGAATGATAGGGGCTGCGACTACCTCTCTGCCAGCTATTGCTGGAGAAAATGTATTCCTTTCCAAAGAACACAACTTTGTGTTGCTCTTGAACCTCGGTTTCTTGGATTCTTTGGTAGTGTGGTTGGCTTTTAGGCCTATGTAGATACGAACACCCAAGTATCTTTTAATATTTAAACCAAATTTTAACCAACATCTTTTAGTAGATATGAACACTGATGGGTCATTTTGGTAGGCATGCAGCAGTGAGGTGCTAAAATGGATATGTAAAGATTTTTACCCACAGGGCTTGTGTTTTCTATATGTATTACCTCTTCATCTACAGCTCTGACAGCAGTTGAATTTTGTGTATCATTGGTACATACGCCTGTAAAACTACTAGTTGATTGCATTCTGCTTGCAAATTTATTAAGATGGGGTAATCCTTTGTAAAGCTAATGAAATTCCCTGTTATGCCTAAACATCTGAATGAAGATCCTCTGCATCATCTGAATCTTTCAGTATTTCTGTCAGTCAGTCAACCCAATACGCAAACAGGGAATGCAATTATTGGTACAGCTGATACAGAAGAAAGTCTTAGCAGCAGTCAGAAAAGAGGCATTTCCAGAGTGCATGTGATCCAACCATGCTGCTTCGTAATGAGAGGTGATGTAAATTTTCTTAGAACAAAATCTTCAAGTAATAATTCTGCACCCTGTAAAACCTAAGTATGCTATAATACTAAAAGCAACCTAAACACAGCACCTATGTTTGGTGTAACGTAAATTCCACAGGTGAACAAATAAAAACGGTCATATATGTGAGGTTTTCGAATTGGCTAATTAAATATAAACTAAAATCAGGAAAAATATAAATTGGAAACTTCTAAGAATGGTGGTTTACAGAGGCAAATCTGAGATATGGGTAAGATCTGTTTATATAAAAGTTTTAATGAGGAAAACTTCAAAGTGTGTTAGCTATAACTGTCTGCATACTGATACATTTGAAAATTGTCCCCTGCATCTTGAAAGATGACTGAACTTGATAATATTCACTGTTTTAATAATAAAGAGTATTGTGAATTTTCACTGTTACTTCTTTTGTAGTTACGTTGAAGGAACTCAAGTGGAAACTGGAATCTTACTGTAGCGGTCAATTTCCTGTGACTGCCAGAAAGACAGCCTCCATGAGTGATATTAGAAGGGGAAGGGACTCAATGTTTTGATGACAGCTTGAATAGACATTCCATGCTACCATGTGGCAAGTGTATAAGATACCTTGGGACTGAAGAGCATTAATCAGTGCTTAGGATACTTGTGAAATCTGTTTTATTATGTGTGCATTTGGCACGGATGCCTATAGTCAAGGTAGTCTAACACTTTCCACTATAATTCTGTTTTCAGTTGCTTATAATTGAGAACATTTTTGGCTGAAGCTTTCCATGCTGGGTGTCTGCTTCAGGCTGATTGTTGTTTTTCATTTTAGTATAAGTAGTTCAGGTGATTTTTCAGTTTAAGATTGAGGAAGAATACATGGTTCAGTGGTAGATGTTCCCCGGTGTAAACAGGGGACGGTGGAGTGCCAGCCAAACAATTTTATCGTAGAATCTTTATGGTTGGAAGAGACCTTTAAGATCATCAAGTCCAACTGTTAACCTAGCATTGCCAAGTTACCACTAAACCATGTCCCTCGGCACTACATCTACACGTCTTTTAAAATACGTACAGGGATGGTGCCTCAACCACTTCCCTGGGCAGCCTGGTCCAATGCTTGACAACCCTTTCTGTGAAGAAATTTTAGCTAATATCCAATCTAAACCTCCCCTGGTGCAATTTACAGATGTTTCCTCTTGTCCTATTGCTTCTTACCTGGGAGAAGAGACCAACCCCTACCTCTCTGTAGCCTCTGTTCATGTAGTTGTAGAGAGCGATAAAGTCTCCTCACAGCCTCCTTTTCTCAGGCTGAACAACTCCCAGCTCCCTCAGCCACTCCTCATAAGACTTGTGCTCTAGAGCCCTCACCAGCTTTGTTGCCCTTCTTTGAACACACTCCAGCACCTCGATGTCTGTCTTGTAGTGAGGGGCCCAAAACTGAACACTGTACTCAAGGTGGGTCCTTACCGGTGCTGAGTACAGGGGGACGATCACTTCCCTAGTCCTGCTGATCACACTATTTCTAGTACAAGCCAGGATGCTGCAGGCATTCTTGGCCGCCTGGGCACACTGCTGGCTCATATTCAGCCAGCAATTGACCAACAGCCCCAGGTCCTTTTCTGCCAGGCAGCTCTACAGCCACTCTTCCCCAAGCCTGTAGTGTTGCATGCGGTTGTTGTGATCCAAGAGCAGGACCCGGCATTTCATCTTGTTGAACCTCATACCATTGGCCTTGGCCCATTGATCCAGCCTGTCCAGATCCCTCTGTAGAGCCTTCCTACCCTTAAGCAGATCAACACTCCCACCCAACTTGGTGTTGTCTGTAAACGTACCAAGGGGGCACTCGATCCCCTCATCCAGATGACTGATAAAGATATTAAACAAAACTAGCCATGGGGGACACCACTGGCAACTGGCCACCAACTGGATTTAAATCCATTCACCGTAACTCTTTGGGCCTGGGCATCCAGCCAGTTTTTCACCCAGCGAAGTTACACCCATCTAAGCCATAAGCAGCCAGTTTCTCCAGGAGAATGCTGCGGGAAACAGTCTCAAAGGCTTTTCTAAAGTCTAGGTAAACAACATCCACAGCCTTTCCCTCATCCATTAAGCAGCTCACCTTGTCGTAGAAGGAGATCAGGTTAGTCAAGCAGGACCTGCCTTTCATAAACCCATGGTGACTGGGCCTGGTTGCTTAGTTGTGCTGTATGTGCTGTGTGGTGACCCTCAGGATGGTCTGTTCCATAACCTTCCCTGGCGCTGAGGTCAGACTGACAGGCCTGTAGTTCCGCAGATCCTCCGTCTGCCCCTTCTTGTAGATGGGTGTTCGCATTTGCTATCTTCCACTCAACTGGGACCTCCCTGTTTAGCCAGGACTGCTGATAAATGATGGAAGTTGGCTTGGTGAGCACTTCTGCCAGCTCCCTCAGTACCCTTGGGTGGATCCCATCCGGCCTCATAGACTTGTGTGTATCTAAGTGGTTAGCAGGTTGCTAACAATTTCCCCTTGGATTATGGGGGGTTCACTCTGCTCCCTGTCTCTGTCTTCCAGCTTGGCGGCGCTGGGTACCCAGAGAACAACTGGTCTTACCATTAAAGGCTGAAGCAAAGAAGGCATTAAGTATCTCAGACATAAAGTACTATCATGTACTTTGGGAGTGTGCATTATGTTTCATGTCACTAATCAAGGCAAATGGAGACTAATGCCTTATTAATAAATCCAGATACCTTTTGTAAAAGTGTAAGTAAGATTATTTATTTATTTTTCTATCAAGAGGTTTTAACACTTCCATCTTCTGTAGCTGATTTGAAATATTAGAAAAAATAGTTACTGGAAAGGGATGACTTTGGCCAATCCATGCAAAACTTCTTAATAACAAAAATCTCTATTTACATAAGGTCAAACTAGGTATTTTATATAGCAGTATTTTTTTTTTTCTCCCCCCGCCCCCAGCCCCTGCCCCGTGATTTGTTTTTAAAATACGTGCTCTGGTTTAAAGCCACAACAGTTACAAAGGGTTTTTCTTGAAACTGATGTTGCTTTTCTGGTCCCTGTGCAAGACGTGATAGCAAGGAGAATTCTTCTGTTATGCATTGTGTTTCTGATTTTCTTCCCTCTCTTTCCCTCCCCAGGAGGGAGAAGTGTGAGTAGTCTGACTCTAATGCATATGGCCATGAATTGGGCTAGGGGGCAGTGGGAACAGATGGGGACAAGTTTGCTTTGAAGACGGAGTATAAGAAAACAGAGGAAAGAATTTATAGTGAAACTCTGCAGATAAAGAGTCAATTTATTTAGCACACTCTCTCTACCAATGCAGTCGAATTAAGTAGTTTTCCATTTGGATACAAATTCTTCCCCTCAAGGAAGGACCTTCACCCTTCTTCTCTGTCTCTTGCTACAAATTTAAAGAAGAAAGTAGAACTTGTATGGACATATAAGGTGCTAAATACACTCTCTCACTGTGGCTTAATGAAAACTGACTACTCCAAATTTTCTTCAAACTTCAAGTGAAAGGAAACACAAGTAAGTATGTGGTTATGGGTGCAGGAAACTTGTTTGGAAGCTATTGGTACAGGTAAATGATTTTTACTTTTGGCTGACCCTTGGACAGAAATGGAAAGGAAATGCCAGTATCTACTGAATCAGTATTTTTATTACAAGAAATTGGTCTTAATATAAAAAAAAGGGATTGACCTTGGCTAAAGTCTATAATAGCTTATATGCACATATGCGTTTTTGGTATTGCTCAGTACTTCCTAGGCGGTTTTGCTTTCTTTTTTTATTACATTTGGTTTGCTGAAAATCTGTTCTTCTTCTGTCATTGAATTCATATTTTAAACTTTTTTTTTCCCTGTGGCTAGTATTATGGTATCATTTATAATTCACTCATTGTTCTTTTTTTCTGTAGAGAAGAATATGCTAAAAAGATCTAGTAAGTATAGAATACAAAAACAACTTGAATGACATCAGAAATGTAGTAAAACTAGAATGATGGCAGACTACAGTAGGAGAATGTTTATACTGGAGTTATTCCCCTTCTTATGAATACCTGAATGTCATGTCTGTTGAAATACAATTTCCTTTGGGTTGTTGTTGGTTTTTCTGTTTGTTTTTTTGTTTGTTTGTTTGTTTGTTTTTTTTTTTACTATTCAAGTTAAAAATAAATTTACTGAAAAGTTTATTTTCAATCTTGCACCAAGTTAACTTTTATTCTCAGAATTTAGACTATCACTGGCTAGTTTAAATATCTGTGACTGGAGTTACTTAAATGGAAGGTGTTTTTATACATTCTTTATGGTGATGGTTTTCTTTTAATCACAATTTATTGTGTTACACGTGAAAATTACTCTGATTTAAAATATTTGCTATTACTTTTCTTAAAAGCACAGTTATTGGAAGAGAAGATGATAGCTACCACAAAATAATAAACTGTTCTGGGATGTAGTCAGGGAGTCTGCCACATTTTCTGTTGAAACTGAACCATGACACCTAAATATTTAAGATTTGTTGGGCTACAAATACAGTATCAGAAGGAAGCTTAACACTATTTCTGTTAGGATAGAATCATAGGAATGAAGTACAGTGGGAAAGTTGTGTTCCTAGCCATGTTCTGTGTGTAGCAGCTGTTCAATATGAAAGTATTCTCTGTAGTAAAGATCAGAGTAAAGGTCATGCTGATGAATGCTTCTGTGGTTAGCAACAGGTGGGCTGCGATCTGTACTTGCTTGTCGTTACTTTTCTCTGACCCAGTGAATCTTGTTACACAACGTGACAATTCAGAAGAGCAATGCATCCCCAGCCTAACCTCTAGCTTAGGGCGTAGAAGCATTTCCTGAAAGGTGGGAGGTAAGAGTTTGAATGCTTTTTAGGCTCGAAAGTGTGATTAACTTGTATCTCTTTTTAGACAACTGAATACACGCTTGCTAGATTCTACTGAAGCTACAAAACTGCCTCGTAGCAATTTCGAAAGAAATGTGTGAGCCAAATGGTTGATTGAAGAACTGTGTGAAGAGCATAAATTACTAGAATACCTGGGTTTCACAAACATTGGATTTGTCTTCAAAAAAAGCAGTGAAATATTATCACACCTATTTTACAGAGAGGAATTGGGACGTAGAGATTAAGCTAAAAATGAATGTATTCCTCCCCAAATTAAACTGAGAACCTGGAATGGAAAATTAATTTTTATTGGATGAGTTTGGCGAAGTTCTGTAAACCACTAGATTATGATGGAAAATTTTCAGCTTCACTAACTATCTCTGTGATATGTTCTCTTAGTTGAAACGTGGAGCCGTGTTTCTTCTTGGCTCAGAAATTATTGGAACGCATTGTAGATCTGTGATTCAGAGCGTTTTGTGCTTTTGACCCTTGCCGTCCTTAACTTTGCCTCTTCTTTGTGCCTACTTCCATGAGGGAGGAGAACAGGCTTGAAGAGAAAAAGAAAAGTGACAGTAAGGCAATTTGGGGTCAGGAAGAGAAAAGATGGTGAGTGACAGAAAGCGTAGTCCTGTCTGCTGCTTATAGCCCTCTGCCAAAGATTGGTCTTAGTATGTGCAGAAGAACTGATGCAGGCATTCCAAAAAACTTGCAAATGCAGAGTAATTCGCCTGTGAAGAGAAATAAATGTTTGCAATAGGAGTTTTGTAAATCTATTTTACTAGTTCCCTATGTGTCAGTTGTGCAGAGTCCAGAGGACTTACGCTACCAATACCAAACACCTGAATTTTAGAGTTGATTTTATTCTCTCCAGTATTTTCCTCATTCAGTTCTATTCTGTTTAAGTTCTTATATCTCACAAAACTTTGTAGTGTGTTAAGAAATACGATATATTTGTCCTGTTTTGGTCATTCCCACAGTTACAAAGGGGATGGGCATGCATGCAATAACAACAAGGAATAGGATTTGAATCTTTCATGACACAAACACCTAACAGGTATCATGGCATTACTGAGTATTGTGATACTATTGAACCATTTTGACAAGAGGTCCACAGGATTTTGTGGGGCTGTTTAGTAAGAATGATTTCTTCCTGTTACCATGAATACTCTTTCTTCAGTCAGTTAGATGCATAGGAGCATCCTGTTCTGGGGTCTGCAGTGCAGCTTGTATTCCTTCTTGCTCTCCTCTCAGCGTAGTCCCTTCCTTTCTGGAGTCTCCTTGTAATAGGGACTTATACAGCATCTCATCTCTCATTTTCTTGAGACTTGCAGATTTCCATTAATAATGTGAGCATGGCCACTGTAGTCTGCTCTGGCACTGTGGTGGTGAAGTACAACCTGACTGCAGTGGCTACACCTCATCCTTGCTGGAGTAAAAAGGTCGTTGCTAGCACTCTGTTTTCAGAACAAAGTCCTGTGGGAAGTCTGGACAGTAGGGCCAGGTGATATTCAGTGTGACAAAGCTTGGCTATGAACAAAGCACAATGTTTCAGGTACTGTGACAGCACATAGATGGCAGCATCTGGTAATTTTGATATCAGTTGAGTCATGGTATAGTATCATCAGAGTGAAGAATGGAGAGACAGTATGGAAGGAGGAGAATGGATGGATGTAGCCCTATAAAATAAGGGAAATTTTGAAGGGTACTATTATGTTAGAACTCTGAAACTTTCTCTGTTTAAGCCTAATTACTTGGCAATATTGTAATCTGTTCAGAATGTAAAGTAAGTAACCAGCACTACCTCTTAATATTGTTATGTCAATAAAGAGGAATATTATGACTAACTGGAGATATTTACAAACAGCAATTGTGTTGTTTCTGTATGGAAACAGCAAGAACTTGAGTTGTCCTGTGTTTAGGCTGAATTTACTAATATATGGTCTTGTACTTTCCATCAGAGAAAATAATTTCATGTCTACAGACACATCAGAATGCCTTCTTCATTATATCACTTTTATCTTGTTTGGGTTCCCCTGACCTACCTGTTCCCTTCCGAACAGATCATGTCCCAAGTGGTATAAGTCACAGCAGCTGTGGTATGGCCTATGTTTCTGTCTGTTTTTATGTACTTCATTTATGCCAGTAGATGACTTTAATTCCATATCCTGGATTGAATCTAGGATATGTGAGGTATGCAATTGGATGCAATTAAGTAGATTTACAGCAGGCCTCTTGGTTTGCCTCTCAGTGAATATGTTCACGAATGGAATATTTCACACTGGGGACTATCCAGTGTATCTTCAGTGCTGGTTTGGACTAGAGAATCTTTGGAGTTGGCTGATAAGACTTGTTTTCTCAGTGAGGCATTAAGTGTTTTTTCAGGACCTACATTGTTCTTTGAATCTTTTATTAAATTGGGAAGACTGTCAGCTGAGTCCACAAGTTTTGGGGACGTGTATCTTGCAGTAGCTTGACGTCTGCTAGGGAAAACTCAGCTGCCTTGGGTCTGAATCATTAAACTCATTTTAGGGTACTATCAACAAAAAACTTAAGACAAGTGACAGAGTAAATACATTGTTATATTGGTGTCTATGCACAGTTTGGTTTAGTTTGTTACGCTGTGCTCAGAGTTCCATGTTCATAGTCTTAACTGCAGAGATTTAGCAAAGGCAATAGAACATTTTAATTTTTTATTGGAACTGTAAAGTTCGGATAATCATCTTTGGTTCTTGCGTGCTTTGCAGTTTATTCTTTCTTTTGAGATACAAGTTTTCTTTATAATGTACCAAATAAGTCTGCATATTTTCTACATATGTGTCTTTTCTGATATGCCTTGTGTATGCATACTGTCCAACTGTATCCTGCAAATAATTGTTATTTTTACTAGATAAGGCATAGTCTAAAACAATCCTATGTGCCTGCACTTGACTCTCACAAGTGTTTCTTATGTGGAGGATCTATACCACAGGATTTATTTTAAAATATTTTCTGTTTTGTTTATGTAAGATAATGCTAATTTAGTATCACAATCCAACCGTTTTCATAGTATCAGTATGTCTGTGACCTTCACTGAATTTTGGTTTGGTTTCTTCATGCAGTTTTGCATTGGAGCTGTTTCATTATTTGAGGCTGCACGAATAAGAATGTAATTATTTTGCTACTAAATTTAATTTACTCCTTGGAAAGCACTTTAGCCTTTCCTTTGAGAAGCAAAGGCAGGCAGCATGCTTTTTGTGTTTGATGATACCTGCATCGCTTGTAATATTATTGATTTGTTATTGAATTCTATGCTGTTCAATTAAAAACTGCAAAAACCTACATAGAAACTGAAAAATTTTATTTAATTTAGCGACAAACATAAGAGTTTTCAAGTTTAGACACCAAGGCTTTAGATTCTACATATTTCTACTTAAAAGAAAGAGTTTAAATTCTGGAGAATGCCCTTAAAAATATTTTTCAAAAAGGGTCAATTTTTTACCTGCCTACTTGAAATATACCTAATGTTATTTATTTAAGGGGAAAAGATTGCATGACTCTTTCTAAATATTTTTCTTTTCATTTGAGTTAACGTAAGCACTTGTTAAATTATCCTGAATGATAGAAATCAATTCTAAGATGTTGATAACTTTTATACCTGTTTAGCTATTATGGAAATTTTCTATCTCCTCTGTAGGCTGAATCTTTAGTCTTCCTATACTATAACTTAGTGCTTCTAGAATGTGATAGCTTTCTTTAAAGTGAAAATATAATCTCATTGTTTTTTAGGCTTACATATATGAAATGCGTTCAAGCACTTTTTCACATAAACTGGGAGGACACACAGAATCTGTCATCGATGTGACTTTTAGTCCCTCATCTCCAAAGGTAAGTCATTGCTTTTTTCCCCCTCTTTGTAATTAAAATATGTAAGCCCTTCGCTGTAAGCTTGCTTTATACTGCTCTTCTATTTACCTGCCAATATGCTGTGCAGCTGTAAGGCTGTTCACCTACTTCCGACTATAGGGCATTTATTGTGTCAATTATAAACTAATGCAAAATGCTGCATGCTACAGAGACAAATGCTGTGACTAACTGCCTACAAAGAAGAATTCTACCACGGGAACTATTGCGAATCTGTACTTGTTGAATACTGTGAAAATGTACATCCTTCCTCAAATTACCTGAGTAGACTACTCCTAATTAAGAGAATTTAAGAGAAATAAGTAGGGGCAGGGAAGCAACAAGGGGGTAAGGCCTGCTGTAATTACCCAAAGGCCTGAAAGATTTAAAAAGCAATGTTAATTTAAATGTGCTGTGTCAGAATAAAAAATGAAATAGCTTTAGGACACTGTTTTGAAAAACTGTTACTGTTATGTTTTGAGACTTTCAGATATCTATAGGTAAAAAGTACTCCAAAGAAGTTAGGCATTATGCAATGGCAGTTCCTATTTTTTTTACTAATCATGAATACTATGCTGTGTTAACAGCATTATGTTTCAATGTAATGGTTTAATTATAATGCAGCAATATATACACAGGGGTCTGTTTTCTAAGTTTTATCTGGAAACCAGAGCTTCCCCACAGCTAGTTTATCACTTGAATTCTTTGTATACTGTTTTGAATCCTTCTTGAAACCTTCTTTTTTCATGCATTGAAACTGCTTTGATACTTTCTATGCTTCATACTTTAAAGAGATGACAATGGTCACTATATATATAAAAGAGTGCACAGTAGCTCATCTTTACTTCACTACCTCCTCAACACCAGTTCTACTTGCTGCTATTGAAAATATTTATGGAGTAAGTATAATTTCTTTACATGTTGGGAGTATTGTCATATTTACTTATCTCCTTCCATTTGTAAATAAAGATGCTGGAATTTCTGTGGTTTTAGAATTTCTGGAAGTTTTATTCCTTGTGTGTATGTTGTTTAAAGTAAGAAATTATTAATTGCTATCTTGAGGTGAACGTTAGGTATTTCTGCTCTTTGGATTCAGCAATGCTAAATTCAACTAAATGGTACAGTTTATTAAATTTTGCACCCAGATTAAGACTAGTTTCAGGTTTAGCACTGAACACAGTTCTGTGAAAAAGATGTTATATACTGAAGAATAGAACTGACTGTAGTCTTGCAGCATCTTGGTCTGTCGTCCAGCTGTTGGAATGTATTTTGGTGGAAAATATCTTATTAAAGTTTAACTGTTAAAAGTCTAGAAGCTCAGTTGCAATAATACTATGAATCAAGACTTTGAAGTAACTAAATTCAGGCAAATCAGTTGTTGATTGGGGGGTTGAATCTGTAAATGGTGTAAAGTAAACCTTGGCTGTGGATCCAAGCAGACTCTGAAAGTGTGTCTTGGGGCACAAAGCCTTTGATATTGAACTATATCACACCGTGAATTTAGTATTATGTTTAAGAGCCAAATTTGATGTTCAAGGGCCAGAAACCCTTTTCTTGAAGATCTCTTTCTGAGAAGTAAAAGCTGTGGATTTGAAACAGCTAACAAATTTCCCCAAAGATATGGTTCTGGGGGAAGATTTTGAAGCTGATGTTATCAGGAACACTTTGCTAAAAAGCAAGGAATGTTCAGAAACTGCTCCTTTGAAGGTTTACAGCTGAAATGTAAATTCTGTTAACCAAGTTGTTCTGTATAATAAGCACTCCAAAATGCTTTCTAAATAAGTATATCTGGGGGAGTTGCAGAACCAAAAAAAATAACCTGGACTTTCCAATACCAGATTTAGCATGAAGTTACAT
>VYZM01000592.1:380089-403015 GCA_013398915.1 Dromas ardeola
TCAGAGGCACTAGGAGAAGAAGCTAAGAAATGGAATGGTAAGCTTATAGAGTGGAGAAGAAGAAAATCACAAATGAATCAGAAAAGAACAATCCCAGGGCTTGAGAGAAAGACTTTGTATTAGGCAGCTAGAGTTTCCAACACTGGAAGATTTTTATACCTACCGCTTCCATTAGTTTGGGATTTAAAATCGATACTATTCTTGTTTCATCCAAAGTTTGAATGAATACAGTTAAGAATTATACTGGGTTCTGAATAACCTCCACACAAAGCCCCATTGCATTCAAAGGGAAACACTGGCAGGGGAAGGAGTAAGGGGTGAAAAAAGGGAAGTGGCTGATGAGTGAAATTCAAACATTACGGCTAAGCTTTCTGCTGTGGAAAGATCCAGCCAAGAGTGAGGTGTACTGGTAGCACTCCAGTGCAGTGGTTGCTTGCCCAGCACCTGTCCATGAGGTAGTTTCTTCCAACCATTATTATAACTCTCACTTGCATAAATGATCTTCCAGAAAAGAGGGAAAAACCCTGCATGGGTATAATAGTGATTTTATTTTACTGATGAGGGGCATTGTTGCTTTCATCATGTGGTATTCTGGAATGATGTATAAAATGGTTGCTATGAAAGCTGGAGAAGGGGAATAAGAAGCTTTGCATTTATTTTGGGTTTATTCTCAAGATGATTTCTCAGTTTTAGCTTCTCATTGTAACTTCTTGGTTTGCTCTCATTGTTTAAAACCTATGTAATCTTACCAAAAATATTAATTGAATTTCAATCTATTTTAGGGAATATACATTAAGGGACATTTTAGTGTTTAACCATAATAACTATTAGCTATAACACAATTTAGTCAATCTCAGTTAAAAGACAGTGGGAGTCTCATCTTCCAAATATGGGGACAATAAATCATCTCTCTCTGAAATGTTTTTGAAGTAAGATAAAAGCAAATGGGGACACTATTGTCATCTGCTAGTTTTTCGTGGTGTTAGCATAGTTGAGTGTTCGTTTCATCTTTGTACAACTTGGGTGAACACTGTGTGCAAAACCATCCAAGTACACTCTAGCATTTTATTGTCCTCGTTGGTAGTTGCTTAAATAAAAAAGGCAGAAAAGAAGGTCCAAGCCTTGAGCCAATATACTGCACTGGAAGTTATTTTTTCGTGACAGAATCATGACTTTGAAATTGCCACCACTCCACTGATATACTGATAGGTAGCTTAGGGAAAGAAAAAAACCCAACACCTTGAACTACACTTTAATAGAACATGTCCTAAACAACCTGATCCGAGTTCAGCATTGACCTTATTTTGAGTAGAAGGTTGGATGAGATGATTTCCTGAAGTCCTCAGGTGGCTACCTGTCTGAAATTTACACATGTATAAACACATACACAGTAAGTTAATGTATGGCATTTGATGAAAAATAATCAAAAATGTAATTTGCACTGGACGAAATATGGCAAATCTGTTCCATTCTCTTTGTCTTTAGATTTAAAGGAAGTAAATATAGGACAGTTTGATGTGACCAACCAACTGATATACTGAGAGGTAACTTGAAGAGGAAAAAAACACAACCCAAAACTAATCTATAATTGAAAAACTCCTCAGCATCCTGGTCTAAGTTCAGCGTTGATCTTACTTTGAGTAGGATGAATGATAAGGTTTCCCAAAGTTCCTGCAAATTGAATTCTTCTCTGATTTTTGTGATAATGTACATGTTCCAGAAATCTCTTGTCACTGAAGACACAGCATTTTAAAATTGCCATGTAGAAAACATTAACATATTTTGATTACCATATAAGTTCAACTTGTGGCCTGTTTATCAGTAAAATATCTAATTTACATGTGTGGAAGTTATTAATTCAAATTGTTACTCAATAGAATATATATTTTTTGCATTGATTTATAGGTCTGATTTTATGTTTAGAAGTACAGCTATGTTAGCTATATTAGTTTCAGGTATTATTATATCGTGACACATTTAGGTTAGATAATAACTGACCATAAATGCATTACTTGGCAGCTGGAGAAAGTTAAATGAATAGTAGAGATCTGGAAATCTCTTTCACAGCTAGATTTGCATGGGAGCCACTGAAAACTTCGTATTGATTTTCTATGGACCTGCTTGAAGGGAGACATATTTAATGTTACTAGTAAGGATGTTTGCTTGTGGGTCTCTTAGATAGTAATACAATTTAGCACTAAAACCACCACTTTAGTCAGAATTTGCTACAGGTGGTTTTGGATATGTCTGGAAATATGAGTTATCATGTTTTACTAGCTACTTAAAAAGTGTACTCTTCTTGGTGGTCACATCTGGAGATTTCACTTAAGAACAATTTGTATGAAATCTCCATTCTTTTGTGATTTTGGTTCACCATTAATGGTTCACTTAATCATAAAATTTTCCACAATGGAGGTAGCTTTTGTAGTGATACGGAAAATTTTTTTTCAGACTTGAAAGACTGAATTTTCTTTTTCAGACTTCAGACTAAATTTGCTGAGTTTTGGCTTTAGTATTGAATTAGTCTTGTCTCATTGCTATGTGGAACACATTTTTTCCAGCATGATATTCTTACTTAGGACTGAGGACTATCTTGTCATAGATAAATAATGTGGATTTAAAACCTGTGACCAGCTTGACCTCTAATATGATCTCACTGAACTCAGGAAAGCTCTTCCACGTGGTTTTTTTGACCGTACTCTTTGGCCCAATTACTCCCTCTCGTAATCCACAAATACATCAAAAGTAGACATAAATGGAAATTAGTTGGGTTTTTTCTTTCTCCTGTAATTTTATCTCTGAGAGGAATAAGCAGCCAGCTGTCAGCTTTTCTGATCTTCTATTCCATCAGATCAAATTCAAAGGCAAGAAAATGCCATCAAATTCTAAAAATTCTAGTTTTTCTTTTGCTTTTCTGAAATGTATTTTAAATTTTTGAATTCTGCTGGAAGGCTATAGTAGCTTTCAAAAATCAGGTTTTAAAAAGTTTTCTGTAGAAATTTGTTGAGAAATTATTTGGTATAATCCTTGGTCTTATGGCCCTTGGATGGGACAACCTTTATACTCATGAAAGAAGTAGACGCAGAAGATAGAAAGTAAGATAGCTTGGACATCTGAGGGGAAGCTGTAGTCATGTCAGAAAAACTTCAGAGGGAGTGTATCTGGGAGCATGAGTGCTGTCATGATGAACAATAAAGCGATGAGGAAGCAGCAATGAAAAGGCTTGAGAATGAAGTCTGAGGAAAGCAATCAGGACGTACTTTGAGAGCAGGTAGCTCACAAATTAAAATCTGGCAACTCAGTAGCAGCCAATGGACAGAGATCCTCTTGTGCTTTCTGAGATAATCTAAATCTATAAAGGCTAGAATTGGTTTACTGAAGCCTCAGAAATCTAGACATTGAGACTAGGGATATGAGCATACTTGTGTAAAAGGACACCTGGTAAAAATCAGAAGATTTATTATTTTGTTTTGGATTTTAAGTAGCTTCAGAAGGAATAGGTTTTTGCAAATATGTTACTATTCATCTCAGAAAAGGCACTTTCCTGGAATTTTAGGAAATTCACAGATTGCTGAACTGAATGTACCTCTACTATGCATGTTAAACAACTACAGTTAATTCGCTTAAAAAATTGAATTCTCTAAATGCCATAATGTCCTGCTTAGGAATTATTGGTAAAGGAGAAGAAAAGAGATGTTTTTTTTGATCAGAAATGGACTACTGAATTGTTAATTTTTATTGAATACAAGAATTCACAAACCCACTTGTTCTGCTGTAGAAGTCTCTTTTACTGTAGGCCTTTCTACTGTAGAGGCCTTCAAATATCTGCTGTGCTGCTATCTTGAAGTTTGTACTCCTGTGCCATTGTAGATGTTAAACAAAGCATGTTTGCGACTGCAGTGGTTTAAGCTAGCATATTTTACTTCATTCTTTTGATGACCTGGGGCTATATATGATGTCAGTCAACTGGCTTGGCTGAGGACATTCTGATGCAGAGTGTGATTGAAATTGGGTGACAAATCAGAAAAGATTGTGAGAGACTATTTTAATGTTTTTCCAGCATTTCCTCGTATGTCTTAATATCAAGTCTTCAACTCTTCACTCATTTCGCAAATCTGTTCTCTTCCTACATACCACTTTAAGCTGCTGAGGAGGAAATTTCATCAGTTTACTTTATGAGCAGTAGTGTGCAGAAATGCAGGCTTTGTATGAAGACTGTCTTTGCCAAAGACTGTACTGCAGTTTTTGTCTGGTGAGAAGTTATTTCCTTTACCCTCATCCAGCCAAAGAAGACAGCTGCATTAAAAAGAAAAAGCCTGCTGCTGACCTCATTTACACGCTTTCTGAGGTTGACTCAAACCAGGACAACTGTATTTCTCTCCTTGTCTTCTCCTTGAACTGTTAGCCAAATTGTGTACTCTCATTTGTGTAATCTCAGTGAATTGAATGAGGATTTTGAGTGAATATCCCTTAAATTTAATGAGTATATCAGTTTAATTTTTACATCCAATTTACTGAAAGAGCAGTCTGACTAAATTTTATTAACATTTTATTTTCATTCACCATCATGTTTAATATCCCTCTTCTTTTATCCTCAAATGTACAGATTTATTATCATGGTATTGTAAAAAAAAAAAATAATTGGGATGTCAGTTAATACAATTTTTCTTAACTTTCATGGGCTAAAGGCTGTTCCAGTTTGATCAACTTGTAAATGGTAACGAAGACATTCATGGAAAGTAGGCAAAGGCAGCTGCACGTGCCCTTTCTTATTCTTGTAGGACTCTTCAGAATTATCATAGGAAGAAGTTGGATTCACTGGGCCAAACACTAGAGTAAAAAGATATCTGCAAAAGGTATCAGCACCCTGAGTGCTGTGGAGCAAATAAATCACCGTTACAGAGAGTGAGACCTTTGGGGTTTTTTATGTAAGACAGTGCTTTTAAAAAAAATTGTTAGCAGTCACTGACTAATGCAGTTGTGTAGTTTACAAGCCCATAACTTCTTAATAATCTATGAGATGCTCTTCAGATTTAGAGGATTGCATAACTAGTCAGCGTTCAACAGTTAAATGGATTGAGAAATTCAGCCAAAGCACAGAAATACAGCTTGTCTTTTATCATAAGTTTAGTCCTAGTCTAAGTGGCTTGGGGAAAAAGAGGAGCTTCAGCTTTACCCACCTTTGGGAGATTCTCAAACTGGACTTGTTTTCTTATAGTGCCTTATTTGGCTGCTGCCTTTAAGTCACTGGTTACATTTGCAAATCTTGGCTCTTGCCTTTTTAAAAACTGCTTTGATGGAAAAGAATGTAGAGCTTTGGGTTGTACCATACTCCTGCTACAAGGGTGGTCGAGCCTGTGGAGAACCTCTTAATGTGACACAGCAGATAGTCCTACTGAGTTTATTCCAGTCCCTCAGAATTCAGAATCAGAGTTCCTCACTGCACATACATGTGTCTGCCTATAGCAGGAAGACCATTTCTTTTGCAGTTTCTAACAAAACCCAGTAATTCTGTGTGCCAGTTAATGTACGAGTTGATGTTTTTTAGTGGATAAAATTGTTTATACCAAATAAATTCTTGTAAGTACATATGACAACTCTGAAGAAGGATGGCAGGTTTTACAAAAGAAAGAAAAAAGCTTTTTTGTAAGCTAGAATGGATGATATAATTCAGTTTAATCACGGGATACTCCAGCCGTTCTAAGTGTGTTGCCAGCAAACAACAGCTGTACACCACATGATTTTAGATAAATATGCTTGCAGTGGCAAGCTTCTCAATTCGTAGCACATTTGTCATAAAATCTTTACTGTACTTCTTACAAGTGCAGATATTTTATTGAATGGCACTACTAGGTTGCAAGGGGTGGTACTACACAATTGATTATTCAGCTGTTCAATTCTGTTTACCAAGTATCTAGACAGGGAGGGCAGGGGTCCCTTGTGGACTGGAAAGAGAGAGGATTGGCTGGGAGTAGGAAGGAAAAGCACTAACTGTAGCCATGGGGATAATTTGGAGAACAGACAGTTTCTTGGAAACCATCAGATAGAAAATGAGAGTGAAAAGGGAATGGTGGAGACTAACTGTAAGAACTGGAGGAAAAGAATACACGTGTGGAGGGAAGCAATGATATTGGAGAGATGAAGAGAGTGCCTAGAGGGAGGGAATGAAAGCCCTGCAGAGAAAAGTATGAGAAGATAGCTGCAACATTAAGAATTATAGTTTCTTCACTTTTAGTTAAGCCTTTTTTTCCTGAAAAAAATAACAAAAGTGAGATGCCCGTGGCTGGGTTTTCAGAGTTGCCGTGAACCAGAGGTTGCTCTTGACTTAACAGTTCTGAAAATCAGTATGCTTAATGCCTCAGAAAAAACTGCTTTTCAAAGGACATGAAGAGGTGCTGCCAGATAAAATAAACCTCTCTTGCTCCCTTCACACACTACATAACTATCTTCCAGGAGCCAATAACACAATATTGAAAGGGATAAGCAAGTGAGCATCTACTTTTCATGCTCCATGAAGGGGCATGTAAAAAAACATTTTGTGAAGTGTACTTTGAATACAATCTCCTCCTCTGTCCTGAGAAGCTGAATGGAGAAGGCTTTGCCAAACAGGAAGAACTAAAGGACTAATCATTAGGAGTTTGTTCAACTCTGTTTCTTATATAGCAGTAGGAATTAGATTTAATTATTTACATAGGCCTCTAGGAAGCTGTCCTTAAGGTACCTCATTTCTTTTTCTTGCCATCTTGAAAAGTGTTGCTATCATGCATTTCTCTTGCTCAACAAATAATATTCATAGAATGCAGTTGAATATTTTCTGATGCTAGAAATCATTCTGGGGGAGGTTTCAGTCCTAAAATTCCTGGGCTTTCATGTTGAACGTGTACAAAACTTCTTCCCCCAATTCGATTAAAATTCAAGCATTTGTATTCCAAGAAGATTCTCCCTTCTTACATGGTCTTTAAGAAACTTAGGGCCAAATCGATTGGGAATTATGATATAAATGTATAGAGAATGTATAACAAAGCAGAATTCAGCCATTAAAAATACAACTAGGTGAAATACAAGGAAAATGAAGTATAAATTAAACTGCATTCTAGATGAGCTTTTGGAAAAGGGAAAGCTAAATCTTAGCTAACAGATTAAATATGAAAAGAAAAACAGACACAACTTCTGTCTTAAATTAAAATAGCAACATAAAATGATTCCAGCTGTCCGATGGAGTATGATATAGCCCCACCAAACATTTTGTCCCAGCTCCTGGCTGTGTCTGAACTGTGTACAGCATAGTGTGGGGAAGGCGGGAAGCAGAAATTCTTTAAAGCTGCCTTTTGTGCCTCTTTTCTTCCAGTCCACTGCATAAAGTAGTACAGCAGGCTCAGAAGTGCTCGATTCTACATGCCCTAACAAGTTTTCCCTGTGAGACGATTTGGCAGCAGCGGTCGGGGGAGTTCTGCTTTGCTTTCTTCCCTTCAGGACTGCAGCGTGTGCTGGAGTAGACAGGGAAGAGTAGATGTTGATAAGGGGATCCTGTGTTCCTTTTTCTTATGCCATAGAAATAATTCAACAGCTGGAATCACCATTGTTCCTAGCCACTGTATTTCTGAAAAGTAGTACTTGAAATGTTTAACAGTTATGGTAATTCACGCATTAAAATGCAGACATTGTAATCTGAAGGGATTGGTTGATCTATGCTGTTTCAGTCACAGTGTATCTTTTTTGGCTGGAATATCATAGTAGCCGAGACATCCGTGACATGTATTTTTATAGAACTGTATCTGTATTCTATCCAGCTAGTTGCTTACTCATTTAAGAACCTTTCTTGAAACAAATAGATCATTTTCCCACCGACATACCATACCATACATACTACAAACCCACACATGGGACTTATTCCAACATTTATGACCTTCATTTCAGCTCCTCTGCTAAGAACATCTGGAGAGAGTCACACTGATTCTTGCCACTGTCTTTTTTGCCTCTGACCAAGTAGTGAGTGACCTATACTGTGCATTGAAAAGAGAAGTTAGGTCTGGAGAAAGATAAATGGTAAAGCTGCAGTTTGTCTTTTAAAGTGTCACCTCAGTATGTGTGTCATTCTTTCACCTGAAAGCAAGTGAACCACTTTTTAATTCAGATAAGGACTCGGAAGAAGGATCAGCAGAGGACGATGGCAGTAGCACGAAATTCTAGGCCAAGTTTTATCAGTGGCTTTAGTAGTTTCCCTTCTGGCTTCC
This sequence comes from Dromas ardeola, assembly GCA_013398915.1. Classification (NCBI taxonomy): domain Eukaryota; kingdom Metazoa; phylum Chordata; class Aves; order Charadriiformes; family Dromadidae; genus Dromas; species Dromas ardeola. The sequence goes on from VYZM01000592.1 coordinate 388,324, forward strand.
CAGAGAAGCTAAACAGAACACTGGCTCATTGCGTATTATTACTGGAAGCAGGGGGAGTGGAAGAAAGAGAAATGTGATACAACTTCCAATTATAAAGGAATTACTTGAGACAAAATGTACATTTAGCATTCTTTACAAGGCAGATTGTTATTACATTAGATAATGTTTTAGTTAATTTTATTAAGATCTCAGGAAAGTGTCCATCATTTATCTCATTATAAGGTTCTCATTTTACCCTGTCATATACCACAATAAAATATGAAACATTTCTGCTTCGTTGATATCTGCCATGCAATAAACTAAGCTGTGAACTTAGTAAAAAATGCATTGTAAAAGAAACTGGGGTAAAATTCTTGAAGAGCTGCATCATATAGCTGACTAGTGTTCTCTTGCAATTTTCTAGAGTTTCTACTCCATGTTTATTAATTGCCCTCTGTCATATTATAGAACATATAATTAACAGCAGGAGAAAATCATTAACAATACAGTCTGTGTTTTAAAAAGTATAGGATGTAAAGTTGAATATTTTATATCCTTAGATCTTTATCCTTACATTGTTGATGTAAATGTAGGGAAACTAGATCCTGTGTAAATTATTCTATGACTGTGACAAAAAGGTGTGTGTATTAGGCGAAAGCCAATACATATGGAGAATGCTGAGGAGGTGGTCTGGCAGGCCTTTTGCTCTGCTACACTGCCACTTTTCTGTATAAAATCTCACAAAGATTGTGTTCTCAAGAGAGAAGGTGCAATTCTAATTTATGTTTACTCACACACAAAATGGGGTTGAAGTTAATGTAAATCAAAACAGAATAACCGTGTGTTGAGTACATGCAGTCTTCCTGTGTTTTCCAATGCTGACTTGAGGTCATCAGACTCAGGGAAGAATCTGGCTCTTCACTTTTAATTTATATTAATACTCGCTTTCAATACGACATCTGATTTTGTTTACATTGTTTCCTCCTCCAGTTATTTGTGGTTATTTACATGAATGGTTTCACTGAGATCAGTGAAATTACTGTTATAAACAGTAAGGCCATGAGTGAAGAAATTAGACTTCATTACGCCCAAGAATTGTATCCATTAAACTGTTTCTCAATAGTAGCAATTTTTCTCTGTGTAGAAGCTGATAACAGGATGAAATTCACCAAAAATGAATTATGTTTTCAGCAAGATTGTCAATATAAGAGTGCGATGACTTCTTTTCTAAGTTTCTATTTTTCTTCCTTGTATATCGTCTTTTAATCACTTAGCTGGTAGTGTGCTTTTCACTTTTCGGTTATGTACCTTTGGAGGAGAGCTACTTTCTATGTGTTCCAGATAAACTCTCAAAGATATAAGAAAATATTTTCTCCAGATGTTCAACCTGAAATCTATTACATCTTAGCAACTCTGTGCCATAGATTGGAACTTTTTTCTAATTCCTGTAGTTTCTGTGTTGAGAGTGGCCAGGTAGAATAGCAAAACTCATACATGAACGTTTCATGCAGTGTTTGCAGTTTAAAAGACCTTGAAAGCAATCACAAGCCTTTTATCACTGGTAGGAGGAGAAGTGGAGAGGGAAGTGCTGAACTCTTCTCCCTGGTATCCAGTGACAGGATGCGTGGGAATGGCTCAAAGCTGTGCCTGTCAGGGAGCTTTGGACTTGACATGAGGAAGCATTTCTTCACAGAGAGGGTGGTGAAACACTGGAACAGGTTTCCTGGAGAGGTGGTTGATGCCCCGTGCCTGTCAGTGTTTAAGAGGCGTTTGGACAGTGCCCTTTAATACTATGTTTTAATTTTTGTTCAGCCCTGAAATGGTCAAGCGGTTGGACTAGATGATCGTTGTAGGTTCCTTCCAGCTGAAAATATTCTATTCTATAAAATATTAAAAACCACTGATAAAGTATTTCATCAATGCTTCATTTATTTCAGAGGTTAGTGCAATTATATTTTGGAAAGAAGTCCTCAGCAAGTTGTGTGGAAAACAACATCATGATCATGGAACTTTAACACTAAAAGGAATATTTCCAGATAATGCTTCAGTAAAGAGAAATAAAAGCAAAGAGATATGTTAGATGTTATTGTCAGGAAACATTCATTTATTCCTTCATTCATTCCAGAACTAAGAAAGATTGAAAGAGTCAAATAGGAAAGAATTGCTTTATATTAAAAGAAATATGTTATCACTTGAAAAACTGCTACCATTTAAAAACTGATTGTCAAAGATTTGTGTGTGAACATTTTAAATAATTTAGAAAAAATATTTAGCCTAAAGCCATAGAAATAAATATCAGAGTTCTCATATTTTATTCCTGAGACTGAAATGTGTAGAGTGTAGAACATAGAAAAGTCCCTGTCAGCATAAAACTATCCTTTGGCAATTTTTTGTTTTTCCACCTAGATCAGTGGCTTGATCCAATTCACCTTGCAGCCAAGTCTTTAGGATGACATGCGACACAGAGATAAAAGCAAATGTTTAAGGTGAGGGGAGAAAGATGGCGATTGTTATCATTGGGTATTGGCACTACAGATATGTCCGGGGAACTGCAGCCTCAAGTAATTAATTAGTGAAGTTCTGAAATATACAGCATTCAAATTATTTGTTTAAAATTAGTATAAATCTTCCACCTACAAGTAGCCAGGACAGGTAATAAAATAAGATAGTAAATATTCTGAATAAGAACAGAAGCAACAGACATTTCACAATTCTAACTAGGCAGTAAGTATTATTAGAGTCTGAGGCAAAAAAAATGAATGCTGGTTTCACTAATACTCTATTTTAGAAGAGTGATACACATGGTGAGGAAAAAACACCCCAACTTTATAAACTTATGGGCTTAGAGACAGCTACTATGGATCTAGAACAAGATCCTAGGGTTCAATAGATGCATGTAAGCATCAGTTTAATATTCAGTAGCAGTGAGTAAAACAAAAAGTGTTAGGAATTGTTAAGAATTAAATGGAAAGCAGAACAGAGATACCATCATGTCATTGTATAAATACATGACAGTCTCTGATTTGTCAACCTCAAAAAACATTTAATAGAATTGGAAAAGTTTCAGAAAAGACTGACCAAGTTGATCAAAGATGTGGAATAGCTTTAACAGAGGAAACAACTAACTAGAATAAAGGTTCTTCAGCCCAGAAAAGAAGCAAATCTGAGGCATTATACGAGATGTTTAAAAAAACATGAGTAAATTTTGTAGTCTGCAGAGGATGAATAAGGAATGCTTGTTCATCTTCCAATACAGAATTAATGAATGTCATTTGAAGATAATCTGTCATAGGCTAAAAACAAATGAAAGACGATTTTCCATAATGTGTAATTAAGCTTTGGAATACCTTTCTATGGGGTGCTGTGAATGCTGAAAGTCTATTTTGTTTTGAAGGAAGTCTAGACAGATTAATGGCTGAGAAATCTGTTAAAGGTGAATTTAAATACATTGAGATCCCCTTTTCAATGAAATTCACCTGCATTTCAAGTTCGACAAGCAGAATGTTAGGAATGATATACTTAGTCTATTCTTATATTATATCTTAATATTCTTAAAAGTTCATTCTTTCCTACATTCTCATTGCCTGGAAATCCATTTTGGAACACTATCAGAGGCAGGATAGTGGGCTGGTATGACCCAGTATAGTAATTTGTATGATCTATATGCAGAGAAAATCTCTGTGATCTTTCTGATGTTTAGAAATCATATGAGATATAGAAGTTCCATAAACTGACAAGACTGGGTGAGGGACTTAACGTATTTTCTGCAGCCCAAAGACAAAGTCACATATATATTTGAATTTAATAGCTTAGTTTTTATTTTACAGTTAGACGTTAAATAAATATTTTGCTGGTAATCTGAATAAAGTTATATCATATCTTTGATTATTTCATAAAGAAAACAACTGAAACCTCATATATGTGGTTATGATGTCATTGAAAAATGTCTGTATCATATGTTTAGCCAACACATATAGCCAACAATTGCATTATTCTAGTTACTGTAATACCTGAGCTCTTTATACAAAATTGCCAGAGCCCCTCTTTTTTCTGCTTTCCTGATTTCTTCCTTCCACCCTCGCCTCCCTTAGAATTAGGCTCTGCTCCACTTTTCAAAAAAAATTAACTCATTGTTTTCCACAATTAATATTCTCCACCATCTATTGGAGCAAAAATAAAGTACTGTGCTATGATGCTGGTAAGAAACAGGGCCATTTAATTTCAAAGTTTGTCTTACTTATTTTATAGTGATTAATTTTTCCCTTGTTTTTTTCTAAACCTGAAAACAGGGCTTTTTTTAATGGGTCATAACAGTGGATAGTATGGACAGCATCTAACTAATTCTCTTAAGAGCAGTGTAATCTTTATGGTACACTAATCTTGTTAATTCTGCACCTCAAGCTTTTTTCCTTTATTTTTTTGAATGCTCAGCTTGATTCAGATGTTGTCCCATTATTTTTGTCACAGGAGAAATGCTCTCAATAACAGCAATACTGGAAAATTTAGGGAATAAAGAACTCCACATTACTATTTGTTCCACTCTGTTTTACAACCTTAGCATTAGAACTAGCTGCCCTACTTGTTGTAACGAGAACTGCAGACCTCTGCAATACTGTCACCACATTAAAAGATTATACAGTTTTTAAGGCAGAATCTGGAGAAAAAACAACTCCCATAGTTCTTACGATCTTTAAGTATGATTTGAAACTTATCTGTGCATAGAGTGCAAGTGCAAGTATCTGTGCATAGAATCATTGCTCTGTTCTCATTTTCGGAAGCAGAAATCTTGGAGTCTTCTTGTCTTGTTATGAGTGTATAGTATGTTTTAAATGACTCAAACTTCCCTTTGATAACATTTTAGTCTGCATTTTATCCCAGTGACACACAAAAAAAACCCCTTCCCTGTGGGTTTCATACAAAATTTTTGGAGAAAAACCGCTAGATTTCATTATTTTTCAAATAGGCTGTCATCACCACCACCAGATGATCTATACATTATATCTTAAGAATCTACTAAACCTTATAATAATTATATATATACATATAAAAATCTTCGGGCAAGTTTCTTATTTTTGCTTACTTAATCCTAGAACTATGCACAGAGGTTTCTGAGTTCATGATGGCCTCTAATAAGTACTAAAAAAAGAGCAAGAAAATATTTCTGATATTTCAATGTACTTCACACAAATGTTTTGGTCATATTCTGGAAAAAAAAAAAAGTCTTTAATTTCATTAACTGTTCACTGAAATCCAAATTGGCTGCTAGGCGAGGTGCCTTCCAGGTGTCCACCCAGTGAACCTAATAACTAAAAGGACAGAGAGTTTTACATATTTTCTTATGCATATTTCTATTGCTTAGATTCCTTAAATAGCCTATTAATCTTCAGATTATTCCGTTATTCTTACAGATAATGCAGTCACGTGAAATCTTTATATTTTAGTGGTCTTTTTTGAATCCAAATAATGTGTTAAAATCTATTTGTTCCTTGTGATGAATTACTTAGTACAAATTTATTTAAGATAAAAATTACTTTACAAGCTCAAAGAGACATTTTTTTTCTGTTGGCATGGTTACATAGATTTTGCTCTCATGAAGTCTGTATCTTGTGTCTTACTGAAGTGGAGGAATCATTTTTGCATCAAAAATGATTAAGGAAGAAAGGACTATTTTTTTTAAATCTAGAACTTTTTGGACAAAGTGAAGGCTTTTGCTTATTCTTAACAAGATTGAAACTCAAGCTTCCATTTTGAAAATTACTTAACTTACTCAAGGGAAGGCGAATTGCTGTGATGCAGAGACTTTGAGAAATGGTAAGGACAGCTAAATCCTGAAGGAGTATCTGGAATTGTTCTGTATCCATATATGTCTGAATGTGTGTATATATTTATCATCTATCTGCACCATAGCCCTTATAACCAGACACATCAATAATGCATTTAAAATTAATGAAAGAAGCACTTTCTGTTAAACTGTAAAAGCTGTGAAATTCTACATTGAGTTTAATTGTGAGTACCAGAAAAACCTTAGAAAAACCCCATCACTTGTCTTTTTTACTTTAATGAAATTCGACCTTGATAGACAGAACAGTTTAATTCATATGCTTAAGACATGTTACATTCTTTACTTTCAAATTTAATCTAAAAAAATACAAATTCTTGAAACAAATGAGAAATAGAATTACTTTGCTGTGCATCTTTTAATAACACATCTCTTAAAAACTGATTAGTGAAATATGAATCTTGTATCAGTATCATGCTGCGATAAATTTCAGGCAAAGGCTTTTTATTAGTGTATTCAAAAGGAGATAAACTACTCAGTTTTAAATCTCAAATTGTAAATGTGCGTATACAGAAGAAATAGATTTATTTTTCCTTGGTTATAGTCAAGAAAGAATCATCCATGGTCTCACAGTATGTACCCAGAATCCATGATCATAATTCAACAGTATTTGTTAGGAATAGATCTTGCAATTACGTGATATGAAGTTTCCTGAGTTGCAGCATAAGTCTGTAAAGTATGGCATTTGCAGGCATAAAGTATGCAGATGATCCAAGGATTTAAGGAAGCTCCTTCTCTGTCTTCCATCATGCAGTTCTGGTTTCACTCAACTTTCAGTTTTTTGTTGCTTTGTGTTTTGGTTTTCTTTTTTGGTTTTCTTGTCCTTTTAAACATTTGAAAAAAATTAAGTGGGACCTTTCAGAACACTGAAATTTGCTGGAGGTATTTTAGCATTCAGAAACTTCATGAGAAAGGTGAAAATTAGTAGGTCTATTATCAATATGAAAATATCCTTCACTAGTAAAAGTGTTCAAAGTAAAATTATTTGTATGCTGGTGGCATATTACTCGGGATGACTGGTGGACTCCACAGAGAAAATTGTTACTGGGTATCTACGGCAGTTCAAAAGTTTTGAAAGCCAGATTTCCACACCAGTTTTTCCCCTAGTTCTATAAGCTCTGGCATACTGTAGGCAATGAAAAATTATGTATAATATGGACACTTTTTATTATGGGCAAGGGATTCTGGTACAGATACTGATCATATGTAGACAGCTTGAGTCCATTATCCGTTACTAGCTCTGTCTCAGCAATAGTCCTGCAAAATCTGTGTAAAACTCCATATTGCTCCGTGTTAGCTTATTATCCTACTATTTGCATAGAGATAATTCATGTCTTGCACTTCACTGAAACCTAATTTGTTCTCCAAAACCTCGGTCTCTGAGAAGTGCAGTGCAAAGTCATCTGAATGACCCTGCAGAGAGCTAGCTCTTGTCCCTCAGAGCTTATTAGTGCAAGCCTTCTGCATTTACCTCCTGCCTCCTTACCTGTTTCATGAACCCTCCTCACCTACCTGCTGGCCAAACAAAATACTCAGCCTACTGCATTTTGTGCAGGCTGTTCTAAAGCTTTCCAGATACCAGTTAAAATTTCTCCTTTGCCTGTTTTCATCCTAAAGCCACCACCTGGTCTTCACTAGTTTAAAATAGCTCACGTTAAATTATAACATGTGCCACTGCAGAAGGAGATTATGTTTTTTACAATTAAAATTCTAGGTTTGAGAGGTGATGACGAGTGTATAGGAGCCTTTGTAGAACAGGATAACTGGAATTTAATTGCCCAATTTGAATTTGGACAGAACACTGGGCGTGAGAAGCCTGCAGTAGTGAAAAGCAACATCTGATTCCAATTATCAGATTTTAGCTAACTTAGGACTAAGTTCAAGGGTTTTTTTCCTATAATGCAAAATACAAGAAATAATAAAAAGGAAAACAGAAATCATAGAGCTGTCATTCTAAGAAAAGGCATAAAGTAAGATTACTGTATGGAGAGTATGACATAAAGGTTACTCTTTCAAGTATACATATTTGTGTTAAAATTTCTTAAGAATAGTAGATACAGAACCAGCAGATGAATCCTGAGAACTTCCAAGAATTTGTACTGCAAACCAAATGCCACACTACGTCTGGCAGCATTTTATTGTATCTGGAGCACATAACATTTTCTCCTGTGATTCTAACTGAAGTTGCATTCCCTTCCATTTTATTTTCAGGGCTCTTTTAATATGAAGCGTGATACAAAATTACGAAATAATTTTTTTGGTTTTGCTTAAGAAGCGGTCCAAAATCTAGAGGAATACGTTAACGATAAGAATAGGTGCCTATAAATATCTGTCATTTGTAGTTTACTTACTGTCAAGTAATAATAATTACAAAACAATGCTGGTTGGGAAAAATAACTTTTTCATTGGGCTGTTTTAGTTAAATATTTATTAGGACTCATCTTAAGGTCAAAAAATACCTAATGAGGGACACCTAAGCTGTGATTCATTACAAAATTCATAAGGATTTCCAAAATTCCTTCTCTGTCTTGCAGAATGCTGTATTTTTAGTGTGAAGCATGAACATGGACTACTGTTCTGTTTTCTTTGTAAACTATACTTGATCTGAAAGTTTTGAATAGATTCCAGCTTGCATCTGAAATGTTGATATCTGATCTGAAATGAAACTTTTTAAATTTTCCTCTCAATAATGTATGTGCGCAGTTATATTATGATACTTACGAGCGAAGTGTTTTTCACTTCTAAGTGCATTCTCTTTCCAAATTTCAGATTTACTCTATATTTGAAAGTTGGAACAAATTCTGTCTACAAATGACTCAACTTCAAAATGTTTTGTTTGCACTGCAGAATATGATACACTCTCCATTGGGAAGCTGCTAGTCTGGCAGGTTTAGCTGGTTTTCCCACTGACTTACCAAGTGTTATGCAAGCATTGCTATCCCATGACTTGAACAGCTCCTGTTACTTTTACTTTAGATACGGAAACACAGTGTTTTAAGACATCTTGTAAATAATAAGGTCCCTCGTGGAAGTTAAGTACATTATTTAAAGATTCCTATAAGTGATACAAAGGTCTGTATGGAATAAATATGATTCAACTTTCTTTAAGTGTGAGTTGTATGCCTTTATTATTTTTAAACAGAATATCCTTTTCTCTTGAAAATCTTTAAATATGCAGTATGTCATTTAAGACCATGGTTTGGCTTTTGAATTTGCTATGATCTGCAAAATATTTTCCTGAGGAAAAGGTGGATTACCCAATAATAAAATGAACTTTCTTTCTGTGGGTAAATAGATATGGGGAGGAATAATTCAGGAACAAAATCTATTTTGAGTCCCAGACTGTATCATCCAGGCACATATACACATTATAAATCTCTCAGCCACAGAGGCTGAGTACCATCCAGAGGAAAATAAAACCTTTAAGAAAGGAAGCAATACTGAATTAGTAAAATCAGTTGTTGTCTAAGTCATTCAGATGGAATGATGACATTGAGTATTAAGGAACTGGGATGTGTGTTTAATGGCAGAAATTGTTCTTTCAGATAGGTTATTTTAAAAGGCAAATCACTATTAACCTTTCATAAAAATATGTTTATTATATAACCAATAAAAATTGACCAATGTGAGGGATTTTTATGCAGTGAAATGAGCTATATTATCTCCTGTTTGCATGCAAGGAAAGCTAATATAATTCCCTGGACTAGAGCTTGCATTTTTGGCCTCTTCAAAAAGGAAATGCAAACAAAAGAGACCATGATCAAATCTGGAGGAAAAGAAGCTGTTCTGTGGTTCTCCAGGAGCAAGTTAAAGAAAACAAATATTAATACAACTGTTTAATTACATAATTAAACTTGTACTAGAAAAGGAAGAGGTTTTTCTATGACCTGTTGCACTACATGGGAAATTGTAAAGAAACAAGAGATTTTTATTTATTTCATTAAATAATTTTGTAAATAAACTATGTGATATCAGGTCTGGAATCCATTTGACTGACATCACTACACCTGGACAGCCTGTCATAGCGCTTACGGCTGAAGTGAAAACAGTCATAGTTTTTAAGCTCCCACTTCTGTAAACATTTCCTGTTCCATTGAGTTATTTTTGGAGTTTTAATGTGCAGTGGTTCCAAAGAAGTGGTGCCAATAAGTAGAGTATGAAAAGCAGTATTGAAAATCACTTACTTTAATTTAGTAGAATATTAGATGGCACAGAGCCTTTCAACTTAGCTATATATGTACCTTTTTTCTGACGTTATTTGATATATTAAATGTTTGCTCTTTTGTGCCTGTTGGGCACAAAGTATGGCCTTACAGTTCAAAAGGAGAACAAATGAGAGGGTCCATCAGAATTATACTCAAGACCTAGAAGGAAGGGCTTCCTAAGAGCTAAACTTAACTTACAGGTCATTAATGGACAATATTCAAACCATATCCACTATGCATCCTCTTGTTACATTTTCTTTTCCACTATGCTTCTAAGTTAACAAATTTCTAGACTTTAAAAATTGGAACGATTTAAAAGTAAAAATAAATACTGCTATAGTTAAAACTAAGAGAACATAAAAGTGACTGAGATTTATACAGTAGATGGTAGGGACAATATTCTGTAGGAATTGTGATTTTGGAGTGAAGATATAGACTGGGTCATATGGCAATATTCATGAGAGAGATGTTCACAAGACAACAGTGGCACTTTATTAATAGTAATACCAGAGTCTGGAAAGCTAAGTAGATTGCGAGAATATGCAACTCATATTAATGTATCAGAGGTTTTTGTACTTTTCCAGGATTTCGTACATAAGAGTGTAAGGTATCTGCTACAGATGTTGGCTTATGGACTAAATAGCAGGATATAAAAAAGCTCAAGTGATTTAGGCTTCTGAGAGCTTACAGACGCTTTTTGAAGGTGGGATTGGAACCTACTCTTAAGTCAGTTATTTAGTTATCATTTATTCATTTGTTAAATCTTTTCTTCAGTGTTTGAGCTTTTAGTCCTTTAGCTCAACTCATGGAGGCTCTTACTGTTTTGTGGAATGGCCTGAGTTGCATTCCTCAAGTAAACCCACAATGGGTGGTCGTAATATGTTGGCAGTCTTGGAGAGTCCATCAATAACAAATAGTTCTTAAATAGCATGTATCATGGGTGGTCCAAGCGTTTCCTGGGAGGTTCAATTTCAGGAAGACACTGTGGCTAGAATGGGAGTAGTGCTCTCTGTTTCTAGATGTACTCTCCATTTAATTCTGCTAAGCATGTCTGCCCTTGTGACAGCCACTCCACTGGGAAGGAGTGAGACATTATAGAAAAAGGAGATCCTACATGCTTAATAACTCCATATGAAATGGACTGATAGGTCACAGTCTTGTTTTAAGTCATATTTTAGTTATCTGGCTTTTTATTTTTCAGTGAGAAAAATCAGTTTATGATTCTAAATTTATAACTACAGAGGCAGGTATAGTTACTGGATTGTGGTAAAGTAGGGAAAGATCAGAACGTCTGATTTTACATCTTGTAGTATCTTTAAAAACAGATAAACTATATTGATTAATATAGGTGCATTCTTCTGAAAGAATACAGTTTTGCTTTGTAATACTGTATACAGTTGGACCCTTGTGCTGTTCTCTTGCCAAACCACAGAATTTTTCCAGACCTTGAAGTTGAAGGGCATTTGTGTGCCAAACTGCTGTAGGGAAACTTTGATTCGAATTACATGGGCTTAGTATGGGAGTGAATCACTTCGATTAGTTTCTTATTAGAGCAGAGTCCTTTCTTGTTGACGGTTTCTTAAGAATGACTCTATCTCCAGTATCACAGCTCCTTTTGTTTAAAATATCAGTGGTGCTATTGCTAATGGTTTCAATGCCTTCCATGTATTCCCCGTGTGTCAGTGTATTTATCCATTCTTCCTGGTTTATATTAATATATTTATGTCAGAGATGGTAAACTGTGAAATTTAGCCATTACAAATCAGCAAGGTAGCCATTTTTTTTCCTTTCCAGTAGTCTGGGTAATATATGTTTATTCTGCATTAATGCAGACTGTAAAACAAAAAAACTATATCTGTTTATAAAAAGACATAGTCTTATGTCTGTCTTTTTATAAAATGCCAATGCTACAATAGCAAAAAAAAATTATGTTAAGTGAAACAAAATGAGAAAGAACCAGAAAAAAGCATGTTGCTATAAACCACTATTAGGATTGAATCATACTGGAGTTTGGGAATGTTTTCATTTTAGCACATCAGTTTATTAATTTCTGACATTTTTTAGTTCTTTGGACAAATTATTAGCATGTTTTTCTTCTCAACTGTCAAAAAAATATTTTGATATTTTTTAAGTAAAAAGTGAGCAAAAGGACTTATTATTTGCACTTTTTGTGTGCTTGTTCCAGTCTTGAACCATATGAATACTTCAGCAGCATGAAATAGATGCTTTACATTTAGTTTCTACTACATCGTGTTGCATAAGTACAACAAACCTGACATGATGGATGGGATGCCATCCAGAGGGACCTGGACAGGCTTGAGAAGTGGGCCTATGGGAACCTCATGAGGCCAAGTGCAGGGTCCTGCACCTGGGTTGGGGCAACCCCTGGTATCAATACAGGCTGGGGGATGAAAGGGTTGAGAGCAGCCTTGCTGAGAAGGACTTGGGAGTACTGGTGATTGAAAAGCTGGACATGAGACGGCAATGTGCGCTTGCAGCCCAGAAAGCCAACTGTATCCTGGGCTACATCAAAAGAAGTGTGGCCAGCAGGTTGCAGGAGGTGATTCTGTCCCTCTTCTCCACTTTGGTGAGACCCCAGCTGGAGCACTGTGTCCAGCTCTGGAGCCTTCAGCACAGGAAAGCCGGGTTGGAGCAGGTCCAGAGGAGGGCCACAAAAATGATCAGAGGGCTGGAGCACCTCTCCTATGAAGACAGACTGAGAGAGTTGGGGTTGATCAGCCTGGAGAAGAGAAGGCTCTGGGGAGACCTTGTAGTGGTCTCCCCCTTCCAGTACTTAAAGGGGGCCTAGAGGAAAGATGGGGACAAACTTTTTAGTAGGGCCTGTTGCAATAGGACAAGGGGTAATGGTCTTAAACTAAAAGAGGGGAGATTTAGACTAGATATAAGGAAGAATTTTTTTACAATAAGGGTGGTGAAACAGTGGAACAGGTTGCCCAGAGAGGTGGTAGATGCCTCATCCCTGGAAACTTTCAAGGTCAGGTTGGACGGTGCTCTGGGCAACCTGATCTAGATGAAGATATCTCTGCTTATTGAAGAGGGCTTGGACTAGATGACCTTTAAAGGTCCCTTCCAACCCAAACTATTCTATGATTCTTTATGCTGCTTAATTTTGTGGGGAAAAAAAGGATCACAAAGAAAGAAACAGTAAACTTCACTGCATTAGTATTAGTTAATTCTGGCACACAAAGTGACCTTATGGTCAGTTAGGAATGAGCTGTTGATAATTTTATGGTTCGTTATGCAAACATATAAGCCAGTCTGTTTAGTTATTGAAATCTGCAATGTGCCTCCATTTGTTTTTATCCCCCTACTTCTCTGATAAAATGAGAATAGAAACAGATTAGTGAAGTCTTTCTTTTAGCTGTAATTAGGGTTGTTGTCTTTTGTCATTTGTGGTTGAGAAATCCATAGCTAATTAGGCTACAAAAATGAAAGATTGTTCCAAGATCAAAGTAAGCAGCCATCCCTACAATGACTTTGCAAGTGCAAACTTGACAATATGATTGAAGTTACTGCAAGTTTACTTGATGAAGAATTCAGAAAAATTGGCTCTTGGTTTCTTTTGATTCCATAATTCCTAATGTGAACCTTAAACCAACTGTTGCTTCACAACAGATCNTTTGGCATTTGTGGGTGAGAAATCCATAGCTAATTAGGCTACAAAAATGAAAGATTGTTCCAAGATCAAAGTAAGCAGCCATCCCTACAATGACTTTGCAAGTGCAAACTTGACAATATGATTGAAGTTACTGCAAGTTTACTTGATGAAGAATTCAGAAAAATTGGCTCTTGGTTTCTTTTGATTCCATAATTCCTAATGTGAACCTTAAACCAACTGTTGCTTCACAACAGATCACAGTTGATTTCCTGGATGGTATGGTCAATCCTGTGTATATTAGTGTTTATAAAAGAGTAAACTATCCCTTTCTGATTTTTGAATTCGTATCACTGTTTTTTGGTACATGAATAAGTAAGACTTTCTGTATATACCCATGCTGAAAGAGATCTTCGGAAAATCTAGAATTCACCATCTTATTCTGAAGAAAGCTTCAGGTGTAACTAATATTGCCAAACTATAGATGTTTAGGCATGTCCAGGGTTCTTACATGGCATTTGAATGTCTCTGTTCAGCAAAAATACATATCTCTGACTGAAGATGGTAAGGGGCCGGGGGGGAAATGCAGTCTTGTTAACTAACATTCTTTGTAGGAGACATATTACTAGTATATAAACTTATTAATAAGTTTATTATAGTATTATTAATAATAAGGTGTTATATAGCTTATTAATGGTCCAGTTCCATTACAGATCCTGAAAGTGTTGGCCTGATCTACAGTGAAATCATCCTTATAGATCTAAGCATGTTAGGAAAGTTGTTAATCATGTGTAGTTGTGTACCTTTAACCATTTGTGGCTGCAATTACATCATGCTTATAATTGTGGTGCTATAAATATTGTCAGTTGTCATTGAAGACATTTATTCCTTCATGCTATTTAAGAAATGCAGGTATTTTTTAAAAGTTAATTAATTCTTTGGGCAAATTAAAACCTTTTTTTCTGATGGGTAATGGCAGAGAAATCTTTCATGGGATTGCAGAAAATGACAGCAAATTAATGATCTATTTGTGCTTTTACATGTATTTTAACA
>VYZM01000592.1:403387-414195 GCA_013398915.1 Dromas ardeola
GCACCTCTCCTATGAAGACAGACTGAGAGAGTTGGGGTTGATCAGCCTGGAGAAGAGAAGGCTCTGGGGAGACCTTGTAGTGGTCTCCCCCTTCCAGTACTTAAAGGGGGCCTAGAGGAAAGATGGGGACAAACTTTTTAGTAGGGCCTGTTGCAATAGGACAAGGGGTAATGGTCTTAAACTAAAAGAGGGGAGATTTAGACTAGATATAAGGAAGAATTTTTTTACAATAAGGGTGGTGAAACAGTGGAACAGGTTGCCCAGAGAGGTGGTAGATGCCTCATCCCTGGAAACTTTCAAGGTCAGGTTGGACGGTGCTCTGGGCAACCTGATCTAGATGAAGATATCTCTGCTTATTGAAGAGGGCTTGGACTAGATGACCTTTAAAGGTCCCTTCCAACCCAAACTATTCTATGATTCTTTATGCTGCTTAATTTTGTGGGGAAAAAAAGGATCACAAAGAAAGAAACAGTAAACTTCACTGCATTAGTATTAGTTAATTCTGGCACACAAAGTGACCTTATGGTCAGTTAGGAATGAGCTGTTGATAATTTTATGGTTCGTTATGCAAACATATAAGCCAGTCTGTTTAGTTATTGAAATCTGCAATGTGCCTCCATTTGTTTTTATCCCCCTACTTCTCTGATAAAATGAGAATAGAAACAGATTAGTGAAGTCTTTCTTTTAGCTGTAATTAGGGTTGTTGTCTTTTGTCATTTGTGGTTGAGAAATCCATAGCTAATTAGGCTACAAAAATGAAAGATTGTTCCAAGATCAAAGTAAGCAGCCATCCCTACAATGACTTTGCAAGTGCAAACTTGACAATATGATTGAAGTTACTGCAAGTTTACTTGATGAAGAATTCAGAAAAATTGGCTCTTGGTTTCTTTTGATTCCATAATTCCTAATGTGAACCTTAAACCAACTGTTGCTTCACAACAGATCACAGTTGATTTCCTGGATGGTATGGTCAATCCTGTGTATATTAGTGTTTATAAAAGAGTAAACTATCCCTTTCTGATTTTTGAATTCGTATCACTGTTTTTTGGTACATGAATAAGTAAGACTTTCTGTATATACCCATGCTGAAAGAGATCTTCGGAAAATCTAGAATTCACCATCTTATTCTGAAGAAAGCTTCAGGTGTAACTAATATTGCCAAACTATAGATGTTTAGGCATGTCCAGGGTTCTTACATGGCATTTGAATGTCTCTGTTCAGCAAAAATACATATCTCTGACTGAAGATGGTAAGGGGCCGGGGGGGAAATGCAGTCTTGTTAACTAACATTCTTTGTAGGAGACATATTACTAGTATATAAACTTATTAATAAGTTTATTATAGTATTATTAATAATAAGGTGTTATATAGCTTATTAATGGTCCAGTTCCATTACAGATCCTGAAAGTGTTGGCCTGATCTACAGTGAAATCATCCTTATAGATCTAAGCATGTTAGGAAAGTTGTTAATCATGTGTAGTTGTGTACCTTTAACCATTTGTGGCTGCAATTACATCATGCTTATAATTGTGGTGCTATAAATATTGTCAGTTGTCATTGAAGACATTTATTCCTTCATGCTATTTAAGAAATGCAGGTATTTTTTAAAAGTTAATTAATTCTTTGGGCAAATTAAAACCTTTTTTTCTGATGGGTAATGGCAGAGAAATCTTTCATGGGATTGCAGAAAATGACAGCAAATTAATGATCTATTTGTGCTTTTACATGTATTTTAACACTTCTGAACGGGAAGTTAATTTAGGCAGCAATCTTTTCCTGTCAGTACAGCTGAAAAAATATTTTTATACAGGTAGATCCTGTATATGATCTGATACCATGCTGAGGTGGACAGACCAGGGATAATTAAATCTTGCAGAACTGTTGGCAGCACTTTTTGATTTCCGTGCGTCCTTATCAGAGCTGTTCCATCATAATTTCAAATGGTCTCTTATTGGTTGGTGGCTCTGTTGGATGATGCATAACCTTGGCTTGAAAACTACTTTGCTTTGGAAATTCAGCATTGATGTGCCGTTTTATAAGTCATTGCAAATGCTGTCAAATACAGTTTGCAAAAAAAGTATATATAGGCTTAGTTACAAATACAGCTTCTGATCATAACTGTCCCTATTGAAAATCAGCTTAATGTTAATCTTGTCTGTGACACTGAGGTGCAACATTCTAAATATTTCAAGGGCTGTTCTCAAAGTCTCTTCCCAGTTCACTAGTGGGTTTTTAAAAGATATCATGCTAAGAGATTTTTCAGAAAGCGAAGTATCTGCAGAATGGTTCACGTGTCTCACATGGACCATGGATACTGAGGATGAATAATGAATGGACTGATGTAATCAACAGTCTCTACTTTTGCTGTTTGCCTTATATCAAGTGTCAGAACAAGATCAATCATAAAAGTATTTGCAGCAATGCCAAACTGTTACTGCCATCTTTGCTGCTTTGTTTTTAATGACTTCCTATGTAAAAATTATAATAATGGAAAACTGATGAATTGCTGTGTTCTCAAGAAATTGTTATATGTCAAGAGTTGCATGCTTGTCAAAAGCTTTGACAGGGCAGTGAGATTGCCAGCAATATATTCACTGTCCAGGCTTCTGCGTAGCATTTGGTCTGCAAGGAAAGGTCTGCCCTTTGAAAACTGCATGAGTGCTGAGTCAGCAGTGGAGCTGCAGGGAAGTGGGAAGGAAGTAGGTCAATGAGAGTGCATTAAGTGTAGGTTAGGAAAGAGTAGCAAGGGAAAGAAAACAAAGGGAGCCACAAGAAAAAAGTGAACAGAATAACCATTTTGACTGAATTGCAGACATTTATTAAAGATGTATTTCTTTGGGACCAGTGCTAGGGAATTTTCTAACCATCCAACAGATGAGCCAGAGAGTTTGCCACAAGGTAAGAACATCTTTGCTGCTATTTTTAAAGAAATGACTTCATGAGCGTCCATTGTGTGTCTGCTTCATTCAGAAAGTTTCTTGCCACAGCATGTAGTTAAAGAAAATTCAGACATTGCTTATCAAGCCTTGTTGTAGATTGTCTTTGTGCTATAGAGGGATTCTATGGTCAATGTGTGGCAACTGTGGGTATTGGAATTTCACATCAGACCCACATTCAGCATGACCAAAGCTAAGTATTCCAAGTTCCAAAGAAACTTAATCTGTGCTTGACTTTAGCAATTTGTGTTGAAAGCTCATTTTAGGCTATTTTTTGGAGACATGCAAGACATATTATTATAGCTGATGTAATATGGTCTTTTTTTTTTTTAACTGAAAGGTTGTATAAAGAATAATGATATAGCTGTAGATCAAATGTTTTGAAACTAGTAAATCTTTTCAATTTAAAGAATTGTGATATTAAAGAATAATAGCTCTCTGTCTCTTTGTATTTTTAAATCCCAGACATTTTTTTCCATTTGTCTGTGAGTCCTCATTATGCTGCTCACAGTAAACATAAGAATTTCTGCAGACCTGTCTGTCTCTAAGTCTGTATGGAGTCTTTGGTCATGCTGTGAAGGAACTTTAGTCAACGTTGACATTTTCTATTAATAACCCGCAAGAATTAATACTCTGGAAAACTAACAGTATACCTTACATGCATGTGTTTTTTCTTTCTTTGTATTACCATAAGAGTAAACCTCAAAGATTATTACAATTATGTTTATATTTTTTCAGGAGTAATTTTCTTTGGCATTCAAACATCATCTTTCTGATTATCCCCTTTTAGGTATTAATTTAGTTTGGAATAAATCAGATTAATTTCTATCCATGAATGTCAAAATATATCAGTGTAGCACTAATAAACTCTTTGCAGCATTCTGCAATAACTGGTTTGTTCTTTTAAATAGAAGGGCAGACTAATAATTACTCATTGTAGAGATGCCTGACACAGATGAGTTGTGCTCCTGTGTAAGCAAGATGCTCAAAGCTTGATGCAGAGGCAGGCTTTGCAAATTTGGTAGTGAAAACAACTAGCTTCGGTTGAAAAGGGAAGGTGGTGGCATGGTCGAAGTGATGGACTTCTCGTTGTTTTGAATCAAGGGGTGACAATAGTGAAGGAAAGGAATGATGAAAGCAATTAGCAAGCTGAGGTAAAAAGCAATAGGTCTCATTTTAGCAATGAGACCTATATTTAAATAAATGTTTTAGCTGTTTAAAAGAATGTGGAAGACCAGATCCTTGAGATCTTAAGCAGAAAGAACTTGTAGGACTGAAACATAACCTAGATGTGATGATGTAGAAGGAAATAGAAGTTGCAGATGATCTCCAGTTTCTCTGTCCCAGTAACAAGTTGCTGTGTACAATGACGAAGAAGGTTTGAGCAAAAATTGCAGTGAAAGAAAAATGAGAATCCTTGTTCTAATCTTGTTGGACTTGAAATGATGGTGAATCATTAGATAGGTGAGGAGACAGGTCTGGAATAGAGGTTTAACTGTGAGTCATGCATAGAGAAACAGTAGTTCGACATTATCTGAAGTTAAGGTGTAAAACGGGAGGCGGCGGGGAGAGAAAAGTAAGGGCAGACTTCTGTGAGGTGTTATAGGGAAATGACTGGGAAATGAGAATGTTCTTCTGAAGGATCAATTTATGAAGCAGGAAGAGAATCAGGACAGGGAAGAATCAAGGAAGCCAAGAGAGATCCAGACTCCAGGAAAAGCATTGTCAGCTGTATTGAAGGCAGCTTGATAGATGGAAGCAATAAGCTTATTTATTCTCAGTTATGGCTAGGAACAGATCATTAGAAGGATTGTCAGGAACCGTTTCAATGAAATTCAAGGGCAAAAGGTACATTAGAGATGAGCACTGGAAAAAAAAACGTGCAAAACCTGACTGCAAACAGCATGTTCTTTGTTATTAAGTAAATGAGAAGTGATCTGTAGCTGGAGAAACTGTGAACAACAGCAGGCCTTTTAAGGACACACGAACTAAGGAAAGTTTACATTGGAAGGAGGAAGAGCCAGATGACATTGATATGTTAATAAGTAATGGAGAGAATAAAGGAAATAAGTTAATGTGTGAGACTAGGCCTCTGAGGCGAGGGAAGGAGAACAGAAGAGAAATTTCTCAACTCTCAAGGAGGCCAGCATTGCAGTAGGGGAAAAGAAAAGGAAGACAAAAGTTGGAAAATACTGTGGAGGAATAAAAATGGTTAAGAAAGAACCAATGGGGATTACAGATATGACATTTCATGCTAGAAAAGTAGAATTATTTAGCCATGGTAGTAACCACACAAAAAACAGAGAAAGAAAATTCTCAGAATATTAATTGAAACACCTGTTGACAGTTCCTACAGTTAAAGGTGTTCTGCTCATCTGCTCAACTGCAGCAGCACAGTTAGCCAGGTCTGGGTTAGATTGACGTTCCTAGATTCTGTATACATACTAAACAAACTTTATCTGTCATTAGGGCAGGAGTTTGTTGGGTTTTGCTATTGAAATACCTGGTAATCAATATTTTATCTTTAGTAGAATTTGTCTTTGAGATCTGTCCTCATAAAGGTAGAAGAGATATCCCTTTATGGAATATGCAGAGATCTTTACAAACGGTCTCTATTTAATCTTTTTTGATATTATGTATCATTATGCAAAGTGCTGTGAAACTTATGCTTTTGGGGAAGAGGATGGAGTAGAGTCATCTTCTTTAAAAGTCTCTGGAATGCTTTCCTCACAATTTTAAGATAAATCAGTTTAAGCCTGTTAAAAAACATTTGGTTTTTCTTATTATTTGATATGTAGGGCAATATAATATTCCTTATGGATTAAACTGTATAGGAATGATGTCAACTCTAGGATAGGCTGTTCCAAAGTGTTCCATCAGTCTTACAACTTCTGTAAGTTTTGACTTTTTCAAATGAAATAAGAACCAAAGGAAAGGATTTGCTTTATGGATACAATTCTTAACTAGTGTTAGCTTATACCATTAATAAATGTTTGGATAATTACATGTCGAAATAGTTATACTTTATGTTCTCCTATACGAAATGCTAGATTCCCAGAAGGCTAATTGCACCATATTACTTTACACTTTTATATGGAACATATTATTAATCTGGTTGCTTGTGTTTATTCAAAAGGTACTTTTGAAAGGTGAGGTATTAGCATTGTGCATACTTTCATACCTTGACAATTTAATGTTCTTACCTTTATACTGACAATTAAAAAAAAAAAGATATTTGTTTCCATTTGCAAAATCTTTTGTTCCTGAAGGAAATACATCTGCTAGGAAAATATGTAATAAGATTTCTCCCTGTTTTGTTCTTTGGAATATAGTGGAATATATTTGACAGTGATTTGACTTAAAATTATTCTTCAAAAGAAATATTAGCAATTTAGCACATCAGTAAAACGTAATAAAAAGTAAATACATAATTGTATACAATTAGACTCACCAAATGTAACAAAAAATAAACAGAAGTAGAATCGAACCTGGAAGAAAAAAGAAAAAAAAAAAGGAAAATTGTGTATTCACACACAATTTTACTACAAAGCTTTAAAGTGCTGGAAAGGGTAGAACGGATATTTATTTTTATAAAGTGAAAAATTTTTGAAACAAGCAAGAGTAACGAAAAAATACTAACAAATACCCAGTAAATATGAGGTGAATAAAAATGAGATATGCCTTGCATTTGCAAGACAATGAGATTAGAAAGGAAATACGTTTCACCAAGAATAGTAATAATTAAACACGAATTGAATTTTGCTCTAATAGCCATATAGGAGAAAGTTTGTGTTATGGAACAGTGAATTCTCATGTTATTTATATGTAAAATGGAAAGGATTATCTGGATTACTGTGCTGAAGATAGACAAATAGTATAGTAGTGTCAAACATACTTCATCAAATAGATCCAGTTTTCCAGACTTGTAACTTGAAAAATGTAGTTTTAAATCCTGGAGTTCTGGGAAGGAAATTGTTTTAGTAAGTGTTCTAATTTAAAAAGAAATTGTGTATTATTAATTTACACCAGAGCCATTTTCTAATATTTGTTAAAATTTAGAGAAAAACTGGAAAATAGATTAATTATACAAGGAATTTCAGTCTTTTAGAATACAAAATACACTCACAGGACTGAAAACTCTGGGTTTGACAAATTTTTGTCAAATGTTTATAACAGATCCACAGTGCTATTTTATTTGGCTGTGGAGTCTGCTTTTCAGACCAAGAGTTGGGGTTTGATTGGCCTAAATCAGATATTCTACAATATATATGGTGAAAAATCTTGATATTTGGAGACAGGATCTCTTTCTAAATGTAGGTCTTTGTTTAAAGGTTAATCATTGTAGTTGTACTTAATTTTACAGTGATTTCAAAATACAAGCAAGGGTGCATTCATGTTTTGTGTGTTCGAAGCACAGGATTGAAACTATAGACCTTACTCTGATTGACATTAGTGGAAAAAGCCATCTGTTTCATTTGGAGCAATACTGTGTCCAGAGGCTGTCATGAAATTATAATAAATAGTAGCAAAGCCTACTAGAGTAGTACCTACAGCCACAGTCATGATGTTATATAACATAATAAATGGGGAACCCAAATACCCAAAATAACACAGTTTTCTTTGTAGAAAGGTGTATATACGATAGTTGTTTTCAGAACTTATTCAAGAAAATGGTGAAATCTTGAACGTGTGAAGATTCTTGTAATTATTTTCTGTGTAAGTATTCCAGACAGGTGCAGTGGGACTGATTTCCAGGAGTTTTCATGCACCTCTAAGTATCTGCTAATTAACTTGACAGAATTAGATGTGTGCAAACCTTGGCAGCAAACAAGATCCCAGACATTTATAGCCTCTGCAATACCAAAGGACATGTTCCCAATCTTCCACTGTCTGCTGTTCAAAACTCTTAGAGAATATACCACCTCTCTTCTTAACTATTCAGTGGAGGCAAAGCTCTTCTGTAGTGCTTTAGTTATATTCTGCATGTTCATCTCCTACATTAGTTACTGGTTTTTGGTTTATGTTGCCTGTGTTGACACTGTAGTGTTAATTTTGTCATTTTCTTTCATTATTGGCCTCTCTATCGTCTCGTACATGAACTGATTGAGATTCACCCGTGCCTCTGTTTTGGGGGCCTGATTCCACTCTTTGGTTTTAAAGGAAGAACACACACAGCTAAGTGTTTGGATATCCAAACCCTGAATTAGACAGAAGTATCAGAAAAAACTCTCACATTCTCTCTACTGTTTGTCTCATCATCATGCTGGATCTACCTTTTGTCTTTATCTGAGACTCTAACACATGCCCTTTTGTTTCTGCTTTTTCAAACTGCTTTCCTCTAGTACTGTAAATACAGAGGAAAGCAAAGCATCATGTTTCCAAGAAAATTACTTCACACGTATGGTAGTGATAACTCTTGATTTGAGGACCTACTCTGCTTACCAGTTGAGTCTTCAGCTTTGGTGGCAGACTTGTCTAATGGCTTGGAATGAAGCTTCCACACAAATTTGATAAATTTGCTCCAGACTACAGAAATATTGTATGACCGAGGGTTAAAGCAAGTTTACTTGGCAGATAATTAATAACAGAAAGGAACCTACAAATGTGTAGTGAAGTGGACTGGCATTCTAATGTTGAATGTAATCAGATCCCTTTCAATCCTAGAAGACTCATTTCTTCCCCCTTTAGCATGAGGAAGTCTGTGAACTGTGTGAAGATGCACTTAGCATCGATCTCTGATCACTAATTTTGTGGGAAAGTATTTCATTTTTTAATATGCTGACATCCTTAACTTCTTTGAGCAATTTACTTTTTCTCCTGCTAGAGACAATATCACAGAAAGGGATATCAACTTGCTGTGAACCTTTAATTTTCTAACCGAGTATCTTCATCTTTTAATGAAAATGACCTTTTGAAAACCATTATCTTCCCTGGAAAAATACATAGATTCAGGCTTTTTGGAAAGAACTGCTGCATATTATTTTGTTTTCCTGATATGATTGTTCTTAAGGCTTTCATTAAGTTCTCTCCAAAATAGTGCCAGCTTTATGCGTATTTGCTGTGAAGGTCCTGGAGACAATTGTCAGCTTAAGCCAAAGGGACTCCTAAGAAAATTCTGGAAATGTTTCTAACCTCGTGATGTGTATACTTGCCGCCTGCAGATTGACCCATATTTTTATTACAAATTATGCCACTGCTAAAGTGAATATGTCCTTCTGGTATCTTTGAGTTTGTCTAATCGGTTAGGCTAGGAATGATACTGCTTGGGGTCCCCAGAGCATGAGTATGCAAGGATAATCACCTGAAGGAAAAGATTGTTTCCTTAAAAACTGGGGAGCGTTCTTAGCAAAGTGTTTTACATATTCACAGCTGCATTCCTTGCTTTTGGTTTTGAAGTTCTTTTTCAAAGGGGGAGGTTGGGTTTGTAACCAAGAAGGTGGGGCACTTTCTATGACTTTTATCTCATGTTCAGACAGCAGGAGAGGGAACGAGGGAGTGCAAACCTTACAGATATCTGTAGTCCAATATGCTTGACTGTGTGTACTCAGACTGTGAATGTCTGCGTAGACTACTCCACTTTAGTGTCACTGATAAATGGCCTCCCTTTATCAGTAAACTGAAGTCCTGATAGCAGTAAGCACATATTTATGTAGGTGTGCATGAAGAATCCAGTCTTGCTTTATTCACACCAGACTTAAACTCATCAATAGAGTCCTGGCAAGCCAGCTTGTGGCCTGGGACAGTTTAACTGTTTTATTCCAACACTGTAGATCAGATAGTAACTCTTGTCAGCCTTACTGGAAGGTGATACCAAACTAACATGGCTACATGGACTGTGAACTCACGCAAGTAAGACTGCACAGTGCTGTACTAAACCGTATGGACATGTTGCCTTGATTCTCTGTTGACTCAAGGGTAACAGCACCATGGTCTATTTCACAGTATGGCCATGCCTTAAATTTCATGCCTTGAAGTTCTTTGTTTTTGTTTCTATTACAATATAAATAACAGACTTCTCCTTATAAGACTTGCAGTTGTTTTAAAACTTGTGTTTAAATTTAATGTGTACATTCTAACCGACCCCCCCGAGTTACTTAATGCAAATGTTTTTATATGCATATTTGAGGTACAGCACACTGAGTGAGCTTGTTACTTGACATGCTACATTTAAAATTGTCATTTGGCTGTACAAATCGTGCACTTAGGAAAAACACATTTTAAGAAAGCTATTAGTCTAATTTCTCTTCTGTTTTTCTTTTGTGAGCTAAGAATTTCCAGGAAACTAACTCTGGTTAGTCTTCTGTTAGTGTTCTGAGTATTTTGTGAGTGTATATTATTTTAGTAATTTTTTTGTTCCAAATTGCAATGTGACATTGCATTTTTTACTGCAGAATATTTCTCCATATTTACAGTTTTGAAAAGTTAACAGAAATCGGTAAATATTCAGTGCCCTGAAAATTAAAATAATAGTAATATTTTGTGTTCACCGTGTCATTTATTAGCTATAGAGAATGTTTACCATGGTGCGTATTTAGGGGCTTTCGTATTTTGTAGGATTATAGTCAAAAGCATATGTAGGGATCTGCATATTTGCCAGTGAAATGATTGATAACGTAAATCAAAATATGATTACTTACATTTTATTTATAATTTTTACACAGATACTTTACATGATGTTCACATTAAAAATATTGTATTTCCCTCATTACTATAGGATAAACAATTCATTGATAATAGAAATTACATTAAAGTAGAAAAAAAATGTAATTCAGTGAGTCTGTAGCATCTTGGTTTGAAAAGAACAGAAAACTGTAGAAAATCACAAAGAATTTATATATATATATATTTTTTTTTTTTTACTTCAGAGGGATT
>VYZM01000592.1:414230-432181 GCA_013398915.1 Dromas ardeola
GATTATGTATGGTAAGATTTTAGCTCTCTGTATTAAATAATGAATTTTCCCACTATAGTATAACAGCAAAATTTTCTTTTAGAAATGAAATATGCCCTACAAAAAGTATTTGATTTTTCTCTTATAACAAATTTGATATATGAGTCTTTGTCTTAGTGATACTTCTGTAAATGCTTGTATTTGAAGTCCCTGGACTTTCAACATGAAATTTGGTTCAGATTATTCTTTCTGGTTGTTGATCTAGTGTCTGGCTAGTAAAAGCTATTTGTTCCTAATAGTCTGGCAAGTCACTCAGTTCTTCATGTGCTGAGTACTGAGATCTCCAGAATTGAATGCGCTGAAGTCACGTCTGAGGAATGTGTCAATTGAGTAGCAATCTTCTGTTCTGAGAATTTTATTTCTGGGCAGTTTATAAACTCAGTACATAGTATGCCTTCTCATCATGCCCCTTTTTCCTCTTCCCCATACATATAAACCCTTTATCAAATTGCATAACTTCAGATACATTCATTGCAATTTTTCAGTGTGATATATTTATATTACATATGGGGTCCAAAAGGTATCAAGTTAATGAGGAACTGACAGACAACAAAGTGTGTAATTTGTAGGAACTTGAAATATAGTCCATATTTCCCAAATAGCAGCAAACAACATTAAATAATTTGTTTGTAAGTAATCTTTATATCATGAAATAAGTAATTCCACATGTAGAGCCTACTGTTTCATAGTCAAATTAGAATGGTGAGGAATCTGGAAATTGCACATTTGATGGCTTTATTTCAGTTTATTTTCAGAAACATTAAACTTCCTAACGTAACGAAGTTAAAATGTAAAGTGAAAAGAAAAATCAGTTCATGCTTTCCTTCTATTCCTTCTTTCTTTTGTGGAGGAAGAAGTGAAGAGTATTCCAGATGTGATGACCTACTCTTAATAACAGTGCAAGGTTACAAAGAAAAAATATGTGCACCCTCGTCTCATAGTTTGCACAGGAATAGAAGACTTTTGAAGAGACATTTATATTTAAGTATCACTAAGATTTACAGTATGGATTTAAAAGATTTAAAGGTGAATCTGCACAAGATTGCAATAATCTTAAAAATTTCTTTTTAAAATTAAATTTCATCAAAAGACAGGACTAAAGATTTTTTTCATATTCTATTTTATATTATGTAACTAGGAATATATTTATAAATTCAGGAAAACAATTCTTTAAAAAATTTCTTGACCTATCTAACACATGTAAATTCTCCCTCTTTCTTGCTTGTGGCACCTTGAGTGATATACCATTTTTTTTCACTCTACCTGCCTTCACAGAAACCTTAGGTGGTAGGAAAGTCTTCTTATCCCTGTTTTCAAATCGGATAATGAAGGCACCAAAAGGCTGGGTTTGCACTTGGTCATGAAGTTTTTGGTTTTCCTGATGAAAAAGCATCCTGAGTACACACAGTGGTATTAAAAAGGGGATTTAGACCTATCTTCTAATCTGACTAGTTTAGCTCAGGCTTGAATATACTCATGAGCTGGTGGCAGGCAGGGTTCCATGAGGCTGGTTCTGGAGAATGGAACTGCTTTTCACTGCTGTTCAGGAAAAGAGCTATGTGTGGTCTCAGAAAATGCATTAGGTGGGACAGTTGTTTCACCCAAGCGACACAAGAGAGAAGATGTGGCTACTACATGGCTGACCAAGTCCCATTGGCAATTCGGTGCACAGGCTAGTAAGCTATCTTGTTCTCTTAGCATACTGGTGATCGTTAGGGAGGTGTCATGACCTGTGCTTTTATAGGATGACAGACATGTAGAGAATGCCTGTAAGCAAGAGGAATCAGCACACCTTTGTGTGCGTAATTTTGAAATTACTTGTGAATCATTAGTTTGAGCTTTCATCTAACGGTCTAGTGTTTTCCAGCTAAATGAATACATTGCACCCTATCAGAAAAAACAGAGGCAGCCTTTGTTGACTTCAGATAAATGGCATTTGTACTCTTTGAGATATTTGACTTAACAAGAATGATCTACATTTATGTATCCATGGTTTTTCTTTTCATTTGATATTTGATGCTCTATTTTACCATTAAAACTTTGCGTCTCAGAATGCTTCTTGTAATTACTAATGTCAACAATAATGATCTCAAAATGTAAGTCTGTTTCAAAAATTTTAGAATAATCATCTGTGGGATGGCAAATGTGCAATGAATGTTCCCTCGCCACAAGATGGTTATGCATACTGTAGTGGTAATGAATGGAAAATTCATGCCATATGGCTGATCCTGCCACGGATTTTTGTAGCTGCCTTGTAGCTGCCTGCACTGTAAAACATCATCTTCCATTCTTTGACAAGTGGGCTTGCCCATTTTAAAGGCAGGAAAGCACTCAGATTTAGGGCTCATCCACGCTTTTTAGTGTGTTAGATTCCAAGTGACAATAGCCCATGACTCTGAGAATGTTGTCTGTGGAGACTATAAAGGTACGTTTACATTGTTACTAATGAGCTACCTGGACACTTTCATGTACAAACTGTTGCAATGTGTCACTAAGTAGTAGGAAGATACTTTTTTCATGTGGTAAAGTCTCAACATGTTTTATGTTTTTTTGACTGCCAACAACTCTACTTCATTATACATGGAAAACACATTTGGCTTCTCCTTTCCTTCAAGGTTCATCTTAAGAATTGCATTTAGTAGTTGCTTCCAGAAGTATTTTTGACACAGTGGAATCTCCCTGAGCCTTCTGTTTCTTTCTTTGGGAAAGTGATAGTATAATACTAGTGCAATGATTTTTTTTATGGAATTACATTTCCATGACTTCCATGAGGAAGGTACAATTCTGTGCTTCATGTATAAAGTTACATTTTAATCTCAGGTTAAACTTTGTTGTATATGTATGTTTATGGAAGATGCAAATATACGTTTCCTTCACATCTAGCATTTTAGGCCAGAGGAATGGGCATCTGGAATTTTTTTATTTAATCACTGTACTTTCACATGTCTATTACTTAGTCTGCTTAAAAGTCATTAGTAAATATGTAAGAGGCTTTAGTAAATGTAACTTACATAAAAATATCATACTAAATTTTGCCGAGGCAGGGCAGAACTAGGTTGTTTAGCATTTCCATTAAATTAATGTTCTTCAAAATTACATTAGTGTTATTTTTAGTATAAATTACGTTTTAAATAGGCTTACTACATCTCAGCAAATTTTCTGGTATGAGCATATAAGAAGATTACTAATGAATCACAGTTTATTTTATTTAAATTGTTAACCCAGAAGTAAACTAAAACCTGACAAAATTTAGGATGCCTGCTGTCACTGTAGTAACTGCTAAATGTTTTAGTGTTGTGTCTGCTTTTATATCCCTTTCTTTTAGACAACTAATCTGAGACAATGTTGATTCTAACAGGTGATAGGACAAGAGGAAATGGCCTCAAGTTGTGCCAGGAGAGGTTTAGATTGGATATTAGGAAAAATTTTTACACTGAGAGGGCTATTAAGCATTGGAACAGGCTGCCCAGAGAAGTGGTTGAGGCACCATCCCTGGAGGTATTTAAAAGGCAGGTAGACATAGAGCTTAGAGATACGGTTTAGTGACGGTTTTTGTCAGAGTTAGGCTGATGGTTGGACTAGATGATCTGAAAGGTCCCTTCCAACCTAGGCGACTCTATGATTCTATAATTTTATACGAATAAGAGTTTTTGTATCTTTTAAAAACTTTTAAACTGTGGTGACAATTTTAACAGTATATGTTAGTACCCTGAGGAAATACATCCACTTGCAGTTATTTTCAATTGGTCTAGATCTGCCAGGCACAAATAACTTCATCAGGCTGCTCTGTGCTTATGTGATCAGTAGTTAACACCTACTTTTTAAAAAAACGTTGCTCTTTCTCACAGCTTTTGTAACACATGGACTTTATGCCAGTTGGAGAAATTTTGTAAATACCCTGTGGGGATAGAAACAACACTACCCAAGATGAATCATGTTGAAAATTTCCATTTACTCTTGCATTTTGTTTTGAAAATGTTGAATGCAAGAAGTCATAGAAGCTCCTTCATACAGAAGGTTTACTCTTTTGATATTTGTCTTTCTCTTGTGATACATTGTTTCATGATGAAGTGACTATTTTAAATGCGGAAGTTTGAGAAAAAAAAAAAGAAAAAAGGAATATACTCTAAATAACATGTTCAGCCACTTGAATGTGGAATAATAAAAGAAGAAATGTGAGCCTGTTAAGTTCTGATACATGCTTCAGTTTTAGGAAGAAAAATGCATTCCTCTGGTGTATCAAGGATAATTAGGGGTATAAAACAACTACTTTGAAGGGGACCGCCTGACTATGCTTGTGTGGCTAGGTTTGCATGAAAGAATTTTGGGTTTTTACTGTATTTTCCTGTGAGCTAATGTCCAGATTTTGAAGTGGAATTTGAAATAATACACCTGAGTAGGACGCTAGTAAAAACTCTTTTTCATGTTTCCCTCAGTTTTTCTCGTTACAGAGTGAAGAGACAGAATTGTAATGACAATGATGTCATGCAAACATTAGCAGCCTCAGAGATTAAGGCAGTCTTTTGAAGAATGTCTGAGATTACACTTAAGTTGTTTCAAACCTGTCATTAAAGAAAATGATCTGGAAACCATTCCTGATCATTTGTCCAGCCATGTGAGTTCTAAGTGTATTTTGCAGACTTTCAAAAATTGCTATTGTAAGAATATAGTAAAAGTGTTTTCTACATTAAAAAATGGTTTATTACACATATTCATACTGCTAATTATATATTTTCTTTCTTTTGAATTTAATTGAATTTTGCTTTAACATACCCAAGAGTTTGACTGACCTTGGCATCTTTCTTTCTCATATAATAATGATCGAGGCCAATAATGTACTCTGCTTCATTGCTCTCTTTGTTGTTGCTCATCATGCAGTATCTTTGGATCCCTTCTTCACTATTCTGATACCAGAGAATCACAGAATGGTTGATGTCGGAAGCGACACCTGGAGGTCATCTAGTCCAACACTCCTGCTCAAGCAGGGCCACCCAGAGCAGGTTGCTTAGGACCACGTCCAGTCAGCTTTTGAATATCTCCAATGATGTCTCTCTGGGCAACCTGACAGCAATCTGACTGCTTCAAAATTGCCTTCAATACGCTGTAATTATAACAAGCCCTTTATTACAGTGCCCTACATTTAAAGTGGAATAGGCAAGAGATACATGTGGATATATGGCTGAAAAAATTAACCACCACATTAGCAGCTGTCCTCTGATTTGTACAAATTTGTGTCTGCTGCACAGAACTTGAGCAAGAGAACTACAAGGAAGGAAGAATTGTACAGAATTGTGACATATTGTGGAATGTGGAATATGTGTAATTCTTAGTAGAATTCTTAGTCCAGCCATGACACTTTAAAAAAGGATTCCTTAGAAACAGCAATTATGGAAAAACTTAAAAACTCGTTCCTAGTTTCCTGCCCAGTAATCAAAGGAGTGGGGACCTGGAACAGACTTCTAATTGGAGGTGTAGGGACAGAAAAGCTTTTAGTTACAGAATGGATCTTGATAATATATGAAACAGATCAACATTTCTTGATCTAGAATATACTTTTTATTCCATGTTCCATACAGGAACATGGACATTCTTCACCTTGTTATCAGAAAGCAAAAAGCACTGACTCTGAGAATGAACTCTCAAAGGAAATCTTAGATTTGAATGCTCATAGGCTGTTTAGGTACTGTAAATTCTAAACAAATAGTATAGGTTTCGGTTGTGTTATTTTAACAATGGAAAGATGTAATCATTCTATTGCTTTATGTACATGAAGCAGGGAAGTAAGACATTTTTAATTCCCTTAGCATAATATCCTGAGGCAAACCAGCTGTATTTTACATTGTGTTGTGTGTTTTTATATGTTAATTGATGTGTATTTATAAAGACATGGTAATATTAACATAGCACACTTGTTTAAATGCAGCCTTCTGAACCTTTGTGGGTTCAGTAAGAAAGGCTCTGAGGTGTTCTTCATGTGAAACACAGCCAGCACATAAAACTTCTGAAGTCTGAAAAAAAGTAAAAATAAACTTTATATATGTGCATGGGTATGAACTCATGCATATATGCCCATATAAACATGCATTGTTAGTGTATGGCATGATTTTACCAGGTTATAAAAGCAAGGTTATAGTAGAAGGGGAAATGTTCACGGTATGTTGCCTTTTTTTCCAATGAGAGCACATAACTACATTCACAAAGTGGGTGGGTGTCCCATTAGCACTTGAAGGCAGAGACTTTGTAACCAGGTCTTTTCAACAAAGGACACATACTGCCCTGGGTCAGGGGCATGGCTAGTACCATTCTTTTCTGCACATCTTGGCTCTCTTTTCTCTTTCTTTTTTCTCTTAGCATGTTTGTTTGTAAACTGTGTGCACTGTGCAACAGGTTACTCTGTTGAGAGACTCTTCTCTCCTTTTTCACTTTTTTCTCGAAGTCCGTTCTCTTGGGAACATCATATCATACAGAGCAAGATGGCACTACCAAAGCTTTTGGTGTTAAAGATTTACTTTTCCTCTTCTGGCTTTATATTGGCTGGTGATGGGCTTATGCACTGCTTTGATTATCTTAGAGACTGCCATAACTGAGATCAATGAAGCAGCATGCCCAAAAAAGCAGTAGTAACGACCTGATATTTTTTTTAACTGTATACTATGAGCTTCATTTCATGTCTGGGGGAGGCAAGCTGATAGTGCAAGAAGACCAAAACTGCTATGTCCCTTGTGACTGATGGCAACACGTGCTGTTCAGAAGTCAACCACAAAATGAAATGATAAGCCAGAGGTAAAATTGCATAAGGAAATCTGTTCAGAACAAGACCCATTATGTTTCTTTAGGACTTCTTAGTTTGGAGAGGAGCCTTTGAAAGCTTACTCAGTTTGCGCAACCTGTCTTTATTAGCATATCATCTAGCTGCTGTTGTTATTATTATTATTGGTTAATATTGCCTTTTTGACCAGCAAAGATCTCTGATGACCTCCTCCCTCTAAGGCAAACAAATTACTTTTATCTTTTCTGAATGACCAATACCTGTTGGCACATATTTATCTATAAGACATTAATAACATACAGAGGATTTAAAAGACAAGCATGGGTGGTACTGGTGGATGAAAAGCTGGACATGAGACAGCAATGTGTGCTCACAGCCCAGAAAGCCAACCTGTCTTGGGCTGAATCAAAAGAACCATGGCCAGCAGGTTCGAAGGAGGTGATTCTGTCCTTCTGCTCTGTTCTGACAAGACCCCACCTCAGCTCTGGAGCCCTCAGCACATGAAAGACATGGACCTGTTGGAGTGGGTCCAGAGGAGGGCCACAAAAATGATCAGAGGGCTGGAGCATCTACCCTATGAGGACAGGCTGAGACAGTTGGTGTTGTTCAGCCTGGAGAAGAGAAGGCTCCGGGGAGACCTTATTGTGGCCTTCCAGTACTTAAAGGGGGCTTACAAGAAATACAGGGACAAACTTTTTCGCAGGACCTGTTGTGATGGGACAAGGGGTAATGGCTTTAAACTAAAAGAGAGTAGATTTAGACTGGATAGAAGGAAGAAATTTTTTACAGTGAGGGTGGTGAAATGTGGAACAGGTTGCCCAGAGAGGTGGTAGGTGCCTCATCCCTGGAAACATTCAAGGTCAGGTTGGACGGGGCTCTGAGCAACCTGATGTAGTTGAAGATGTCCCTGCTCATTGCTGGGGAGCTGGACTAGCTGACCTTTAAAGGTCCTTTTCAACCCAAACTATTCTATGGTTCTGTGAAAAGTCAAGGTAAATTAGATTTTGAAGAAAGTCCCAATATTGCAAAAATAAAATTGTATTTACCTATAAATATGAAAAGAAGCAAGAAAATATGTGAGATGGTGTGAGGATTACAACAAGATGAAGATTACGTACTATAACCAAAAAGAATAAAAGAATTCTGTTCATTTCTTATTGGTGTTGACACAATGGAAAGAAAATGGGAGCCAAAGAAGAATTAGTAGTGGTAATGAGGCATAGAAATAGAAATTATTTTATCTGTGGTGGAAATAAAATTGAAATATCTTGAAGTGAGTAGCATGATACCCCTAATTAAGGTAAATTAGAAAACTTCTTAGAATATGGAGATAATTGGCACGTGAAGTCATACCCCCTGTTGCCAAGTTTTGTACTAAGTGAATGAGGAATGCCATCTTATTAGTGTGAGACATCAACAAATTTTTACAGTTTGTCCAATCTACATAAGTGCTACAAAGTCACCATGTGGGGCACTGTAGCCAGTTTTGGGCATTGCATTTCAAAAAATGCTTTACTGACCTCAAGAAATGGTGTCTCTTATTCTACCCCAGTAGACTTGATGCAAACACAAGCTATCTTTGCCAAGGAGGGATGAACATTTGTGTATAAGGAGACCAAGAACTATATTTCTATATTTGGCAATTTTAGAAATAACATATGTAGAATAATACATCACAAAGTGCATCACTGATGAGAGTAAAACCAAAACATCACTCCTGTCAATTCTCACATGATGAGGGAAACAGTTTTGCTTCTTTTTATGCTATCTGCAGCTACTGTGTCTCAAGCACTGGTAGCACTATGCCGCTTTCTCTGTGCCCTCCAGAAACCCTTGCTCTGCGCTAAGTTTATCAATAGGTCCCTCAGGCGTGAATTAGCCGCACCGTGTGTGGATTCCCAGATCAGGCTGGGTTGCTGTGTTGCTGTGCTACAGTCAGGCACATGGACCGAAACCAGGTGGCAGGTTTGTCCTCTGCTAGAAGAATCAGTGTGGACTATCATGTAATTTGGGGCTGGGCACAGCATAAGATGGGGTATCCCACCACCTCAGTGAGGGAGGGCAAGAGCCCCTGTGTGGGTCCCCAGGGATGCGGGGGCTGTATGGAATGCTGGCCAAGCTGTATTGAAACCTTGCAGTCTGCAGAAATTAGAAATGTCCTTACTATAAGATTTTGTTGTCTGAGATGTGTTTCCCCTTTGGCTTCTGAAGCTACCTCAGCTCTGTTTTTCAAACAAGTCAAAATACTTCAAACTCTTAATTTGATAGGAAATGTGCTGTTAGTCTAGTGAAAGTGTATTATAATTCATAGAATCATAGCATTGTCTAGCTTGGAAAGGATCTTTCAGATCATCAAGTCCAACCATCAACCTAACACTGACAAAAACCGTCACTAAACCATGTCGCTAAGCACCACGTCTGCCCGTCTTTTAAATACCTCTAGGGAAATTAAGTCCTCTGAAGTTACTGTTGGCTTTCTGTACATCTGTAGTCTTGTAAAGGAAGTCAGAACAACTGATGAAGTGGCTTACATATAGGTACTGTAAGTTAAAGATCTTAATTACAGTCCTGTCCCCCAGGAAGTTAGCTGGAGTTTTGCCTTTAATATACTAATGGCTAAAATCTCTGCCTTAGATATGGGGGCCAGTTTAGAAATTTAAATAACACTGAATGCATTGGAAAGCAGCAATGGTTTGCCTGAACCACAGATGTGAGCATAGATTAGACATAAATGGATCACTCTTGTTTGGAAATTTCTTCTCTTTTTTTAGCTCAAATACTTCCATCGGTATTTATTATGTTCAATTCTTCTTCTCTGTCCCTTAACCCAGAAAAAGATTAAATAATTTCTTCCCCTTTTCTGGGTTTTGATACTTCTAGTTCTTCTTTATTGAACTTCTCTGTATGTAGTTTCTTAATGTGAGACCTATCCACTCTAGACTTTCTCATTATTTTATTCTGGATCTAAATAAGTTAAAGAAAACTTACCAGAACAGTATTTTTTTCTTTCTTGTAGATAAACTGAGTGATATCTCAATGTATTATTTCAATTAAAAGTGAAAAAGCTGAGATGTGCATTTGAAAGGACTGGATAATTCTGATGGAAGGCTACTTTAAGAATTTATATGTAGTGTATTCAACTACTTCCATTGCTGTTGCCTTGTAATTACAAAAATGACAAATCAAAAATGTGTATTTTATTCTGGTAATTGTTTAACAGTGATAGCAGCAATTCCAAAGCAAGGGACTAAGATACATGTCTAAAATTATAATATGTAAAACTTAAATACCTCTTTGGTATGGGAGGTGAAGTGTGGTGTTCTCTTGTAACAAGAGATGTGGTCTGTAGAGAACTTTCCCTTTGAATCACAAAACATACAGAGTAATGAATTGCACTTTCCTTTATTGCTGTGCTTCAATACCTTGACTCTGTCTTGGGTGTCTTATTTCTGGAATAGAAAAGTGTAGTTCACCCTCTAATCTCACACCTCTTTCCTCAGTATTGCCATTTGTGATTTTTCTTTACACAGTACAAACACATTCCTATTAGCAGAGTGAGCCCCCCGCCCCCATTTTGAAGTGAGTAGGACACTGTGTTTGATAAATGCTAACCTGAAACAGAATTAGCTGCTTCGAAGTGTCAGGCTCCATACATTCTGTGAGCAGTCCCCCAAGGTGTTAGACCACCAGGATGGAGTGTCTGTTGAGATTTTTTGCTTGGATTTGCTTGTAATTATGCTGGAACAAAATTTAATAAATAAAGGATTGTATGAAAATACAATGACCCCTTTCCTAAGTTCACTTTTTATTGCTAAGATGTTTGGGGTTTTTAAAGTAACTATTCTTTTACACTTCAGCTTTCTGCTCGCTATGAAATCAATAACAAAAATAGTAATTATTTTCGACATGAGAACAGGTATGATGTCATAAAGCCCAAGCCACTATAATGATTTTGTTAAAAAATAAAAAGTTTGGAGAAAGAGAACATCTGTAGTGAGCAAAACTCAGTCTAAAGAAGGGAAAAAATAATTTATTTAAGTTCATGATACAAATTTTGTATGAGACACTCTCCCAGTAGTTCTTCTGTCAAACAACACTTCATACATGAGAGTGCTTAAAACATGAATGTTATGTTTATTGAACCATTCTCCAATGTCGCCACTGCTCACCCCATCCTGTTATTATGTCTGACTTATTTTTATTTTCAGTTATTTTTTAAGTTGTCTCCTTTCACTTGTATTCTAGCAGCTGGTATTTGATGTATTGATATGTATTTAGTTGTGTAAGGAATATTTACCACTACTTTGTCTTAGTTCTCTGCACACATGAGGGTCTACTGCCAAAATGGCATGCTTGGAAAATGGAAATATTTAATATGGCCTATTAAAAGAAAAACAGCATTTGGGGGCTGATGTACATTGTCATTAATAGTATAGTAGCAAGCAGTGAAAGTAGATTTTCTGATCACTGAGAGTTGTAAAGAGTAGCTCTAAGTTAACGTTTTGTTCCAGTTATTGGCTTTTAACATTAAGATCTGATTCAATGCCCCTTGAAGTTAGAGGAAACTCTCTTGCTGGACTTAACAAGCGTTGGCTTATATCTTAAAGCTGAAAAATGTGCAGAGCTTTCCATAAAGTTCTATTCTGCATCACATCAATCCTCAGACCATTTGCATTGCTGTGGCGTTCGCCTATCTTCCAGTAGTGGTATAAGCATTATAACTACCTTCTGTCATGTATTTGTTTCTTCATTAGCTCCACAGGCAGAAAAATATGAAGTGGATTATATTGTTTTAGATGAGGGTATTTAATTTTTTTTTTATTATCTTGCTGATTGACGATTTTTATATACTTATACAGATTCTTATCTGTGTTTGAGAAGGCAAAGTCAAAAAAATTAGATCCGTTACAGGAGTTTGTAGTTATTTGGGGTATCTTATTCCTTCACCTATATCAGATTTAAATGAAAAAAGATTTCTGAATGTTAGTATAGAAGCAAGAAGATAGATTTAAGATTGCTTCAAATACTATTTTTTGGTCAAGCACATTTCACAGATGAAAATACTTATTGGGAATTACTGGTTTTACTTGCCTATAAAAATGTCACGTTAAATATAGATGAGAATTTTGCTTTTTTTGAGCACATAAATAATACTTACTAAAAGCTGACAGCAAAGAGATGCACGTGCTGAAATGAGTAATACATTTAAAAATATGATATCTTAGGGAAATTGCCTAGGAGATGCCAGCAACATCTGTACAGAAGATATGAACTTAATCTAAATCATAAGGGAACAAAGGTTTTAAAACTTAAGGTTGGGTTTGGGATGACACTTCTATATGAAAGATCAAGATGCAGAAATTCTGTATTCTCACAGATATGTCAGAGGGTAGGAATAATCCGGTAGAAAGTAGAATTTAGGCTGCCAAGAACGGAATTAGTGATACATTTGCAGAAATACTAAGAAATAAGATGGGAAAATGGAATGGTCAGCACTGGGTGAAGGCAGCCCCAGGAGGTCTGTTTGGCTTATCACAAATTTGGTGAAAGAAGTGTAATCAGTGAGACACTCCAGTACAAGGTTACAAAATGTACGGGGAACATAGACTAAACCTTGCTGGCAGTGGAGGTATGCTTTATGTTAAAAACAGCGTAGAAGAGAGACAAATTGGTAAACCTCAACAATAAGGAGTCCTGCACAGGCTGAAATTTCAGGCCTGTATAGGAAGAAGAGAGTATTGGACTTTCATCCTAGTAACAAGACCAGGATGGCAACACTGCCTGTGTTATGATAAATCACTGAGGGCAGGAAGGTCCATTACCCTATATGCTGAGATCAGATCTTAGATACTGACTGTTTCATGGTGAGAGAGACCACTAGAGTTAACTCTTGACTACATTACCAAATATATAGAAATGGTATCTGGCTCAGGAAGTCATAGAATAATTTAGGTTGGAAAAGACTCTTACGATCACCAAGTCCGTCTGTAAACCTAACACTAGGTTGAACATACATCGAATGTACATTCAAGCTGTGAGAGTATCTCACTCTCTCCTAGATATTTGTGTATAGCACTCTTGGAGAAGACTGCAAGATGGAGTCTAGCTAGGTGGATCTTTGCTCTAGTATATACATTCTCCTGCTCCAAATAAACGAATAAACACACTGAGAAATCTGGACAGAAATTTCAGATAAATATTTTCATATGATTTGGCTTTGCCAGAGTATATATTTGTCGTAACAATTTTAAGAACTTTATATGACAAGAAGCCCAGGTGAGGCCATAAAATTAAGATCCCTTTCTTTCAGATCTGTGTTTCTGGAATATTTTATTTGGAGAGAAAATTACAAATTAAAATAAGAGGTTTTAAATATAAGGTTTTGCTATGAAGATTCAGTAGGAAGCTGAGTTAGATGACCTCTCTATGTTGCATTCGGTTATTTTTTTCTCTAAATGTTTCTGGTTGATTTTCTTGAGTGACTAGTGAAAATATTGTAAATGGTGTTGCATTATTCATAAGTTTTCTGATGGGTTTCTGCACATCTAGATGTTCTGGAAAAGTCTGTTTATTCTTTGGCCTTTCTACAGCTCCAGGTTGCCAACTCTGAGGCATTGTTTGCCTGTTATTTGATGTGTTGAATAATTTCACTTTCTTTACAATTATCCTTCCTACTAATGCTAGAAAAGACTTTCTCCTTTTTAAGGCCCAAGCCCTACCTAGAACATGTCTATATATACATCATCAGTGACCCCTTTAACAACTGTTTTAATGTCTTATTCATGGTGGCCTCTGAACTTGAGTCCCTCTAGAGACACAAGCCATCTCTGATACGCAAGACATATCGAATATAGGTATTAGAGACACTAAAAGTTACATGAGGTGAATTCCAGATAAGTGTCAACCCTTCTGATCTAAGCCACATGGGATTTTTTTTAGATATGCTTGGATTAATTTTCTGGCAGTCTTCCATTCTTTGGTGATTTCTGTCTGGAAATCAGAGATAAGGATTCCATGTTTAAGGGAAACAGAAATAGAGCAATGTACTTGATCTACCCTGTCCATGCGCTGAGCATAATGGGAGGAAAAATGCGAGTGTATCATCTATGGGTACTATGAAGACAGAAAAGTCCTCATCTCTTGAATGACACTACATGTACTTACCCCTTATATGATTATGTGTGTGTATGCTAGACCTCAAGGAATTATGATTAAAAGCTGCTAACCTGTTTTTTGTATTTTCTCCTTAGATCTCATTTCATTTCTGCAATAGGACAGCTATCTTAACAATAAAAACTTCTGTCTGAAAAAAAACATGTGGCTTTGATCTAACTGATTGAATGCTTAGAGTGCGGCTGTCAAATTAAGCAATCATCTTTCAAGAAAGCAAATCTTTTCAAAGTGCTACTAACATGTCTTCTGATCTTGAGTTAAACCACAAAACCAGACTTGGTAAAGCCTTCATGTACTGTAGATCTTCAGGGGTGAATTCTACATTGCTTTAGACACCACTCTCTGAACAGGAAAAATATAATAAAAATCAGTTCCATAATGTCTCCTTTTCCTGTTGCTCTTGATTGTTGCTGTCTGTCCAACCAATGCAAAATTCAGGAGCAACAGTAAGTACTACGATATTGGTGGTTTCTTTGTCTTTTATAAGCACTGGTATTTAATGGTATTCCTGCCAATTTCATTTCAGCCACATCATTTGCTTTCTGACAGTTTTATATTGCAGCTGTGAGTGTGCCACTAAGGAACTCAGAGATTACATCTATCCATTCAAAGGTGGTAAAACAAACATCCATTGTAAGAGACATTGACTATATCCATTGAAGAGAGATCTGATTTTTTTCCTAAAATGTGTATCGGTCTAGGTCTGACCAGTATTGATGAAGAATCTGGAGTTTTATAATATTGTATAAGGATTATACATATAAAAATATAAATATATTTTATTTATAATATAAATAATATAAATATAAAAAATAAAAAATATAAAAAGCATATAAAAATAAATGCAAATGTATACTTAATTGATGCTAAAAATCAATACAGTTACAATTTTATTTCTGATATGCATTTAGTTCTGAGTTAATTCAAATTTCTAAGTTTTTAAAGAGTCTTAGCACATAAAGTTTTCCATTGGCATTTAAAGTTTACAGTTTTAAAAATAACAGTGGTCAAAAATAATGGTGTTTACAGCACTGATTTGAAATGTGGCTTGTTGCCAATGGCCTGAAATTGAGATTTATTGTATCAGTGAGTAATGTTTGTCTACTGTAATATGTGGAATACAAGATGGTGTTTCTTGTGTACCACACTTCAAATGCATTGAGCAGTGCCTTTTTTTTCTAATTCTCATCATTAGCTAAAGCCATGCAACTAAAGATACTGCTGCGTGGCAATAGAGAATACGAGTTCTATCTATATTTTATCTGTGTGACTAATTTCATGTTTGCTTTCAAAATAAATACTTGCTGAGATGATATTTGGTTGTCCTGACTTCTGTGCAGTTTACACTTGAAGCCACACCGAGATGTTATCGTGTGTTCAGTTATCCAGAGTGCAAAAAGGCATGGATAAGAGAAGTCTGTGACGCTCTGAACAGCATAGAGAAGTCTTTAGTTTAATCTCTGCTTTCTGACATGATATGAAAAAAATGGAGAATGAATTAAATTAAATGCTTAAAGTGTCTCAAAAAACCTCCAAAACTTGCTATATCAATGTGACTCCAAGTTGATTATACATATAAATGAACCAGGTATTTTTTTCGGTTTGAAATGAATGAAAAACAGCTTTCGCTTTTACTATTAGTTCTTCAGACCTGTCTCTGCTGCTCTGACTGATGATACTCATCCATCCCTAGTTCCTACATGAGGAAGTCCCTGCCACTTCCTCCAGTAGGGGCTGGTGCACCTTCTGTGCCCAATGCTGCCAGCCGTGGTACAGTGGGACCAGCTGTGCCGGTCTGTGCGGTGAGTGGGACACTGTGCCGCAGGATGGGATCCCACCATCCAACTGCAGGCTCAGTGATGCTCAGTTGCAATTGCAGATGAATTTGGCGAGGTTTTTGTTTGTTTTTTTTTTTTTTTTTAAATCTTTCTTTAAGAAGGACGGAAATGGTGAGCTTGTAATCGTAACAATTCAGCATGTGCTGGGCTCTGGCACAGCACTTCTTGGTTCTATGAAAAATCAATGATTCTGGTTTTAAATAACTTTTACAGATATTGATTTTGTCTGTAAGTTATTTATACAAAATCACTCAAGGAAAAAAAATAACAGGCACTTTTCTTTTAATTTGACCATTGTTTACTGTTTATTACTGCATAGCACAATAACTGTGGTGGTTGGGAAGCAGCTCCATATGATGAGTTTCAAAACATGCTAATTCAATAGACCAGAAGGCTACAGACGATTATTTTAAACCCTTAACTTATTGTGTGCTGTATGTGCTGTTTGAAAGCTGTGTAATGAATTAGCATTTCCTTTGGAATGCGTGTATTTCTTGTTAAGTTAGATTTTGGTGTATTGAAGCACAGGTAATGGCAAGCCTCTGTAACAAGTGGAAGAGGAGTCCAAACAATGCTAAAAAGATGTTCTTGAACTACAATCTGTAATGCAGAGCAGCCACTAGGACATTCAAAAGCAGACGTAAAAAAGTGTAAGTTAAATTAGAAAATGTATGTATTGATCTAACTTGGTATGCTTATTTTGCCTCTGAAGTACGTGGTGGAATGCAGAAAGGCTCTAAGCTTCCATAGTGGTCAGTCAGCAGTTGCAGGCTGTCGTGGAAAAGTTCTAGTTGCAATTGGTGCTTCAGCAACATTTAGGTTATTTATACGTAAATATTTCTCCAGTCTCATATGCAAGTATTACTAAATAACAACTCAGTATGTTATACTTTCATTTCTGCTTTGATTACTTTTTCTATCATATCAATATATGCCACATAAGAAAATGAAGGGAACAGTAACTGACTAGCCAAACCATAAACAAATGCTTCCCTAAACAGTGATTGCTACTTTGAAAATAAAATTTGTGGCAGCAATTCCTATAAATTGTAAATAAAAGCTTGACTTGAAGAACTCTTTATCTTTTTGAAGCTTGGGGGATAACTTTATAGAGATATATTGGTCCACGTTGTCTGCTTCTGGCGGTTTTAGTTCTACATGTGCCCTACTATTTTCAAATAACGGTTTGTATAATGAAAACTAAAAATAGTAAACCCCTAAAAACTACATTCCCATCTGGTCTGCTGAGATAAGGGATTTTTGGAGAGATGATGATACTTTTTGCTGTGCAGCTAGTGGAACTTTTCAAGATTTTTATCTCTATTTGCATATTATGCATATGTATGTATTTATACTGATTAAAAGAAAGCAAAATCATATCATGTACCTGTAATGTGAAACTAGGTGGAATTGCTTTGATTCTTATTATTTCCTAAAGTACAGTATATCTTGAAGCCCCATATACACGAAAGCTTGTCGCGTGAAATATTAGAACAAAATATTTGCTATATGCATGTCTATTCAAATCCAACTGTTTGTGTTTGTGGCTTAAAAACCCCCAGGTCTCTAATTTACAGCACATTTTTTTATGTGGCATCACTACAGAAGCGTATTTCCCACCCCCAAATGATAATTAAAAAAATATATATATACTGTGTTGTTGTAAAAGGAAATTCAATAGGCAATATCTTTAAATTAATTCTGTTAGTTAACTGACAGACTTCCTACACTGCATGTCACTGTTATAACTTTATTGCAGTAAACTTTTGTATCTTCTGCAGTCTATCGAGTAGAGGAGGACTGTGTTCAAGAACTTGTTCTCACCCCGTTCTGGCATCAGATGTCATAGATGCTTTCTAAATCTTGAAGCTTCTAAAAAGCTCTAAAATACACAAAACCTACACCACCTTCTTTGCCCTACTTGAAGGTCTTTTCTTCACTGTTCATATATCCATTGATATGAAAAATAGTCCATGCTCTCATATGCCCTCTAATATTCCATAATGTTCTAGTGTTCATCCCATAGGAAACCTTTACATAGGTTTCACATTATTCACAGAACTGGTGCCAAAATCTGAATATGTAATAGTATGACAGAATTTTTTTTTTTTTTTTTTTTTTTTTTTATTACA